>CAXDID010001095.1:0-289499 GCA_963988835.1 Hexamita inflata
TTTCAAGCCTGTTAAACTCCAAGATGTGTTTAACTTCAATGCCATATTTTAAATACTATTCATGAGTTAGTTTTCCAGCAGTTCCTTTATGTAATTTAAGATTTTCTTAGTAAGACTTTAACACCTCTTGTTTTAAGGCAATTGAAAATCTAACACGCATAGAATTTGGCTGTTCAAAAGCTGTAAGATACGCGACCTCAGCTTCAATAACGGGAAGCGCTGGGGATGTGACGATAGAAGTCACTAGTTGAACACTATTAGGAGCCGTGGTTACAGCTTATTCCTGATAGTATGGATCTGGTTCTGGAAACTCTTGTTGAATTTCCACAGGTAGAGGAAATGTTTCTAAATCACTATCGTCAATGATACTTAGTTCCATTCAAATGATAAGAAGTGGTGTCCCAACCAATATATCTACAATATTCGAAGTGTGACTGATATACAGTTTCATTATTTTATAACACAGTTACCGCCATAAAAACATATATTTTATAACACATGTAAAACAGGACATGTGTTATTAAAAAATCACTCACATGTGTTATAAGTAATGTGGTATAAAAGAGAACTTGTAGTACATGTTGTAAATTAAAATCGCTCCGACAATGAAATTATCACAATAAAATATACATAATGTTATAACATTTCCACTTCCAATCATTTATCATGCAACCTAATCAAGAAATCAGAAGTAAGGAAGACCTGCTGAGTTATTTAGACTCTTCCCTAAAACTAGAAATACTTGATTTACAGCAAATGGAGAGATTTTCGAAAATGGATATTCCACCAGAAGTGTGGGAAGATGCGTCAAATAGGAACTTGCTTTCCTTTAGTTAAGAATTTGTATAGGAAACTAAAGAATTTAAATTTAATAGTAGAGAGATAAAACATATCTATCTAATTTCTTTCCTCACTAACCTAACCGAACTAGTCCTCTCATATAATAATATATCTGATATTTCTGCTATTTCCAAACTCAAAAACCTGAAGAAACTCTATTTAGGAGGTAACCGAATCGAAGATATTTCAGCACTTTAATCTCTTCCCGATTTGACACACCTTGATTTATAAACCAATAAATTAACTTCCTACACTCTAGCTTTGCCGAATTTAGTATATTTATCACTCAGTTATAACAAGCTACAAGATAAATCTGGGTTATAACATTCTCCAAAATTAGATATTTTAAATTTGTTTGAAACAGAAACCACAGATCTAAGTACTATTCTTCATCAGCTATTCGGTTTGAAATAGTTATATTTATCATCGAACAATATTACGGAAATATCATACCTTTCTAACTTCGTAGATTTGAAAATATTAAACTTAGATTATAATAATTAGCTTTACAATATTGGACCTCTTTAATTCTGTACTTAACTAACAGAATTAAGAATCCGTGTAACTAGTGTTGCTGACATATGGTCTCTATAATTTATGAAATAATTAAAAACATTGAACATGAATAAAACGAAAGTTGTTGATCTGCATCCGTTGTAGCACTTATATAGACTAGAACATATTTATGCAAGTGAGACATGCATAATTGATATCTCTCCTTTATCGAAGTTAACTTAATTAAAAGAATTGTAATTAGATCCATTGGATTTTAGAAACAACAAAATTACCAATTAAGATACACTTAAGCACCACAAGAATTTTTCAGAATATGACTTTTCAGATCAAGAAGTTCCATCTGACGTTGAGCTCAAGTTCTACAACAAAATACTGAAGGTTCACAGTACACACAAGCAGATAAGAAAAATCTAAGCTGAGAACAGAGCCTCAAAGTTCAGAGAGTCAATGACTCTCTATAGAGAATCTATCATCTTATAAATAAACGAGCAAATTAGAGCTGTAAACATGAAGATTGAAATATGGGCGCAGTTCATTCAGAACTCCAACGCAGATTAATGAGGCAAATTTGAGTATTTTGATGATTTTCATTCTTTTATTTTCAAGTTATTTTATTCAGCAATTTGTGTGTCGCTATGTAATATCCATTAGTAAAGTGGAAAATTATTTTAATATATTAGTACATATTATAGTTATTTATTTACTTTTGTACACTCCAATTACAATAAAATCCCGGTTATATTTTACAGACCGGATAAAACCGGAACAGCAAATATCGGCTAAATACGGGACCGGTCCGGATTCAGCTATCCCGGATTTAGCTAAAACCGGGGTATAACTGGAAAATCCAGTTTCATAACAGCCTTAGTATACATAATGATAACAATCAGTTGTCATGCAACCTAATCATGAAATCAGAAGTAAGGAAGACCTGCTGAGTTATTTAGACTCTTCCCTAAAACTAGAAATACTTGATTTACAGCAAATGGAGAGATTTTCGAAAATGAATGTTCCATCAGAAGTGTGGGAAGATGCGTCAAATAGGAACTTACTTTCCTTTAATTAAGAATTGGTATAGGGAACTTAAGAATTGGTATTTAATTATAGAAAGATAGATCATATCTATCTAATTGCTTTCCTCACTAACATAGTAATTAACGTAGTAATTTCTTCATTTACAGTTTCTTCTTAGTTTATAAGATTTCATAATGTCTTGATTACAAGACTTGTTATGATATTCCCTACTTAAAACTTACATATTCATTACACAAATCATTTCTGGAAGGTTAGGCTAAAAGAATCACTGTTCAACTCTTTATGAATTATTTCATTATTAAAGAGTGAGCCACTTCAAATGTGTTAAGTATATTAAATTGTGCCAGCTTCAAACGTAACATGTGAATCGTTTATTATTAAAATTAATAATAAATCAGTTATTGTTAACTCCTGTGGTTAATTTCAAAGAAACTTAGAAGCTTCATCAGTGAACGTTAATGAAGTATCGGCATATATTTTTACTAATGTGAATCCGGAGACCATTGAAGATTTTATCTTGCACTTAAAAACATATTATTGGGCAAAAGAAGGTAATTCGGCTATAATAATAATCCTTCCAAAAAATCTCAATTTGTTTCATGATCTTTCATTCTCCACAGGTTATATACCTAATAAAATACATACAGGCGAATTAATAGAATGTTAACACACAATATAAATAGATGGCCCAGATTATTTATTAGATGTTTAAAATGTTGATGGTCAACTAGAATTTTAAATACAACCTTAATTGGAATAAGTTAACTTTGACAGAGAGAAGATTAAAAACATCACAAAACAGTAAATGTGTGAAATATCGCAAAAAGGATTTGTAAAAATAGGAGACTAAATCATTTGTACCTAAGATATTTCAAGTATAACAAAATGTGGCAAAATAGTGTATGGAAGCTATTTTAACGAATTTTCTAAATTTGATTTAGTTATATCATCAAAAATAATAGGAGACAACGTTTTTAACATGAAATAACAAGGTTACCCTGTAAAAGACTTCATTCAGTTTTACAACAAGTAGTGTTAAAAAGAATTTTCTTACGATGGTCATTAGAATAAAAAGTTTGTTGTATTCCCCCAAAAGTAGTTTGGATTCGATTTTAAGTATGATACAGCTGTTAGTCAGCGCGATTTTAATTTACTGAACAAGAATTTCGTTTAGTGCACTGATACTTCAATTAGTGACAATTTCATTGAGTTTTATGGTTCTCAGGGAACTGTGACGTCAAAGTATGCGAATGTTAGTGGCCAGCTCTTGTAGTTAGATGGTCATTAGTTTTTAGTTGATTGCGGGGTGGGTACATTGTCTCAGATCCTGCACAGTCAGCGTTCAACTCGATTATTGCCCAATTTGGTGATTCTGATAACGCACGAGCACACTGACCACTACTTTGGTCTTGGTGCGGTATTGAGCTACTTTTACTCTCTTTACAGCGCCTATCCAACTGTAATTTGCCCCGACGATGCCAATTACTACCTGCACTTGCTTGAAATTCCGGTTCACTCCGTTATTCAGCAAAATTTTGACCCATTTAATTCTGATCATTCTAAAGCTGAAAATCAATCAAATGATAATATTGAATATTATAATTTTGATTGTGATATTTATTGTTAATTAGAGGTGGAATAAAATTTAATATGATGTCACAATATATAGCCACGTCTAAATCCCACGTCGTGGTGTGACGTGGGAAAAACCCGACGGGAAGTGGGATTACCCATCTCTAATAATATTCAAACTAGACATGCATTTTCTCCGTATAATACGTATTTTTCGCGTTTTTCCGATTAAAAACGTACGTATTTGTACGTAGTTCCTTATACGGCTTTTAACAAGTATTCCGTATATATTTTAACTATTTTAGATTTATAATTAGATTTAATATTGTATTTTATGATATTTAGCTTATTTACTGCATTTTTTGAATATATAATTGCATTACCACTCCAAGTACTCAAAACTATCATCATTCATCAAAACTCAATGAATTTACAAGTTATTAAAATTTCAAACTAATTTTAATCAAAAAGAAACTGAAAATGAAATTGTTTTAAACGGGTTCAGAATTAAACTTTTGAAGTCGGTTCACAGCCCAAACTCGGTTCACTTCTCAATTCTAAGCCCGAGTAAATCTCATGAGGTCATTTTCACCGGTGATGGGCGCCCGTTCAGTTACTAATTCGGTGAGAGTAAATGTAAAATTCTAGTTCACGAGGCAACATTCGTGAACGAGCAGAGTGAAGCGGAAACGAGGGGACACTCAACATTCAAAGAGGCCGTTGAAGTGTTTAGGAGAGTATAAGCTGATCTGCTTATTGTAAATCACTTGAGTTTGAGGCACTCGAACAAAATAATCGTAGGTGACAGCGAAAAGGGGAAGATAGTCCAGGCGTTCGACTTCATGGTGCACAAGATTTGAAAAAGAGGAAAGGAAATAAGAGGAGTAAAAATTATTTATGGATTAAAAATAAGCTTAGGATGATCCAAAAAAGCTCCCGACTCTAATAAATGACGAATGTCACTTTTGAGTAATCTGTTAACTTTTTGAGTAATCTGGCGAATTTCAGTGTAATATTATCTATTTTTAAGAAATAGCTATTTCTACAAAGTTAAAAATGTATATACCAGCCTTAGTACTGATGATAAGGTTACAGTTAAGCGAGTCATTTTATATCGTTTGCTTATTTTAGTAATATTGAACTATAATCATAATAATCTTTCATTAAAATGTTATATACCGTTTTTAAAATATTCAAACATTCACCAAACAAAATCTGGACTGCAATCATTAATATACTTACTAATAATACTATTTCTGCCTACATTTAATCCCAATAAAATTGATTCTTATTTTGTTAATTATTTCTACAAAGTAGGGCTGTTATTTGGCTGTATGGGTACAGTATTGGTCGATTTTTGACCTGTAGCTGTATACAGTTTGCTACAGGACCTGTATGAACCTGTATGAAGTTTTATACAGGTTTTTGTAATTGGCTGTATAAGTTTTGAAAATGGAAGCGAATATTAAAATATTTCAACGTATTATAGATTATTTTATACTTTACTACATTTTCTAGTATCACACCAATTTTTGTGTATATTATTTGTGCTTAGTATTTTCAGTTTCAACATGACTCCAGTGAATATATAGAGTATGCTATAGAAATATATGATATTGATCATTAAATAAACACTTTTGATAATTCGAAATTTAATATTACAAAGTTACAATTAACTATGGTAGGTATGTTATATCACAATATAACATCAATACTATTAATTTAATACAAATATATTAACATGTTAACTTCTCCACTCCAAATACAATGTATTTTTTAATAATATTTGAAATTTAACATATTAATACTTTTCAATCAGGTAATAATGTCACAACATGCTTATATTTATTGATAACATACATAATAGTTATAGATAATTCATAATAATGAAAAACACTAGAAATTAGATTAATATATCAGTTAATTATAAGATACTTAAGTCTTTATGACTTAAATATATTTAAATAGACCATAAAAGAGATTATATAACACAATATTGATAATTGCAAAATAATTTTCGAAATTATTGTTAAATTATGTTAAAACTGGACAAATATTACTTATTATTTGTAGTACAAAGTAAAAGTGGAATACATTAAATACTACATTACCTTGCTTGTAAGGGAGGTGCTTTTTCGCTTATAAGGGTGTAGGTCAACTCACTTATAAGGGAGTTCCATTATGCAAAACTCCCTTACAAGCAAGGTTATGTAGTACTTCTAAATTTAATTATAATACAACTATAAAAATATCATATTATATATTTATTAAATTGACCACTTCACGTATCAGAATGCAAGCATAAAATGTATATGATGATGCAATGACAGTAAAATACATGGATAAAGTTATTGATGGCGTTTTAAAAATACAAAATGATCCAGAGCTCACAAGTTTAGATTTTCTGCAAACTGAGGGTGAAATATTCAACAACAATGATTTAGGATTAAATATTGTAGACTTTGAATAGAGCTTTGGGCTTGCTATAACTAAACTAGAACTAGAAAATTGTTGTAATATAATTCCAAAGTTAACTAACCGAAACATAAAAGAGCTAATCATTAATAATTGCAATGTTTCAAACATCGACTTACTGTAACTTGATGGTCTAGTAGAACTGTGTTTGTAATGTAGTCAAGGATGTATATGCAACTCTAAACTTATGTATAACATGACTAAGTTTAATATGCTGACTTAGTTGAGTCTAAATGGATATAATGGCGTTGATATTAGTCCGCTTTCATAAATGATTCAACTTAACGTTTTATCATTGAAATCTTGTGGTTTAATATTCGTTGATTCTTTGAAATACCTTGTTAATTTGAAGGAACTTTATCTTTCACACAACAAAAATCTTGATATTACACCGCTGCAGTACATCCCTCAGATTACTAAATTGGATCTCAGTTCTTGTTCCTTAAAATCAATCGAAGTTCTAAAGGTGCTAGTTAATTTACTAGATTTATCGCTTTAAGATAATTAAATTATCTATATTTCACCTCTAGAATAGTTGAATCAGTTACACATACTAAATGCTGAATTCAATACAATCATCGACTTATAAACATTACAAAATCACCCAAACTTCTAGCAGTACCAATTAAGTTTGCAGGAATAACCCTCGGAAAAATAAATATAATATGCAAAAGACAATATGAATTATGATCAACAGATGACAGAATAATATGTGGACAAAATAAAAAACGGTGAACTTAACATTGATTTAGAGAGTTTATTTTAAGGATACGTGAATAAACAACTCTATGGCTTATAATTTCTTCAAAACTTAAACATTTAAACGTTGTTTTTGAACAGTTTTAACGCTAGAACGTTGTTAATGTACAATTGTGAAAATATAATTCCAAAGATACATAGCAATACAATCACAAAACTAGTTCTAAGTGATGTACATCTTAAAAATTGGAACTTAGATAATTTACAGCTTGAAAACCTGGAACAACTGTTTTTAAAGAAAGAAATATTATATGATTATGGCGGACACTAAAGCGATGAAAAATAAATTAAAACTCTTGAAAAGCTATATGGTGAAGATTGTTGTGATAATCCAGCTGACTAATTAGAACAGAGCATCGTTAAATTTAAAAAGCTGAACGAACTGTGTATTGATGTTGAAGTTAATGTTAATATAGCTATGATTTCATAAATGACTTAACTCGAAGTCTTAACTTTAAATTGTCGGTTAAGTAACGTAGACGCATTAAAGTATCTTATTAACTTAAAGCAACTGTGTATTTGTTCCAACATAAATATGGAAAGTATTCCAATCTAACACCTTACTCAGCTTGTTGTTTTGCGATTAAAGTGTCAAAAAATAAATATTGATATTACTTCATTATAATACCTGCATCAGCTAATTATATTAAATCTCAGTTCTTGTGGTTTAATATTCGTTGATTCTTTGAAATACCTTGTTAATTTGAAGGAACTTTATCTTTCACACAACAAAAATCTTGATATTACACCGCTGCAGTACATCCCTCAGATTACTAAATTGGATCTCAGTTCTTGTTCCTTAAAATCAATCGAAGTTCTAAAGGTGCTAGTTAATTTACTAGATTTATCGCTTTAAGATAATTAAATTATCTATATTTCACCTCTAGAATAGTTGAATCAGTTACACATACTAAATGCTGAATTCAATACAATCATCGACTTGTAAACATTACAAAATCACCCAAACTTCTAGCAGTACCAATTAAGTTTTCAATAATAACCCTCGGAAAAATAAATATAATATGCAAAAGACAATATGAATTATGATCAACAGATGACAGAATAATATGTGGACAAAATAAAAAACGGTGAACTTAACATTGATTTAGAGAGTTTATTTTAAGGATACGTGAATAAACAACTCTATGGCTTATAATTTCTTCAAAACTTAAACATTTAAACGTTGTTTTTGAACAGTTTTAACGCTAGAACGTTGTTAATGTACAATTGTGAAAATATAATTCCAAAGATACATAGCAATACAATCACAAAACTAGTTCTAAGTGATGTACATCTTAAAAATTGGAACTTAGATAATTTACAGCTTGAAAACCTGGAACAACTGTTTTTAAAGAAAGAAATATTATATGATTATGGCGGACACTAAAGCGATGAAAAATAAATTAAAACTCTTGAAAAGCTATATGGTGAAGATTGTTGTGATAATCCAGCTGACTAATTAGAACAGAGCATCGTTAAATTTAAAAAGCTGAACGAACTGTGTATTGATGTTGAAGTTAATGTTAATATAGCTATGATTTCATAAATGACTTAACTCGAAGTCTTAACTTTAAATTGTCGGTTAAGTAACGTAGACGCATTAAAGTATCTTATTAACTTAAAGCAACTGTGTATTTGTTCCAACATAAATATGGAAAGTATTCCAATCTAACACCTTACTCAGCTTGTTGTTTTGCGATTAAAGTGTCAAAAAATAAATGTTGATAGTTTGAAGTTGCTTTAGAATTTGAAAGAATTAGACCTTTCAGGCAACAAAAATATTGATATTACACCGCTGCAGTACATTCCTCAGATTACTAAATTGGATCTCAGTTCTTGTGGTTTAATATTCGTTGATTTTTTGGAATACCTTATCAACTTGAAGGAATTAGACCTTTCCGGCAACTAAAATCTCGATATAACACCGCTACAGTACGTTCCTCAGATTACTAAATTGGATCTCAGTTCTTGTTCCTTAAAATCAATCGAAGTTCTAAAGGCGCCTGTTAATTTAAAATATTTATCACTTAAATCCAATCAAATTGTATTCATTTAACCTCTATAAAAGTTAAATTAGTTATAAAAACGTAATTTTTATGGTAATAGACTTATTGATTTATCCAATAATGTTTTATCATTGAAATCCTGTGGTTTAATATTCGTTGATTCTTTGAAATATCTTATCAACTTGAAGGAATTAGACCTTTCACGCAACAAAAATATTGATATAACACCGCTGCAGTACATCCCTCAGATTACTAAATTGGATCTCAGTTCTTGTGAATTAAAATCAATCGAAGTTCTAAAACTACTTGTGAATTTACTAGATTTATCACTTTAAGATAATTAAATTATCTATATTTCACCTCTAGAAAAGTTAAATCAGTTATAAAAACTAAATGTTTAAGGTAATAGACTAATCGATTTATATACAATAAAAAATCATCCTAACTTCAAGGAGTGTAAACTGAACGACCAAGAAAAACCCTCAAAATTTGAGATTAGGTACGCAAACTATTTGAAAAAGATCTGTATCCCAATAGATTCTCTTAAAATGTTAAAACAAAAGAAAAACCTAATTATTCAGGCAAAGTAGAAAGTTGAAGACCTCCTCAAAAAATTGCTGTGCCAATAAGTTGCGTTTGTTGGATAAGTAGCTGTGCTATTTTAACAGTTGAACGCATTCGACAACTATCTGTGAGTTTGTACTCAAATATTAGATTCTAGTTCATTTATACGATGTTTATAATTCAACCTATTGTTTTTTCTGCTACTACTATCGATTCTTCATCATAATCCAATAAAATATTCTCTATTATAAATAAAGGTATATCAATAGAAAGAATTAACTTTCCCTTTTGTCATTACCCCTATCACTTCAGAATTGATCAAAATTTTCGTTCGAAAATGTGCTATGTTCTCTTAAACTTAATGTGGCGAATGTGATTAACAATTCACCTTTCCAACTATATTTCTGTGAATCTCACATTTTCAAAACTATGAATAACATTTATTTTTGTAATAATATTTATGCATATTTTTATATACAATTTTGCTAAAATATATTACAGGTACTATAGTAATATAAATTCAATATTGTGTTGTTTCTCACACCAATACTTGAAAAATGGGTAAGTAATAATTTTTTAATTGAAGTGGAAAAGGTTTAGGAGTCCAAGAAAATGCAAAAATGTTAGGTTATCGATGGTAGGTGTATTAGTAATTTTTGATTTTTTCATACTTTAAATAAATTACAGTTCTTCCGAGCCTATAAAGTTTAAAAATCAAAAATTGTTGATATCTATTGTTTTATGGAATAAAATTGTACTTATTCTATCGCATATGATAATTATAATGTTTAAATGTTCAGAATTATACATCAAACCATATTCTTATCATCACCAAATATTTCTTATAGTACGTAAAGCAAATAAAATTTAAAACTTAACGAAACAGCGAGAATAATCAAATTTAATGATGGTATGGTCTGTATTGACGAATATTTTGGCCGCTGATACAGTGGTGGGCCCTCGAAATGCTTTTTTGAATTAGGAAGAAGAATGAAGTTTATTATTTGAATCTTACTTATATCACTGCCCGGCTCAATAATGAGTGTGTTCTCCCTCCTCATCAATACACTCATTAACTCTATTTACTATTGATTTGTAAAGTGCTTCAATCACATCAAGGCCTGGTTGAGCCTTGGATAGCTGTGCTACAATAATTAACGTATATAACTCTGTATATACTTCAATAATAAGTTTCAACTTTACCTAACGTTGTATAATTTAACAATCAAGAAAATTGATTTCTCATTATGAAATGGAAGTGGAAGAACATAAGTAAAATAACTGTTGTTTTAGAGTAGCATCAATATATTATTTAATGCTGGGCCCGACTAACCCACTTGATTCCATTCTTCAAGAAACAAAAATGCATTCATTATTTGAATATTGAGAATGAAAGCGACTGTAACTACCTGAATTATAATTCTAATTAAGCGAAGTACCCATACTTCATCTTGAGCTCCCGGTTGAGATTGAAAGAAAAAGTCCTCCATTGTTTTTCGTGATTAAGAAATACCTAAAATCGTTTAGATTGACCCAGGTGAAGATGAACACCGAGGTCCTCTGCAGGTCCAGTGCTTGCGCTACTAGTTATAAATTACATATTGCGTCCGTATACCAATCATTGGATCCTCTTATTCTTTTCTCCAATCAGGCTTAACTACCATATATTTTCGAGATAAAATCTTTCATAAATTAGTTTTGCTGACTAAAACGTAGAAATTACACAGGGACATCTTAAACAAGTGATATAACTAGTTCAGATTGGTACAATATTTTATGAATTCATCCGTTGGACCCAGAAATGAAGAGAATACAAACGCTTCAGAACTGCCTAAGTTTGTTAAGTGAATTAGTTGACCTTCCCTAAACATCTTCTACCGCGTTTATTTTTGTCATTGCTGTCCTTTTATTGCATGTGGTAATTTCTATTTTTCCTTTTTGGAATATTAAATACCGACTTTGAATAGTCGATTATGGTCTAATACGATCGAAATCATATTTTTGGCCCTCTTGTGTTAATGAGTAGTTCATGAATAATCTCCAACTTGAGATTATTTATTGGAATTTGTCATCCGCATTAGAAGTGGCAAAATATTTTAATATATAATTACTCACATAGTAAACAAGAAAAAGCAATTCCACCTCCCATAACTGTAAATAGTTGGGGTAGTCTGTGCTTGAATTCAGGCTATCCTATTCATATGTGTGTGTATAAGTGCGTCTACGATTTATAATATATATTGAAAATCAACACTCCAAATGAAAAAAATGGATTATGTAGGAAATAAATATGCTTAACAATGGATTTACAAGAGCGAATAAATATGAATGATGTGAAAGTATTTCTATAGAAAATAATTAAATGTAGTAAAATAGGTACTGTTGAAGTAAATAACGCATAGCGATCAATATCTGTCCACCTCTTAAATTACTTTAATGACTTAAAAATTTTTGTCTACGTTTTCATTTAACCACGCATACCGTTTTCGAAAAACGTTCCCCTTTTCTTGTTCAGGAACAGTTTCGCGAGTTCGCTCGCGAATCTTTGCATGTGAGAGTCGTTTCCTCATAATATGAATATATTTTTCGGATAGCACTATAAGGACTTTAGTAATTATTAAAACTAGAGCACATCAAGTTTGAGAAGCTAAACGGCATTTAGTCGGTCCAATACTGAATTTAGAAAAATATAGAAAGTAACACCTATATTTTCTTATTAGTTAATACGTAAAAGCCTTATAAAAGCAGTTTAAAACAGATTTAAAGTTTAAATTGCAAATATTCAAAACGACGATTTCCCCTATTACATATTCACATTATAGTTGTTTATACGCGATGTATTCAATCTGTGATTAGATTTAGAAATTAAATAATTTCTGATTTAGAAAATAAAAATAACAATCAAAACTACTTTATAATTACGATATTATATATTGATATTATAAATCACACCACAAATGAAGAATTTACTTCCTAAACCGCTTAAGTAGCTTTCGCTCTCATCCGCCTCACAATCAACTTGTGAACCTCTACTGTCATGCTAATGCGGAACGCTGTTTTCAACATTATGCGACACGAACGAACTCTACGAAGACTCAACCGAGTTCGCGTTAATCGACGAAAAACGGTTGTTGGTCTGCAAGATTAGCGATTCACTAGAATATCTTAAGAGGTCTTGCAAATGCATAGACAAGCTCGGGTGCAAGCTTCAGGTGATAGAACAAAATATTAGTATTGTGAAGAAGAACGCCAAGAATATCATCCACAACATCGTGAAGCTGGCGAAGTGAATTTAGATTTTATCGTGTTTTGGCTATCATCTGTATAGTACTCTCAACTATATTTTAAGAAAATATAACATTTTAATTTTGGTAATCTCAAAATTGAGATTACATTTAGTCTTATTTTGATTATAGTGGGTAGTTGTTTATTAATTAAAATATTAATGAATTTCTCATATTCTATTTATAACTATTACAATATATATATCTATTACATAACTATTATATACAGTTATGGGAGGTGGAATTGCTTTTTCTTGTTTACTATGTGAGTAATTATATATTAAAATATTTTGCCACTTCTAATGCGGATGACAAATTCCAATAAATAATCTCAAGTTGGAGATTATTCATGAACTACTCATTAACACAAGAGGGCCAAAAATATGATTTCGATCGTATTAGACCATAATCGACTATTCAAAGTCGGTATTTAATATTCCAAAAAGGAAAAATAGAAATTACCACATGCAATAAAAGGACGGCAATGACAAAAATAAACGCGGTAGAAGATGTTTAGGGAAGGTCAACTAATTCACTTAACAAACTTAGGCAGTTCTGAAGCGTTTGTATTCTCTTCATTTCTGGGTCCAACGGATGAATTCATAAAATATTGTACCAATCTGAACTAGTTATATCACTTGTTTAAGATGTCCCTGTGTAATTTCTAAGTTTTAGTCAACAAAACTAATTTATGAAAGATTTTATCTCGAAAATATATGGTAGTTAAGCCTGATTGGAGAAAAGAATAAGAGGATCCAATGATTGGTATACGGACGCAATATGTAATTTATAACTAGTAGCGCAAGCACTGGACCTGCAGAGGACCTCGGTGTTCATCTTCAACTGGGTCAATCTGAACGATTTTAGGTATTTCTTAATCACGAAAAACAATGGAGGACTTTTTCTTTCAATCTCAACCGGGAGCTCAAGATGAAGTATTGGTACTTCGCTTAATTAGAATTATAATTCAGGTAGTTACAGTCGCTTTCATTCTCAATATTCAAATAATGAATGCATTTTTGTTTCTTGAAGAATGGAATCAAGTGGGTTAGTCGGGCCCAGCATTAAATAATATATTGATGCTACTCTAAAACAACAGTTATTTTACTTATGATCTTCCACTTCCATTTCATAATGAGAAATCAATTTTCTTGATTGTTAAATTATACAACGTTAGGTAAAGTTGAAACTTATTATTGAAGTATATACAGAGTTATATACGTTAATTATTGTAGCACAGCTATCCAAGGCTCAACCAGGCCTTGATGTGATTGAAGCACTTTACAAATCAATAGTAAATAGAGTTAATGAGTGTATTGATGAGGAGGGAGAACACACTCATTATTGAGCCGGGCAGTGATATAAGTAAGATTCAAATAATAAACTTCATTCTTCTTCCTAATTCAAAAAAGCATTTCGAGGGCCCACCACTGTACTAGGTAAGCTATCTAAGACAGTGGATAATTTGTAAGTTCATATTTTAACTAGTGTGCATTAAGCATTTCAGTATTTTCAACATAATTTGGTAACACGAAATATTTATTTTAGTAATTGACATAATAAATAACCATCCAGTATGCAATAAACAGTAATATAGAAATACTATATGATACACAGATTACTATTAACCAAGCGGGTCTCTAATTTAAACTGAAATCTACACAAGAACAATTTTCTGGATATCTTATATTATGCTCTGTTGTCATAATGTAAATAAAGTAACTTAATGTTGTAACAAAGCAGATAATTATAATCGTAACAATAAAAACTAGAAGGTTTTTAGTATGTTTAACTAGTTGATGCATTTATAATGTACTCGCTAATGCGAATAATATCATAGGAAGTAACTCAGTTAGCAAAAATATTAATATGTCCATATAGACAATTATACTTTTAGCTACGTATTAATAAATATACAAAATTACTGTAATTATATTAACGATGATTATAAGGACATAATAGAGACAAACTGGAATAACTATTTTAGCTTTTTTAAATTTAAGATTTAATAAATATAATATAGAGAAAAGTAATTCAATTACTATATAAGAGCACTAAAATGATATTTTACTTTTGTAATATGCGTCTTAATAATAAGTTTTCATTTTTATGATATGAGAGGTGGATTTATTATTAAAATACCATTTATTACACAATCAACGATACAACGTTAAATTACTTCAATATCTTATTTCCATATCCAAAAAGAATCGCGTCTATATATTATAAATTATATATAATTAATTTAAACTTGTCCACTTCAAGCATGAACAATGATTTTTCGAATATTCAAACTGCTCCAGTAGTGCAATAAGATTTCTATTTGAAGTAGTCTAAATTTTGTGTGTGTATATTTCATTGTTTTAAGTTTATCTCCTATTGCTAAAACAACCTTATAAGTTACTATTATATGTAAACTATTATATGTAATGTATTGATGATATATAATTACTACATAACCTTGCTTGTAAGGGAGTAGCCTATTTGCTTATAAGGGAGTTACCGATTTCATCTCCCTTATAAGCAAAAACGTATCCAAAATGTATCTTTGGAAAATGTCGAATTGGAATGATTTATGGTCAAAAAACGGGGTTAAAACGTATGATATTTGTCACTTGCTTATAAGGGAGTTTAACATGATGGAACTCCCTTATAAGTGAGTTGGCCTACACCCTTATAAGCGAAATAGCACCTCCCTTACAAGCAAGGTAATGTAGTAACATGTATTAATATTTTAAATTAACAAAAAGGTTATAAGTTGAATTATAAATTAATTTTTAGATAATAAAAGATTTATAAGCAGTAAATATTTATAATAGAACTCATATCAGCAGCATCCCTTACTGGGTACTTTCTTCTTGTCATCTTTATCTATAACGTCAACAACATCTGGTTTGAATCCTGGTTAGTCAGCTTAGTTGCCTTATTTGTTTTTGAGATCAATGATGCATCTAACAAGCAATTCAAAAGACTCCTCTACGTTAGCACCGTTTTAAGCTGAAGTTTCAATGAAGGTGACACCTTCTTTTTGAGCCAAATTCTTGCCTTCATCTTCTTAAACTTCTCTTAAATGTCTAAGATCAGACTTATTACCAACCAATACCACTTATACCTCAGTTCCAGCATGTTGCTTAAGTTCGTGCATCCAATCAGCACATTTTTCAAAAGAAGTTGGTCGTGTTATATCATAGACAAGCAATGCTCCAACTGCGCCTCTGTAATAAGCTGAAGTAATAGATCTATAACGTTCTTAACCAGCAGTGTCCCATAGCTAAAGTTTTACTTTTGTTTGATGACCGTTGTAATTTATAGTCATATTTTTGGTAGTAAATTCTACACCAATTGTGGTGGCAGTATCGACTTTAAATTTATTGGAAACATATCTAGACAATATATTAGATTTACCAACGCCTGTGTCTCCAATGAGTACGATTTTGAAAAGATAATCATATTATTCTTGAATTTCCATGTGATTTGATTGTATTGAAGCGGGAAAATGGCACTAATCTTTTATTTAATATTTAATTATATAACTATTATTATTCACTTCGTGAAAATAATGAAAATATGGAATTAATATTTAATTATTAAACAATAACATTTCTATGGAATAATATTAATATGTACTCAATTCATTCATTTGTATTGCCATCTATTAATTGACCATTGAAGTCTTTTTTCATCATCCTCACTATAATTCATAGGTTCTGGTTATTATCCTTCTAAAACTTTTTTAATTGAAGATCTAAACTATGCTATGGATAAGTAAGGTAATTCTGAAGCTAAATATTTATATTTTTCAGATTAACTACCAGCAACTTTTTCAATAATTTTTATTCTATCTTCTAAATCTAAAAATCCGACATAAATAGGTTTCCGAAATACTTCTATATTTATTTGCTCCAATTATTATGTTAGAAATACCATATAAATTGGGCTAGCTGAAAATGAATTTAAACTGGCTTACTTAACAAGAATTTGTTTGATTATTTCATGGCAATCCTCATTTTAAAGCATTAAATCAAAATCGTGGAAACAAAGCAAGCATGGTTTAATAAAATCGGCTAATTCAAAAATGTTGTTAATAGTTTTCTAAAAGGTTTTGTAGACTTTTAATTGTGACAACAATTCTTTGAGTGTAACATTTATGATATATTGGTTATGTTAATTAGCTATTGTTGTTACTATATCTCGAGCTAAAGAGTTACGAGCACCTATTAAACCTAGTCTTCCATAACTAAACAGCTCATCAAATTGTAGTTAATCGGGCATATATTTTTAATAGACTGATGGTTTAGTATTAGGTACTTAGATCAATGGTATGAGGTTTACAAGGTGATTATTTGGTAGATCAGCTAAGTTTACCTATTTCTACATGATATTTTATTCTAATTACATTTTTGGATAAACTTGTGGTTCCTCAGAACTATTAGAACTTTAAGGTTCCATTGGCTTTGGAGCAACATCATATGAACAATTTGTAAGTTGCGTAATTTATAATGATGGAGGTGCTCTTAATGATTTAAGTGATATTTACGTTTTCTTTGAAAATTAATTTATGGTTTATTCATCTAAATCATCAAACTATTCTGTTACAAATATCGTTGTTTTAGAAGTTCGTAACCCAGATTATCTGCTACTTTCTCTAGTTAATTATCGGGCCGATAATTAATTGTTATCAATCATATCAATATCATAATTTCGGGTTAACTTTAGGTTCAGTGATTCGTGAGACATGACTTGTGGAGTGATATATTGATTTGATTCAATTATTGTTTAAGCGTCTTATATAATAAATTAATATTAAAATTCTAAGATTGTGAAATTGATTGACATTCTACCTGTATGTTTAGTTCATAGGAAAGTTATATCTAACTTAAATGGACTTTACATGAAATGAATTTGCAATTTACAAAACCTCTTTGTCTTTATCTGCGTGTTACAAACCTGTATTTTGAATTTTAGCAATTGAATACAATAGAAATGTATACTTTAACTTCAGAATACAATTTGTACCTTTATGTGTTTCTAATATTAAATATAATTCTGTGTTATCACTATTATGTACATCATCTTTTTATTCGCAGTAAGAACCATCCCCAGTTAGCGCCAAGGAAATCCCTACAGTTTTATTTACAAGTTTATTGCTATTTTTCTCCCTTTTTCTTTTCTATGATGGTTTCTCCTTCACAGACACTACCACAATTTCCGCACGCGATCATTGATGGCATCATGACTCCAATTAAGCTGAAGCAAATCGGAAACGCGAACCAGACGAGCATAAACGCGTTTTCTGGTGGTATTCCGTAGAATTTCATGAAGTTTCCGGAGAATAAAGAGGCGCCGGTGCAAATGAGTGATATAGCAGAAGAAGCTGATGCGTAAATGCAGAATTTGAAGAAGTATTTGTAATTATCCTGACCGATGCAGTTCGCGACGAATGGGCAGTGGTGATCGTACAGTTATGGGAGGTGGAATTGCTTTTTCTTGTTTACTATGTGAGTAATTATATATTAAAATATTTTGCCACTTCTAATGCGGATGACAAATTCCAATAAATAATCTCAAGTTGGAGATTATTCATGAACTACTCATTAACACAAGAGGGCCAAAAATATGATTTCGATCGTATTAGACCATAATCGACTATTCAAAGTCGGTATTTAATATTCCAAAAAGGAAAAATAGAAATTACCACATGCAATAAAAGGACGGCAATGACAAAAATAAACGCGGTAGAAGATGTTTAGGGAAGGTCAACTAATTCACTTAACAAACTTAGGCAGTTCTGAAGCGTTTGTATTCTCTTCATTTCTGGGTCCAACGGATGAATTCATAAAATATTGTACCAATTTGAACTAGTTATATCACTTGTTTAAGATGTCCCTGTGTAATTTCTACGTTTTAGTCAACAAAACTAATTTATGAAAGATTTTATCTCGAAAATATATGGTAGTTAAGCCTGATTGAGAAAAGAATAAGAGGATCCAATGATTGGTATACGGACGCAATATGTAATTTATAACTAGTAGCGCAAGCACTGGACCTGCAGAGGACCTTGGTGTTCATCTTCAACTGGGTCAATCTGAACGATTTTAGGTATTTCTTAATCACGAAAACAATGGAGGACTTTTTCTTTCAATCTCAACCGGGAGCTCAAGATGAAGTATTGGTACTTCGCTTAATTAGAATTATAATTCAGGTAGTTACAGTCGCTTTCATTCTCAATATTCAAATAATGAATGCATTTTTGTTTCTTGAAGGATGGAATCAAGTGGGTTAGTCGGGCCCAGCATTAAATAATATATTGATGCTACTCTAAAACAACAGTTATTTTACTTATGATCTTCCACTTCCATTTCATAATGAGAAATCAATTTTCTTGATTGTTAAATTATACAACGTTGGGTAAAGTTGAAACTTATTATTGAAGTATATACAGAGTTATATACGTTAATTATTGTAGCACAGCTATCCAAGGCTCAACCAGGCCTTGATGTGATTGAAGCACTTTACAAATCAATAGTAAATAGAGTTAATGAGTGTATTGATGAGGAGGGAGAACACACTCATTATTGAGCCGGGCAGTGATATAAGTAAGATTCAAATAATAAACTTCATTCTTCTTCCTAATTCAAAAAAGCATTTCGAGGGCCCACCACTGTACCTTTCTACGCATTTGTTGCACGTCTTGCAATGGTGTGCTCGTGGCGGCTTTATTTAGTTGCAATAAGTGCAAAATGTGGTCGTTTGATCATTATCCTCTTCATTATCAACTTTTTTCTTTGTTTAATTTTATTGATTAATTTGAGGTTGAAGTGGAATCGTTTCTAAAGTATCTTTTGGCTCCTGAGCAGTTTACACTACTTCTTGAATCGTCTGATTCACAGTATCGTTCTGATTCTGTTCCGTTTAAATTGAATCTTGAGTTTAATTGAATACCGGAACTGGGGCTACAACTGCTTCTTGAATAACAACGTTTTTAAGCTCGTTGCTGTCCTAAATCGCGTTCATGGTGTTATTCTGCGTTATTTTCGCAGCTGGGAGTGAATGGGACTAGCGCTCAACATCCACCTTCACATAGCCGGGGTCCATGCGCATGCACGTGATAAAACTTCGCATCTACTGAATGAACGAATAACCAAACAGCACCGACATCACAAAACCAAGCGGGAAACCCATACCAGGCACAGCTATGAAAACAAAATTCAAGAACCCAAGTGCAACCAAAATCAAATGGAACACCAAGCTACAAGTATCCTCACCATCAGCCTTGAATTTCACACGCTGCGGCTTGTCATACTCCACGTTAAATAGTTTGTTGATTATATTCATTGAAGTGGTGGTTAGTATTCACTACACATGTTGTTTAAAATATTAAAATATTTCATTAAAATCATAAATAACTGAAAACACTTATATTAGTTAATTATGCTTCTAGCTAACTAGACTTTCATTTCTACTGGTTGTTATAATAATATAATCACATATTCAAATAATAAGCTGGTTCCTCCGAATCCTGTAAACGGGAACGATTTGCACGGCTTTCTGGTTCATCTGGTCGTACTTCAGTTGCGCCTTCTTTTGGAGCTTTCGCTTGTGGATTCGTTTTTCGATCACGATTAGAAGTATGATAAATGAGCACACCAGAATTCCGATGATCGAAATCTGCGCGATGGAGATGCCCTGGTTCATCTTGCACGGCCCTTCCTTCTCTGTCTCCTCGCAGTAGCACTTGTTGTCCTTCAGGTACTGGTCTTGGTCGCACATGTAGCACTCAAGCGGATTCGTTGAAAGCGCTATTTACCTCTCGCCACAAACACAAATACCTTCTTTTCCTATTATTTGGCCGTTCTTCTCGTCGCACTGAACGCACCTGCCGCTGGTGGACAAAAACTGGAACTTGCCTTGTTTCGTGCACTCGCAGTTATCGTTCTCTAGGTGAAGTTTGAACCCGAGGCGTTCGTCGCACAAACAGAAGCCGTTTATTTCAACAAGGTTCTTGTTGCATATACATTTTCCATTGTTTTTATAAGGCTGGTAGTATCTTGAGGTATCACATTCATATGGTTTTTCAACTGTCATTATTTTGATGTGGTAAAACGATATAATAAATGTAAGTGATTTAGCGAAATTAGTTAAAATATGATATTTGTTGCAATTTGTGAAGTCGGTGTTATTAAATCTATTTTCAATTATCATTAATATATATAAATATTTAATTTAAATATTTAACTGAGAAGCGAGAACCAGTTTCTAAAGATCAAGTTAGCGAATCAGGTGAAACTGGTCCGCTAACGACTCAGTGAGGGCCCTGCTGGGTCTTTACTGAGTGGGCATAAATGACGGGTTGAGCCCGTTTTGAAAGTGGAAACACTGGCGTGCGAGAGCCCATGTTTTGCTTTCGAAAGTCTCACAGTCGTTCGTTTGTGCCGTCTCGAGGAAGTGATATATATATATAAATATTTATAAATTATCATAAAATTGAAAAGGTTATGTTGAGTACTTCTATTTTAAATTGAGTTTGAGATAACATTAACTTACATCTATATGTATATGTTAAATTATATTTTTGGTATTAATGGTGATTAATATCACAAAATATATGTTCCAAGTCTTCAACCACAGCGATCATTTTCAATATTATATATTATTCTTTAATATAATAACTCACTACTTTTATATAAGACTATTTTCATCATCTCAGCTTCTTAGACCTAGTTCAATAAGTTCAAATTTATTTTGCTGTTTGTTTTAACTGCAACAGAATTGTTATGGAATATTCACCACCACTATTTAAACGTGTACTGCTAAAACAGTCTTTCTTACCACTTTATGAGATTGGAACTTCGTATTTAATAGTACTTTTGAAGAACCGAAACATCCATTTTGTAAATTCCTTTTTTGAGTTGACATATGCTATTTATGTTATTCTCTAAACAATTGTTAATGTACTAAATGTGCACGGCATCTTACTTTAGTTCCTTTATATTTTCTTCAATTAGTTCTTTTAACACCATGTAAGCTTTAAAATCACTCATACGAATTGAATCGGTCCATTAAAACGGCATTAAGTTTTTGTTTGTCGCCGAATTATACTCATTCGTTTTTATCGTTTATTCAAGTGAAGTTTTCATTTGAAGTGTAAATAATTAATAAATTATTTCGTTCCGTTATATATTAAGAAGCAAATAGTGTTATTACATTAAATGATGATATTCGTTTAATGTAATTTATGGATTATATTTTAAATTGAAATATAAATATTTTACTGAAATATACAAGAAATTATTCAATATTCGTACATATTTAAACGAATGTATACATTCGGCGCATATTTTATGTGTGTATTATATATGTTGTGTGTATTATATCAAAAAGTAATATTATTTATAACCAGTTAACAGTCGTCCATATTGTTGCTGCTGGGTGAGTCATGTTATTATTTTTGATGCCAATAATAAATATTACATTGAATAATTTTAATATCTTATCACGTCCCTCATTAATACGTTATATTTGTTCGCAATTCAAGCTACAACGGTATGTTCAACCAAAATGAAAATAGCTTATTAGCTCAACTCACTAATGTTGACATAATCTATTCATTATCAAATATCTGTGTATATAATGAATATATCAATAATAATATATTTACAATTATATATTAATTCTAATTCCATGCTGCTAAGTAATACGTAAATTTTCACGATATTTCATTTACACAATTGAATTTAGCAAATATATTTAACAATCGCATCATTGTTTGTTTAAAGTGTTGCTAAATTTTAGCAATGATTATCAAATACTGTTATAAATTTTGTAATACGTTATTATTGTTTTCTTAGTTCAGATATTTACTTAATTAACAACTTTTTAATAATTTATTCATTTTGTATTCGTATAAAGTCTTCAGTTCTATTACTTATTGTTGCCATTAACTCAGTGCTTGTATTTATGCGAGATAATTAACTAGGTATTTACTTCAATATTTATGGAAGCTTTGTGTAAGATTATTGCATTAAAGTTATGATGTGGAAAATTATAGATATTTATTACTATATAGCAAGATATGTATAATTATATATAGTTAAATATAGAATAAATACGCAAATTTGAAATTAATTCAAATTACACATATAATATTGACTAATATTTGATTGCTCAAATGAATAGATATCAAAACACATACTAGTACATCTAAAAATCATCATTTAAATCAAATTAGAAGTTGAATCTAGTAATTAGATTATTAACGTAATCAAGCTAATAAATAGATATTCAACCAAATAAAAATATAGTATACAAATTAAGTTAACCCATATTTTAATAAAATGAGCCTATCAACAGTATCGAGCAAGACTAAAGAAAAATTAGACCATTATATCTTCCCATAAATTCATGAATCACAAACCCAAATTTAGTTTGAATTGAAAACGTATACATATACAAACATTACAATGATTCATATATTATTAAAATATAACAACCCATCTTTAAGTATCACTGAATAACATTCTGAGACAACTTCCTCTCAATCTGAAATAGTTTGCACTAACTAATCTAGCGAATAAACCTACGTGTGTTAGGAATAAATGGCTATTTGTGACCTTATATCAGCCCGATTTAAAAAAACAAACTTTCGACCTTGATATCTATGATATTAAAACTGAATGAAATATTTGATATATTTTGTAAAATAACTTAATGCTAAATTATTAGTACTGTCACAGTACTAGTAAATTGTAAAATAGAACAAAAGATTATATATATATATGACTCTTGAGACAAATTTTGATCGGATTAATTCTCAGACCGGTCCAGTTTCCCGGTTTTATGTCCTGGAAAAAGGAGGAAAAGAGCAAATATTTTTCACTAACGATTAGGCTTGGCGTTTCGACGTTAGAGCTGAAGAGGCATTGCTGAAATACCAGCTTTGTTTAGTGTGATCGATGATGGGTTCATTTGATCGCGCTTCTCGTTCCCACCAGGATTTGGGACAAAACCAATCCACTCCTCTGGAACGATTAGGCTTGGCGTTTCGACGTTAGAGCTGAAGAGGCATTGCTGAAATACCAGCTTTGTTTAGTGTGATCGATGATGGGTTCATTTGGTTGCGCTTCTCGTTCCCACCAGGATTTGGGACAACCAATCCACTCCTTTGGAACGATTAGGCTTGGCGTTTCGACGTTAGAGCTGAAGTGGCATTGCTGAAATACCAGCTTTGTTTAGTGTGATCGATGATGGATTCATTCGGTTGCGCTTCTCGTTCCCACCAGGATTTGGGACAAAACCAATCCACTCCTTTGGAACGATTAAGCTCGGCGTTCGACGTTAGAGCTGAAGTGGCATTGCTGAAATACCAGCTTTGTTTAGTGTGATCGATGATGGATTCATTCGGTTGCGCTTCTCGTTCCCACCAGGATTTGGGACAACCAATCCACTCCTTTGGAACGATTAAGCTCGGCGTTCGACGTTAGAGCTGAAGAGGCATTGCTGAAATACCAGCTTTGTTTAGTGTGATCGATGATGGATTCATTCGGTTGCGCTTCTCGTTCCCACCAGGATTTGGGACAACCAATCCACTCCTCTGGAACGATTAGGCTTGGCGTTTCGACGTTAGAGCTGAAGAGGCATTGCTGAAATACCAGCTTTGTTTAGTGTGATCGATGATGGGTTCATTTGATCGCGCTTCTCGTTCCCACCAGGATTTGGGACAAAACCAATCCACTCCTCTGGAACGATTAGGCTTGGCGTTTCGACGTTAGAGCTGAAGAGGCATTGCTGAAATACCAGCTTTGTTTAGTGTGATCGATGATGGGTTCATTTGATCGCGCTTCTCGTTCCCACCAGGATTTGGGACAAAACCAATCCACTCCTCTGGAACGATTAGGCTTGGCGTTTCGACGTTAGAGCTGAAGAGGCATTGCTGAAATACCAGCTTTGTTTAGTGTGATCGATGATGGGTTCATTTGATCGCGCTTCTCGTTCCTCGCCGCATATTCCTGAGATGCGGCTCGGCCAAATCGGTTGCGGAAGGTAAAATCCCCCGGTTCAAAGTGCTGAGCTGCCGTCAAGGATCGGTATGGCTAAGGGCATGCCATCAACGAGCCTTCAGGATTGGAAAGCGGCAACCGCTCCATTGCTTCCTTAGAAACGCAGATGGTACGACGCAGGTGGATTCCCGTATAGATCGGCTCGCACGAAGCAGCCGCGTTACGCCCCTGGATGCTTGTACCCGAGTCGTTGGTTGCCTTGGCTGCGGAGGTGCGCCTAACGTACATAGGTGTATCTAAAACTAATGATCATTCGCATGAACTTACAGTTCCTGTACAGAAGACCGAACTAGTATAAACGAAAGTTAAGTGAGTGGGATATATATATATGACTCTTGAGACAAATTTTTACTACTCTTACAGCTTTTCACATTGAAAGCTGAAAAATTTATGGTATAAATATATAGTTATCTCTAAAATTAATTAAAAAACACTCCAAAACGTCCTATATTATAACAACAAATGCTGAACTATTAAATATCAAATGGTAGGAAAAGGACTACTTAAAATATGTAATATCATAAGAATTTTAATAATCATATGTGGAAATAGATATTGATGGAATCAATATGTAACATGTTCCATATGAAATTTTGAATAAATCAGAAAATGTTCATATTAATAATTGCTTTGTAAACTTAGATGAAATAATGGGATAGTGGTAAAATTTATCGTTTACTAAATGCAAAATAATCGGATCTTTTAATTAAAATTGTTAAATTAAGAATATTAGTCTAAATTTTAGCGATATTACTATAAAACAGTTAGAAAATGTAAGCTTCGACCATACAGATGTATGTATTGGAAGAACAACTGATTTAGATTACTATAATATTAACAATATCAAAACTATAACAAAAAGTTTAAATATGATTAATCGAGATGTGTAATTAAACTCTATATCCGGATTATATAATAAATTGCTTTTATAGTAATGTGTATTGTATGGTAAACCTCAAAAATAAATATTTCATGTAAAAAACTTTGATATATGCAATTGTTCTATTCTTGATTGTGATATATCAAACATAAGTTGTGATTTTCTATAGGTAAATCATTCTATGAAATCTGATGTGTTTGCACTTCATCACAATGCTAAAAAAGCCAATCTTAATCTGACTAATATTATTTGTAATTTGAATGATTTAGACGATAATTGGACAGAAATACGAACTCATAATTCTGTAATATAAAGTAATTTTATAAATTATACTGACAAATTTTCTAAAACTGTATTTTCAATATCATCTGATCAACTATTTATATAATAATTAGATCTGTCAGCTTTTAATTATTTACAAAGTAGTATACTCCATTTAGCAATTTCTGCTTAATATAATATTGATTTATCTCCTTTGAAAATGTGTACTGTAACACAATTGAGTCTTTCCGATTGTTTGATTGATTTTAAAACTTTGAACGAAAAGAAAACTTGGTGTAAACTTTCCTTTTTCAATTGCAAATTTATAAACCATTAATGTAACATCAAAGCCAAAAATATCTCTTTAGTAAATTGCCCTATATAAGACTTGTGTAATTTCATCTCTATTACAATTGCACTTCGAGACATTGAAGTAATAACTAAGTTTCCACGTTCTTAAAATATTGTAATATTAAATTCAAGTATTAATAGCACTTGTTATAATGGTTAAGTAGAGGGTTGGTAAAAACCGATATTGTTCGCTAGGCGCTATTTACTTCGACAGTACCTGTTTTACTTCATTTAATTATTTTCTACAGAAATACTTTCACATCATTCATATTTATTCGCTCTTGTAAATCCATTGTTAAGCATGTTTATTTCCTACACAATCCATTTTTCCATTTGGAGTGTTGATTTTCAATATTATAAATCGTAGACGCACTTATACACACACTCCACATATGAATAGGATAGCCTGAACTCAATCTCAGACTACTCCAACTATTTATCAGCAACCGAAAAATTCGTCAATACAGACCATAACATCATTAAATTTGATTACTTGCGTTGTTTCGTTAAGTTTTAATTTTTATTTGCTTCACGTACTTTAAGAAATATTTGGTGATGATAAGAATATTGTTTGATGCAGGATTCAGAACATACAAACATCAAAATTATCATGTGCGAGAGAATAAGTACAATTTTATCTCATGAAACATTAGATTTCCACAACTTTTGATTTTTCAACTTTGTTGGCTCAGCTGAAATCTATCGCCGTATTAAATATGTTACCCTACACATATAAAATTGATTATCTATGATTATACTGAGTGCTTTCGTCTTCATACGAAAGATCATTTTGTTGCTATTTTTAGAAAATTATTGAGCGTTATGTTTTTTTGGTTACTGATAGAGTTTAACATTCACCACAACCATCTATGCCAATTAAAAAGCTAAAATTACTTGGTAACTCCCCATAATCAACAAAATTGTTCAAATTACTATTTTCCAAATTTATTTCAGCTTTAACCCAGTTAAAACCACAAGAAAATGTGCTAGAAATTGTATTTTGTTCTTAAGCGCTTGAATCAAGCTACAATAGTAGAAACTACAAAATATTTTATATTTGTAATTAATCTGTTAAGTTTAACTTCGATTAGTTGTACAAAAGAGTCACAAACGTTGTTTAAATTACTTCTCTCAACTACTAAATTACTCATACGATTATAATTTTACGCAATTGCCGAGTTATAAAATAATTCTAAATTTAATTATGAATTGTTCTTCTAAATCTTCATATTGACGTATAAACATTCGTTAATAATAATAACATTACTATATGCAAGTGAATATATTAAAATACGAATATAATTCCTATACCTATATTTTCGACAAATTCTAGAGTTGTTGGTGCTAACACAACCAAATAGTGGCTGATAACGTTCATTCAGCATCCATATTTGTTATGAATAGCATCAAGGAATCTTGTAACTAAGTAATATAAATTGAGAAAATATTTATGTTAGGATTATCGTGAGTGCACAGGTTGAATTGAAATAAGTCCATAAGATCATTCTCTTATATAGACCCTAAGAGAAGTTAAACACTTGGAAGATTAAAGTTTTATCATCACAGTTTATAAATAAAATTTTTATTTTGGAAAATAATATATTCTCTCAATATTTTTAGTAGCAGAAGAGACTAAGCAAGGAGGTGATGATGTTATCTTATTACACTGCCCCAGTACATAATTACATGGAAGACTTTGAATATTACAGAATGCTGCAAAATAATATTTCGATAAATGTTTAAAATATTTTTACTGCTAAGAGTGAAAGAACAACTTTGATACCATTTATGTTCGATTCAGAGGTGCCTCTACACACAACTTTATTATTTCGAAAAGTCAGGCTTTGACAACGCTCTGGTTAAGTTAAACTATTTTCATTTTATAACACAACATTATTGAAGTTCTCTCTTACGAAATATTAAAAACTAAAATCCATTATAATAGATTCTAAATTGAACGAAGACTATTAATAATATAACAATAGAAAATAATAAATTAATAAGTTAAATATGTTGTATATAGGTTAAATTAAGAAAATATAGTATCAAAATAAGTAAATACAAAACTTTAATGTTCATTTGATTGGAAAATTTAATAAATAAATATAAACATTAATATTTTTAAGTAAAAGTTTTGAATGATCATGATATGGCTTATAAAAAGACAAATTAGGTCACGGAAAAATGTTGTTATTTTAATTCATAGTCCAATTTGAAATGAGAAGTTTACAATTTTAAAATTTAATATAACGTGAATAAATATCTTATATTTATAGATACAGAAAGAAATCAATTAATTCTCACTTTACCCTTAATCATATAAAGATTTAAGAAATTAAAAAACCTTACATACTTAGTATTCTATTTCTAACTTCACTTTTAATCAAATTTTCGTAAAATGTAATTATAGTTGTACGAACTCACTGGAATTGAGCGGGTAAAACTGGCGGCTGATTATTTATTTACTGAAGTTATTCAACTTGTGGCTAGTAGACTAAGGCTGTTATTCTTACAGCTTGAGTACAGAATGACCGTTTTAGGCTGTAAACTGTACTGTAAAATACCTGTAAAGCCTTAGTACAGCTTTTAGTCAGCTGTATGAATTTCCCTATATTTTGGAGTGAAAATTTAGTTAAAACGCTATTTGTGATAATATATAGTCTTATAATAATAGTTTATACCACACTCCTTCCACATCCAATGTCACAAGATTAAAATGTTAAATTGAATGGTCTAGAAAGAAAAGATTTAATGAACAAACTTTTTGAACATTATATTGATGAAAATGACCACGAAATGTATACAAGATGTAAGCTTTGTCAAGATTATACTTAGAAGGATAAGAATTTAAACTTCGTGTAACTTATGGGTCACTTAACTTCCAATAAATGGAGCCATCAATTTTCAGTTGAAAAAATATGTAAGCTAGTTAATAAAGCGGTTGTTCCAATTAAAATAATTTCAAATGAAGCTGATAGAAAGCTAACTGATGCTATAATGTAGATAGTTAAAGAGGGCTTACCGTTTTCACATGTTGTAAGTGATGAATATCGTCGATTGACAAATACATGGTACACCAGATAAGATATTGCTTAAGAAATTAATAACAGAGCTGAGAAAATAGCCTTAAATTAATTTAATAGATACCCAGTAGTACCCGATAATGCTAATTTTATGACGAGAGTTTAAGCATTATTAATATGGGACGGATTTATGTGTACTTACACAGTACTACTGTGTAACTTTGTATATATATATATCATGTTTAAAATTAGATAGGAATGATAAAATTGCTACAGTATAATACCTAATATATATTTATTGCGTTTAGATGTATTGTTGCATTGTTGCTGTTGAGTGAGTCATGTTATAAAATCACATTTTTGATAATGCTGATTTGTTAGACATTATTATATAATAAAATTATTTATTAAACCATTTACATACATATTTAATCTAAAAATTACCACATCAAATGAACCTTTACCAGCCATAAACAATTCATTAGTATTTAAGTGGAACGGCTGGCTTAGATGACATAGAAAAACGTCTGGCTACGGTTGCATTCTATTCTGATATGTTAATGAGTAATATTCGCGAGTAGTATACAAGTTTAGTAATTTCACATGCTGGAAGGATGTGCTGTTTCTTTTAAGGATCAAAAGATAGAATATCCACCTACAAAAACTTAATGTGTAACAGATCTTCTTCATCGATTTCTTTCTTGATCAAAACATATTTAAACCAAAGATCAACTTTTAAGCATATTCTTTACTTAGTAAAGAATCCAATCGAACCAATGTAGATTTTGTCACTTCCCGTAGCTAAGTTAATTGATAAAAGTTAAAGAATGCATTATTTGACATTTACTGGTGCACATTTACTGGAAGGATAGAGGCACTGCTAATTAGATTTTAAAAGGCAAAAAATACTCTTTTCCCGCAAATGGATTGAATTAGTTTAGAATTTTATCAACTAATAAGCGATGATTATTTAGTTTCAACTTACATGGAATAAATGAATATCCTTAATTCAACGTTTCTACTATAATGAAACGTGAGTAAGAAGAAATAGTAGATATTGACGAGAGGAAGAAGATAACGAGTAGAACAATTAAAATTAGTAGGATATAAGTTAAGAATAAATGAGACTAATAAATGCTGAAAAGTTATAGAAGGTTTTGATAATCTTAACAGTACCCAAAAAATATGATATTGAGATCAATTAAAGCGTTTCGAGAAAATTAATATTTGTACTTCAAAAAGAATCGATATAATTTGCCTGAGTCGTTCACAAGACATAAATCGAGTATCAAAAGACTTAAATGTCTTTAGAATAAATGTATTAAGAATAATCGCTTTTAATAATTTACATACGCACTCATTAAATGAAAAACCCAAATAGGATGAGACTTATTATGATATAGTTTAAAGGTCAACTAATGAATTATAAATCTTCTAGATGAAGGAGCAAACCTTTGATGCCCTCAAAGGTTTGGAACACAATACCGAAGTATAAACGAAAGCTAAGTGAGTGGGATTTAAAGGTCAACGAATAAATAATAAATAAGTTCATTTGTTAAAACGAGGTGATTTGAAGACGAAATCGAACGGGTCCGTTTGCGCGTTCTTGCTGTGCATTTGCTGCCACTTGAGCGAGTCCGCGAAACTCTGCGTCGTTTTCAAACTTATAACGTTGTCAGATTTCTTCAAGAACGTTGACAAATATTCGTTGTGGATAATTATATTCTGGTACAATATGTTTTACAGGTTCTTCTCGTGCTGGTAGTAGACGGACTCGCTTAAAAATAAAGCGAAGGAGTCGATTTCAAGTAAAACGTCAACCGAGGACGTTAAATCAATATCGTGATTTACACCATTCAATTTGAGCAATAGTTACTAAAACTCTTAATTGCTTAAAGGCTTCTGCGAAAATATCTTACACAAATTCTGGAATTTTGCCAACCGCTTCTTCTTGAGTTCTGTGTTTGCTTGAATAGTATTGTAATTTTCGTTCAACTCAATTTCAGTTGTTTGCGTATTCTTACTCAGCAATAAATCAGTGAGCTCGATGTTTTCTCCTTAAACAAACGAATCGGGGAAGAAACGCCTCTAACTCTGATAAAATTGCTGCAAAAACGTGTAATCTGGCTTGGATTTTGTTATAAATTCCAGTTTCTCGCGTAATTTTGGATATAGTTCTGGTTTGAATACACTTACCAAAGTATCGTGATCAAACTAAACTTTCCTTTTGAGCCCACTGTATAGCATTTGAAATGATGTTTGAGTCAATTTGAATCCTACTATATCTAAGTACTGAAAAATAGCTTGTAAGTTCATTTTGATGTGCTGTGGAAAATCAATATTTATGTTCAATAAGTAAAAATTAGCAATATATTGTATAAATAGATCTCAGTTTTTAAAATTATTATAACATTACTGTGTATTATTTTCTTCCCTCATAAGCTCATCATTTTTATTTAACGATGGCTCTGGCGATGAGTGCGTTTATTTGCGTTTGCATTTCTTGCATTTCTTTTTTGTGTTGTGATTCCATTTATTTAATTGTGTTCTCAAGTTTAATTACTTTCTTGGTGAGTTCTGCGTTTGTCAGTTCCTTTTCATCTTTGTCTTCTTATTTGAGTTCTATGTTCGTGTTTTCTTGAATGACGTTTATTTGTCCGTTCACTTTTTCTATCAAATCGAATTATTTACTAATTATGTTAAACGCCGGAACCGGTTTAAAGTTCCGCTCCAATTCGCTAATTCGCCCGTTCAGCGTTTGGATGTATTTCCTTTTCACTCCGTTCTCAAAAACTATTTGGAAATAGAAGTTCCTCTTTTTCTGAACGTTTTCCTTCAGCAGAAACAAATTACCGTTTGATATTTAAACCAAATCGAAAGTGTTCTTTTTCGCGTTATTTTAAATTACTAAATTCTTCTTTTTAATATTTGAGATGAAAACGGTTCTATTCTCTGTTGTAGTTACAGCTGGCTCAATTATAAATTTTTTATTTGTTGCCAAGCGGATGTAGTCGTACTTATTAATTATAAGGCTGTCCTCGCGCACTGAAACTGAAGATTCGCACGAGGACACATCGGACTCGATCAAAGTTGTTGAATTCTGCCACCCGTCTATAAAAAGCACCTGCTCGTATATTTTACGCACAAAATTGTATATCACGTACATGCAATGACTAATCCGCTCGGAATCCAGCACGAAACAATCATGCTCCTGCGTTGCACTCTCATATAGCTACGAAAGCGGATTATAAACCGATATATTGTACGGATTTGTGAATTATTTGCTAATATCCACACTAGTTGTAAGCGGAACCCTCATTTGGAGTGGAAACCTAAGTAAATAGCACATAAATCACTTGAATAAATTATTAAAATGATAATATCTTTGTTGATGATAAAATGACTCACTTAACAGCAACAATCCAACAATACATCTAAACGCATATTATCTCAAAATAATATAATAATTGTAACTTATGTAACTTACACAAGTTACTCACACTGAATATACACCAATAATACTAGGTACAAACACACTTCATTGAGACTTTCAAAATACCCAATAAGAAAATTAAAATGTAATTCACTCATCTTAAATGTCCAATACTTCATTTAACATATCATAAGTAAATCCTGATTTAACTACTTAATAATATTGTTCTCGGTAATTTACGTAATCTGAGTTATGTTTGTCCATATTATTTGCGAATTATTGAATCAGCAAATGTAATTGATTCCTAAGATTGCTTTCTTGTAAGATTATTTAATCAGATGTTGTAAGATGCTAAAAATGACATTTTATTATATTCAGTACTTGATCAATATTATATCTCGGCATATATTTATTCATTTCCATTTTTACTATCTCATGAACTGTTTTTGCTTAACTTTTTACACATTATATTAATAGTATTTTCAACTCTTCTAACATTTTTTCTGTGACTTATAATTTCATATTGTTTATAAAACTAATATATATTTAATTTATTCTTACTTTGTCGTACGTACAGTTTATTTCACGTTAAATTGCGTTTAGAACATCCTAATATTTTATACATTGTTTCGATTTTTAATAGAATTGAACCGTTTAATTTCTAATATCTACGAATGTTAACTATTAATTCTTCATATTCTACCTTACATTTTAACAATTTTTGCAAGTGCAATTTAAGTACTATCTATAGATTTCTTTTATCATAAAATATTGTATTAGTTCACGTTGCGTTTACTGTTATTTCTTTTAAGCTAGTTCATAATCCTTTTTGGAGAGATGATCAACATACGTTGGTAATTCCAGATATTATTTAGTTGTTATCATAGCTGGTAAACCTTAAAATTTTTGTTGGGTACACAAATGACATTGACATTCTCCATAACTTCCAATTTTTGAAACAAACCTAATATTAATCCATCCATATTTATCATTTTGATATTTTATTAAGCCTTAATCACCAAAAATACGTTCAATAGTAACAGTTTCATGAAGTTTGATGGTGTTTGGTTCAACAAACTTTGTTATTTGGTGCTTTATTTCATCAGAATTTTATATAGATGGGGTTTGTGTAAAAGCTACACCGGTTGGAGTAGTTATATGTACCTTCAAATTTACTTTTTAATCATAAGGATACATATTTTAATCATAATAGTAGCCTCGTCTTAATCTAGTAATTCCAGAAAAATATTGCGGGATTTAATTTCTCTTTGTATTAACGACTGCGTCCTCAAAATCTGCAATCCAAATAAATGTTACAGGATAATCAAATACTAATTAAAACTATTCCTTAGCTTCTAAACTATTGAACAAAACATATTCTTAGCCAACATATAGTTTGTAGTAATCTCCACCATTGAGTCTATTATTACCGTATTTATCTTTAATAATAAGTTTAATTTCATTTTATCCGTATTCATAGCAGTCAATTAATTTTATATACATTTTAAACTTAGTTTTCTTTTCCCTAAGTTCGGTTTACATTTTATTAAATTCTATTATAATATTATCACTTAAGAGCTCTTAACGTAATATTTTATTACGATATTAGTTCTCGAAAGATAGCTCCATTATATGGTGTGTTGAATAAATTAAATATTATATTTAATAGTCCAATTTGTATGTTGTTTTAGAAATATATAATTGAATAATATTTGACCAAATCTGCAAAAGTTTGACGTTTTAACTTTTTTATTATATCGTTTTAATAACATTTAAGACAATTAACAAATTATAAACAACAAAATAGAAGTTACTTGTATCAAATAATAGGAGTTAATTAACAAAAACAATTCCAATCACAACTAATAGCTGTGATATAACCTTTATTTATTGATATTAATAAATATTATGGCAAATATCGACAAGATTGGAATATTTCCACTCCACGTAAAAATATTAACATTAATACTTTGGATAGAAACTGCGTCATTAAATTGTGTCTTATGCTGGATTTTCCAATTATATCTATTAAAGTTATCAAGAAGACTTTATACTATAATTTTTACTACTTTATTACCTTAACTTTGCTTTGTTCTTAAATTTAGAAAGTAAGGAATAGAAAGGAAAGTAAGGAATATATGTTAAGCTAAATATAAAAAGTGTATACTAAAATGAATTAATTATTTTAACGGAAATAAATATTAAAATTATTAATACATGTGAAAAAGGAAAATATAAAATCATTCTATTGAAGGAAAGAAGTCCTATCACTGAATCATTAATCAATATAATTCATCTTATGCCACTAATATTGTATTGCTGCTTACAGGTTATTAAATTTTTATCTTATCTCTAAATTATTAAATAATATGGTAGTCCATCAGTTTCTTGACTAGAAGGATATGAACCAAATATGTGCTAAATTTAACTTATTTAACTTATGACAACTTCAATATAGAGGGCTTGATATCGCAAGGTTCTGAGGTTATAATTTTATTTTTATTCGTACTTAACAAATAATCGCGGAGGAAATATTTTATACATCGCTGATTATAATACACTCAGACTCAATAAAGCGAAAAACTGTATTTAATTGATGTAGCTTATTTTCGTCTCTTAAAAGTTATGAAAATGCTTCAATTTAATCCAATATTTTGACATTCTTCAATGGTTATAATATTGAAAGCTACGATAGTGATGTTGGAGTTTTTATGATGAGTCATTTAACTAGTTTCCGATTGTAACCATCACAGAGTTCTGTTTATTGCAAGACAATACGGATAAATTACATCATCTTGTATAATAATACTATTATTTATATTGTGATATATATAAATAGTGAATAAATTTTAAAAACCGTCCAGGAAATGTTTAATTATTTCTTAACATTTAGTAATAATTTGTTGTTTAATAAAGAAAAATATATAAAAGCTCAGGTCTAGAAGTATTTATAAAATATTCTCTAGTGTAAATAATTAAAGCTTTATCGCGCAAGATCGTTGAATTGAATTAATAGCGAATTTCAAGAAATATAGTGAAAAATATCGATGAATGAAGTGAAACAATTAAACATTAAAAAATGAATAAAATATAACTATGTTATATACTGTTGATATACATTAATATTTTTTAATATTAGCCTCCCACCTCAATTATATCAGAGAATTTATAACCCGGTCCGCATATACTTTATCAGCATATTCTATCTCTCATATCTTGAAATGACGGTATTAATTATTTCAGTAAGTAGTCTTCAAAAAAGCTCGGATTACCGGAAAGATTAGTTCAATATTTTATTTTGCTTTTAGTCTTTAGCTTATTAACTAACAAAATTATACGAAGACCGAAACTTCTAACGTGAATAAGCTGTTGTGTTAGACGTTCAATCAACAATATAAGTACAAGAAGGTTTCCACAGAATTGCAGAAACTAGTTGGTAAAAACTCTGAATTAGTAAAGCATTACACTCTACTTGTCTAGCTTAACTAATTTTTCTAGTACCAATATTGAAGTGTAAATTTTGGAGTGTGAATGCATAATTTAAATAAATTGTTACTTTATTATTCGGGGCCAATGTAAAACAAATTCATTCAATTAATTGCAACCCCCCTACTAATCTCGGGTCCAACTCGATTACTGTTGATAAACCTAAAATATTGGTTGTAATAATGGTGATAAATTGAACATAAATGATTTGTATTTATAATTGTTTAAATATTATTAGCATGTGTTAGTTTCTGATTGATACTCGTGGCCGTTCTGATTGAATACCAAATTCAACAATAAAAAGCAAAAATATGTTTTTATTACACTGTTACACCATAACAACAGTGTAGTATGTAAAGCCAATCAAAATATTTGTATTAAAGCTATAATAATACAGATGAAAATATAACAAACGCCGTTATAAACAACGTAAACATAAATATACTTCACATGTTTAAGAGATACATTTATTTTGCTTTAGAATTTATCATATTTTTCTTAGATAAATACAGTGGTGGGCCCTCGAAATGCTTTTTTGAATTAGGAAGAAGAATGAAGTTTATTATTTGAATCTTACTTATATCACTGCCCGGCTCAATAATGAGTGTGTTCTCCCTCCTCATCAATACACTCATTAACTCTATTTACTATTGATTTGTAAAGTGCTTCAATCACATCAAGGCCTGGTTGAGCCTTGGATAGCTGTGCTACAATAATTAACGTATATAACTCTGTATATACTTCAATAATAAGTTTCAACTTTACCTAACGTTGTATAATTTAACAATCAAGAAAATTGATTTCTCATTATGAAATGGAAGTGGAAGATCATAAGTAAAATAACTGTTGTTTTAGAGTAGCATCAATATATTATTTAATGCTGGGCCCGACTAACCCACTTGATTCCATTCTTCAAGAAACAAAAATGCATTCATTATTTGAATATTGAGAATGAAGGCGACTGTAACTACCTGAATTATAATTCTAATTAAGCGAAGTACCAATACTTCATCTTGAGCTCCCGGTTGAGATTGAAAGAAAAAGTCCTCCATTGTTTTTCGTGATTAAGAAATACCTAAAATCGTTTAGATTGACCCAGGTGAAGATGAATATGGAGGTCCTCTGTAGGTCCAGTGCTTGCGCTACTAGTTATAAATTACATATTGCGTCCGTATACCAATCATTGGATCCTCTTATTCTTTTCTCCAATCAGGCTTAACTACCATATATTTTCGAGATAAAATCTTTCATAAATTAGTTTTGTTGACTAAAACGTAGGAATTACACAGGGACATCTTAAACAAGTGATATAACTAGTTCAGATTGGTACAATATTTTATGAATTCATCCGTTGGACCCAGAAATGAAGAGAATACAAACGCTTCAGAACTGCCTAAGTTTGTTAAGTGAATTAGTTGACCTTCCCTAAGCATCTTCTACCGCGTTTATTTTTGTCATTGCCGTCCTTTTATTGCATGTGGTAATTTCTATTTTTCCTTTTTGGAATATTAAATACCGACTTTGAATAGTCGATTATGGTCTAATACGATCGAAATCATATTTTTGGCCCTCTTGTGTTAATGAGTAGTTCATGAATAATCTCCAACTTGAGATTATTTATTGGAATTTGTCATCCGCATTAGAAGTGGCAAAATATTTTAATATATAATTACTCACATAGTAAACAAGAAAAAGCAATTCCACCTCCCATAACTGTACTTAGATATTAATTTTAAAGCTATTTTTGTCTACGCGCGTATGAGGTGCAAATAGAAATATGAGATAGAGTTAAAATATAATTTCACTCTAAATGGATGTTTGATTGCTATAGATACTGCTTCTGAGCTCCGGCGTTGTCTATCAAGGACTCGATGTTGGTCGTGTTGATGTCCATCACATCGCTTACAATGGCGAACTTCTCGCACAGCATCTTCAGCTGCTTTCTGTTTCTTCTGATGTTGCTCTTGATGGACTGCAGCGAGTCTATCACCAGGAAGTCGAGCGTGTAGTTTCGGGCGATATCAAGTGAGTGCGAGTTGGAGCCTACGGACTCTCTGGGTATCTGGCTCAACTGTTGTGGAATCTTGGTCGTTATTACTTGCTACATTTGGAGTGAAAGTATTTGTGCTGGAGTACGGGTAAATAGAGGAAAGCGCAAAAGTACTTTAAAACTGATTTGGAATTTGAATCTCGAATACATACTTGGTAGTATACTTTTTCGTTTAATAATATTAAATCGTTGTCTTGGTTGCTATTCTTATGAATATACAATTTTGTTCTTTGAACTGTTTTGGATTGTAAATCGAATTCAGAAAACATATGTGTACTTTTGTAAATCGCATTATCATCAAATTGCTATTTTAAGTAGCAATGATGACATAAAAAGATAGTAACCCACATTCACCCCGATCATTATGCCAATAACACCACATTACTCCATTTATAAATCGACTGATTATTAGAATCTATTTCATAATTTATGATTTAAAATATTTATCATCTTTCTATAATATAATCATTGAATAGTTTGAATATATCACAAAAAATACAAATTTATCACAAATCAAGTCAACATTGTGAGTTATAATTATTAATAGTCTACTATTAGAACAAATTGATGTATATAAAATCGTTTTAATACTATTTCGGGGAACTTTTTACATTTATTCTATCAATAATTAATTAGTAATTTTTAGTTTTACACAGCGAACATTTTATATGTATTTACGACCATAATATTCTTTTAATTCATCACTAGATTACAATTAGTTTCATTTTTTACAAACAATTATATTCATCATTGATGTGGTATTATTATTAATATATATTATAGTAATATATGTTGATAAATTTTAATATTCGCTTCATTTATTCAATTTAATACACAACTCATTACAGTCACGTATATATTACTGTATTACAGGTTACAGCTCGAAAAACGACCAAACTGTACGATACTGTAAAAATAACAGCCCTAATCATAAACCCATATTTCAAATCGAACTCACTTCTTTCCGAGCAGCTGGCTCAAGCCCAGGCTGCTGGCTCTGACCGGACTCATGCCTGGGTCTGCCACCTTCGCAACTTCCGGCTTCTTCTCGTCGGCCTTCAAGAGGCCCGGCTTCAGCATCTGCAAGAACTTCTTGTTTCCGTCTGGCTTCGGCGCAGACAGATTCTGCTCCTCTTCTTGGAACCTGCTCATGGCGAGCGGAGCTTGGGACTGCTGCATCTGAGACATCTGCGACATGTTCAGCTGTTGCGTGGGGCTCTGCTTCTTGGCCATCTTCACGTCGATCTGCTTCAGATAGTCGTCCACGTTTTGCATCACTTTCTGCTGCAGCTCCAGGTACTTGCTCTTGGCGTTGCCCGAGTTGTACGCGAATCCCGCTTCCTCCACTCTCCTGTTGTACAGCGATAGCGCGCTGCAGCACAGTTACGTCAAGTTTGTTCCGATTATGTTCTCATCCAGTACGTTGTTTCCCTCCTCGGTCATGTAGGACTGGTTAAACAGATTCATGCAGAAATCAGCTGTTTGTCCGTCGTTCAGTGTGCCGGCCATGGTCCTGAAACGCTCGAGGCTCATTTTTGTTCTGAAGAGCCTGGCTGTTTGCTGGGCGCGGTCTTTGAGCCCGTTCTGGAGGCACTTGGTTGCGTAGGTGAACGCGATTGCGTCGAAGGCGGCGAACTGACCCGCGTCTGGTTAGAACGTGGTGCACGCGTTCAGGACCAGTTGCTGGAGGAAGAGGTCTCTCTCCAGGATATCGATCTCGTCGATGTTCTGGTTGATTGGGGGCGAGGGCTTGCGCTGGTCAATGTTGGGAAGTGAAAGGAGGAGGAGCTATGGGGTCACGTTCAGTGGGTAATTCTGGGATATTTGCTGAATGTCGTTTTAAAACAGCTGCTTGAAGTCGATCTTGGTGGTTGGTTTCACACCTTGCTTGAAGCTCTGCTTCAAAATCGGATCGAGAGCTGAGAACAGCGATTGATCGGTTTGTTAGACTGTCATGTAATAGAATTACAAAGAATTGTTTTCGAATTCTGAGTAAAGCACGTACTTGTACTCTGGTTTGAGCATCTCAAGCTCCTTTCTTATGAGTACTTCGCTGTTCTCGCCCTTGATAGTTTTCATGATTTTGTCTTGAATTTACGCAACTTTGTCCAGCTCCTCTTCAATGAATGAGTGGATCTGCACCAGCTTTAGATTGTACCCATCAATCGGTGATGTATAATTCAACATGAATACACCTTACTCATTGCCAAGAAGAGTTATTCCTGATGGCATTATTTCGCAATACGAGCAGGACTGTATACCAGAAGTTCTGTATACAATTTTAAGAGCCTCTGCGTCAAACATTTCTAATGATGACTGTCTGATGATTAAGAATAAGTTTTTGTAGGCGCAAATATTAACATAATCTTGTGCAACTTCTTGATACACAACGTTACCGCAGTTGTAAATGATTATTGTTCTGTTGTCGAAAACGACACCGCAATATTGATAGTCTCCCAATACGCAGCGCATTGGCTTCATAAATCTTGAAAATGTAGCTTTCCAAACTTAATCAGAATTGGGTCTCATAACAAGCAATTAAAATTCGTTGAGGTAGCAATAAGCTTCTGCGCAAACATCAGCGTCAACGTGAGATAAGTGATTTGCTACTTATTTTGGTGGGAAATCAGAGTTGTTGAATTGGAAGTTCAGCACGTAATTTTATGTTTTTTGCTGTGATACCATTCCATAGTAGTTGAGTCTTAGGATAGATCTTTGGGCTTGTTGTATGGTTTGCAGGCGTTCAGGGAAATTTCTGAATGCGTTAACAGTTTGTCCGTTGTACAGGATCATAGTATTATTGAGTTTCATGAAGTTCTGTTCTTTTTGTACTTTCAGTTGGTTGATTATTTTTTGTGTGAGTTGGTCCGCGTCAAATTAAATTGCTTGTTCTTCATTGGAGCTTTCTTCAATATCGATTGAGTAGTGCTTATCTTCGTCTTCAGAGCTTTCTTCGAAGCCGATTGAGTGGTGTTCTTCTTTCTTTTCTTCTTTTGGTTTTCTGTAGTCGATTTGTTGCAGTTCTGACGACTCTTCAATTGCTTTCACGGTTGGTTTCTTTGGTTTCTCCTTTATTTCTTCTTTAATTTCTTGTTTGACCGGTTTTGGTGCTTCTTTTATCTCTTGAACTGGTTTTTTAACGGTTACGTTTTCAACTATTTGCTTCACGATGTCCTGTTCACTTATTTTGAGCGTTTTTTGGTCTGGGACAATATAATCTGTTTTTAGGAGGCAGATGTACTTCATAAGGTCGTCGTCGTTGATTTTGATGTAGAAGAAGAACATTTTGTTGATTGAGTTGATTGAGCAGTCGAATCTGACTATTTTACCATCAAAATCAAACTGGTGTTCAATTTTCAGCTCCTTTTGCAGGTCCAGGACGTAGAATTTGTCGCCGAGCACAATGAGTTTGTCTTTGATCTGTCGCACACTCGTTGCGCTTGGGATTTCGATGTCGAAGCACACATTGGACAGATCAGTTACTAATCTGAGCTGAACTTTGTTGTTCACGCAGCTGGCTATGTACTATTTGTAGAAGCACGCCTCTGGGAATTATTCTGCGCAGTATTGCTGCCCTCTCTGGCTTATTTACTAAATGGTTTGCTAATTCTTGAAGTCGTACGAATAAACGCATAATTGGCTCATGCTTCCAACTATAATTAACTCTTTGTTCATGAACTTGATGTTCACCACAGCATCCTCCATTTTAATAACCTCTTTTATCTCCTTTGTGTCAACGTTCATCCTGTTCAGTTGCCCGTTGTCGAATCCGATGAGTAAATCGTCCTCATAGAACTCAAGGGCTGTTACTTAAGATTCAAGTTGAATTATTTTAACAACTGAGAGTGGTTCGAGGATTTTCGTGTTCGGAACCCTAAATAGGGACCTAGTCGTTGAGAAATATAGGAACTCTGAATTTGCGGTCAAGGCCGTAATTGGACTATTGTCCTGAGGAGCAAGGGCTTCCTAAAAGGTAGAACCAGCTAATTAAGATAAGGAACCAGTTTCGTCAGTAAACACACAGCCTGCTAAACCAGCACGCAATAAGAGCGTGTGGTCACTCGCATCACCAATGAGCGTTCCAGACTGAGTCACGGGCTTCATTACTTTGAGTGGAGTGTGAAAATATTAATAATTGTGGTGCAAATCAAATAATAATGCTAAAATATAAGAAAAGAAAAATAAAGGCTTGAATGAGAGATAAATGATGGCGGATAAACACGAAACGTTTAAATAGACAGAGCAAACACCAAAAATGGCTTCTACGTCAATACTTTCAAAATTTGCTTAACAAAATCTCATTATATACGAATATATATGTAGATAAACGTAAAAAATCTGCCCAAAATGGATCAAAAAACTTGTTGTTATATCAAAAGATCACAGATAATATAATCAGTCAGTCCTTCTTATTTTTAGTATCTGGCTTAACAGTTTTTCCTTTTTGGAGGCATACGAATGAATAAAATACTACATACGCGCCGCATAATATACATGCTGGCATAGTGTAAGGTACTAATTGCTTATATTGTGTATCTTTATCTATTATTAGGTATGCAGAACCTGCAAGTGTAACAAGGCAGATAATGAAGGCTATAGAACCGAAACAATGCATTTCAGAGGAGTGATAAATATTTTTATATTAATAATAACGATAATATTTGTGTTTATCATTGACAAAATTACACTAATCTACTGGAATTTCTGTTGGATTGTTATCAGTTCCAGATTGTCTCAGATTTACAAAAATATATAAGTTCGTCTAAAGAAGCATTATCATTAGCAGCCTTCAATTCTGTAATACAGAAGGTCCTGTACATGAACGGATATATATAACATATTAAATAGAATAATCACATTGTCAAGTATACTCAAGTATATTCACAGCAAATTCAAATCCTTTAATTACATAATATACTACTTTATCGCATTTTAGTTCTATTACAAAGAATTCAAATTATTATTAACAATTCCAAGTTTTTTCTCTATTTTAATACATTATACTTGCGTACTGAGTAATTCATTAGTTTTATTAACAATATATTGTTTCATATCTTCAAATGTAGGTATACGTTAGAAATAATTTGTTTAATTTGTTAGATTTTGTGATTTATTTTATTTTTACTTTATATATGTTGGGTTAGTAATATTTTTAAGGTGTTGTGGTGGTTTAGTTTGAGTAATAGCTTTTGGTCTCCATTTTTATACTGTTTACATTTGATGTGGATAGATTATCAACAATTTACAATAAACACAATATATTGTAACAAACATTTTACAATGTTTAAACTAATGTAATTTGTAATTTGATCAATATCAAATATGTCTAAATTATTTCAACTTTACAATATAGACATATAAACAGGACATGTTTGTCAGCCATCTTTATAAATAGTAAAATTTGAATGTCTAATCTTTCTATATATATCTATCTATATATATATCACTTCCTCGAGACTGCACAAACGAACGACTGTGAGACTTTCGAAAGCAGAACATGGGCTCTCGCACGCCAGTGTTTCCACTTTCAAAACGGACTCAACCCGTCTTTCTATATCGGCTTACTCTTTTGGCACATCTCGAAAACATCTATTTAATGAACAGCTATTTATATCATAGAAAGCTCTTTTAAATTGTATCATAATCGTTAATATTGAATGGTTTTAACAGAAGGTGAATTGTTGTGGATCTATATAATTCGGTAATATAATTTTGAAACATTTATACACTGTACATTTATAATAATACTAATTTCACATAATCTTTATTAAATTTTCATTATTCAAAACATACCTAACTCTTTAAGATCAATTATATATAACTCAATTGCATTTTAATTTTAAAATAATGAGTTTACATTAATATCTACGATTTCGAGTTTTTTCTCTATCTTAATACATTTTAAATGAGCTGTAAGTAATTCGTTAGTTTACTTGATAATAAACTATTTTAGTTCTTCAACGGTGGGAATACGCTTAAAATCTTCAGTATTGTTTGTAAGATTTTGTGATATTTTATTTATATAGCTTATACTGACGATAGTTTTTATATTTTAGAGATGTTATGGTGGTTAAGTTTGAGTAATAGCTTTTGATCTCCATTTTTATACTGTTTACATTTGATGTGGAATGAAACAAAAACAATTATATTTCTGGGATAACCAGTTATATTAATACATACAAGTAGATTAAATTTGTTTAACTGTTTAAATTAAAAAAATAAACAAAGTAGACTATATTGTAAAATTAGACTAAGTATTATATAAATGTATTGTATAAATGTTTATTATGTACACAATTTGATTTTAAATACTAAATTACTATTCTAAACATTCTAAATTTTTGTTAGTCTAGACTATTACGATGGTTGTAAATTGTTTATTATATCTATTATTTCAAATAGGGCCTTAGCAAGTATTGATATAATTGAATGATAAAGTTCATTCAATTCAGAGATTTACCTGAGATTTCTACATTTATTACTGTAATTCTCAAATTCAGAACTGAATTCTGTAAAGTTTCTGTAAATAAAGTGAAACGTTCCTCCCGTTTTCCCTCAGAATTTCGATGTTGTTGATAATTAATTCGGTTCCGTTCTGAATCTTTTGAACGCGTTTTATCAATTGTTGAAGCTCAAATGTTTGTTCTCTGATCAATTCATTCAGAGGTTGAAAAGAGGGAATCAATCTGAAATCCTCTGTGTTGTTGTGGTTTGAGTTGTTGTTCACTGATGGAGTCTTTAGTAATTGAGCTTTAGAGGGGATCTACTTCAAGCACTGGGGTAATTTCGAATAGGTGAACTTACGAATCATATGGAGTGAAAATGGATATAATAAGGTTAATTGAACATGAAAATGTATTGCGTTGATCAAGAATTAAACAAAAACTAAAATTTGTAATAATTCTGCAATTTAAACAATTCTAAACAAATAATAATGATTGACAAGCTGAAATATATACAATTCAATATCATTTTAATCACTTCACAAAGGTGGGTGTAAAACCAAACATTTGTTATAGGGTGTTGAAATTTGTAATTAAAGTTGTAGGTGAATGGAAATACTAACTAATTCCGATGTAACTATTCAAAGCGATTGAACTTAGTGAGCAGGAATTGATATTTATGAAACAAATCGGAGATTCGATGGAGAATTGTAACATTACGGGTTTGAATGTAACTTAGTGCGTGTAATGATCAAGTGAGTGGGGGTTACTTTCTTTTTATATGATCATTGCTACTTAAAATAGCAATTTGATGATAATGCGATTTACAAAAGTACACATATGTTTTCTGGATTCGATTTACAATCCAAAACAGTTCAAAAACTATATTGTATATTCATTAGAATAGCAACCAATACAACAATTTAATATTATTAAACGAAAAAGTATACTACCAAGTATGTATTTGAGATTCAAATTCCAAATCTGTTTCAAAGTACTTTTGCGCTTTCCTCTATTTACCTGTACTCCAGCATAAATACTTTAAAAAACTTCACTCCAAATGTAGCAAGTAATAACGACCAAGATTCCACAACAGTTGAGCCAGATACCCAGAGAGTCCGTAGGCTCCAACTCGCACTCACTTGATATCGCCCGAAACTACACGCTCGACTTCCTGGTGATAGACTCGTTTCAGTCCATCAAGAGCAACATCAGAAGAAACAGAAAGCAGCTGAAGATGCTGTGCGAGAAGTTCGCCATTGTAAGCGATGTGATGGACATTAACACGAACAACATCGAGTCCTTGATAGACAACGCCGGAGCTCAGAAGCAGTATCTATAGCAATCAAACATCTATTTAGAGTGAAATTATATTTTAGCTCTATCTCATATTTCTATTTGTACCTCATACATGCGTAGACAAAAATACCTTAAACTTAATATCTAAGTATTCATCTAAGATAAATATGATAAATTCTAAAGCAAAATAAATGTATCTCTTATACATGTGAAGTATAACGTTGTTTATAACGGCGTTTGTTATATTTTCATCTGTATTATTATAGCTATAATACAAATTTTTTGATTGTCTTTACATACTATACTGTTGTTATGGTGTAATAAAAACATAATTTTGCTTTTTATTGTATTTTGATGTCAAAAGAAACGAAATATAAATTATAATTAAAATGTGGAAAAAAATTTATTAAACATTAAGTTTAATATTACACGATTGTAAAATTTGCATTTAAACCATTATATTATTCAATTTTTTTAAATTAAAGTGATATCTTATATCACTCCAAATGTAATATGTGTTAAATAAAGAAGTATTAAGTAATGTACCGCAACATTTACGTAAAATATCTACTGTTTAATTTGAAATAATTACAGGATTAAATAATGATACGCAAGACTTTCATTATCACTAATCTTTTACGTTCTTAAAAACATATATCTAAAGCTAAAGAAAATAACTGAAAGCTTTACATAAGCTAATATCTGGAATTGAAAGAATAATGTTAAAGAATATAGAAAACACTGAGACGCTAATTGAAAACTCAAAGGCACAAAAAATGTATCTTTAATACTTAACTTATAGAAATTAATGATGTTGTATTCTATAATTCTTAATTGCTCTCACTTCATTTTAAATTTATTTTAAGTGTTTTTTAATATTTGTCGAATGATTGATGATTAAATGGAATCTTAACTTATAGAAATTAGTTATGAGATACTGTGTGAATATTTAATATTTCCTGTTTTTACTCTGTTTTTATAATCAAACGAATATAAGCTGAGATCTCCTAATTGCAGGAACGATCACAACTTTCTGGTTCATTTTATCAAATTTCTTTTGCGCTTATTTTCTTCGTGTACACAGATGAATTTAGTAGTCAACCAGAACAGCGATGATAATAAACATACAAATTACACTGCAAATGAATGAAATTTAAATAATGGAGAGCTTCTACTTCAATTAGCACGTTCCCTCTTTCCTAGTGGATGAGCAGAAGCATTTGTTGTCTTTTAAGAACTAGTCGTCGTCACATTTATAGCACTAAAGGGGATTGTTATATACCATTTTGTACTTGTCGCTGCACACGCAGGTTCCATCTGCTCCTTTCACTTATCCGTTTTTCTCATCGCATAGCACACAGGACCTTCCACTTGATGATAAATATTAGTATTCGCCTTGCTTCGTACACTCGCAGTTATCGTTTTCTTGATGAAGTTTGAATCCGAGTCGCTTGTTACACAAACAAAACCCGTTTGTTTCCACCAAGTTAGTGTTACATAAACATGTCCCGAATCTTATAAGGCTGGTAATATCTTGAGGTGTCGCACTCATATGGTATATTGTCAGTCATTTTTATGAAGTGGAAACTATAATAAATGATAGTAATATAGAACTTATAAGTTTCCAAAATTGGTAAAGTTTCAAGTTATTAAATTTTTTAAATATTCAGTGTTATTAAATTTTATTTATCACGCTAATTTTATTATTTTTAATAAGTTTTCAAAATTTTATTGTGTTCTCATTAAATTTTACTTAATTTAGAAATAATTGGCACACAAAATATATAGACAAGATTTTTAATGTCTTCATTAAATTTCTATTATTTTCTGAATATCTATATTTAAAGGAAAATGAAAGAACTAAAAGCGTTGCTCACAATTAACAGAAACTGAGAGCATTTTGTAGATGAACATAAAACCAATGATTGATTATTAACAATTAAAAGCTCAAATATGATATGAACTATCATATAAACTATTGAAGCAAATGATCTAAATAAATCATTATATAGCCTCTAGAACTATAATAATCATTTGAGTTGTTAGAATTTGTAGTACTTTATAAACAAACATTATTATTTCAAAACCAGTACTTATAAATTTTAATCTATTTCAAAGTTAGAACTTATAATCATTCTATTATAAAAATATTGTTCAAATATCTTCACAATTTATATGTTCCTAGTCTTCAGCTATCGACAATTGAAAGTGACTTCAAGTTCACTCAATTCATCCATCCAGATAAATATATAAACAAAAATATGAATTACTTTAAATACATTAATACAAATAAATACATACAAGTATAAGTACATTAATTGATACAATAAATTAATTGAGCTGATATAACAGCAAAAACTTTACTATTTATTCATATTTATTCTATTCATTTATTATACTCATATATAACTCACGAATTTGTATAATTTGATTTTGTTCAATACTTATATTATGTGTTTTGTAATTTACTTACTTATTATGCAATTTATTATGTTAATATACGTTTAATTATTAATAAGTGATATATGCGATGATGAATATCATCCAATATCAGTTTTGATATTTATCATATTTTTACATTAATAATGAAAAATGTACATCAGATGTTCCAATGATCAACATAATTATTTGTTATTAAAGCAGCGTTGAACCAGATAATTAGTAAGAGATCAAGCGCCTCCGACTTGATTAGAATTATTAGTCACATCGGGCCTAAAAACATTACTGATTATCATTAATTGAGAATTTAAGATGATTATAAGTCAAAATTATAATATACTTGTAAATTTTGAATATCAGTTAATAACTTTATTCGTACACATAAGCAACATATTATATGGAACAAATAATAGTAATACATTTTATAACTTCAAATTATTATTAAAATTATTATAATCTGACATTAAATATGGAGCACATTCATAATTATCACTGACACATTTACCAAATTGAAAAATAATAATCTCACTCCAAATGTATTTAACGAACCAAAAACGGTTGAACGTGCCTCAACATTTGAACAAATTTCAAAAGGAATATTAAGAACCGATCAAAATGCTCAATAATGACACATAGGACTTCATTCATTCTTTTTCATTACTAGAGAACCAAATATAAAACAAAAGGAAGGAACTGAAAGGATTAAATAGAATAATAAATTAAGTAGAAAAGGTTATGTCTAAGAATATAGAAAACATGATAACTCTGATAAATAATTCAAAGGCGTAAAAATTATATCTACAATTCATTTGTGGAAATTAGTGAAAATATATTATATATCACATTAATTTTGACTTAATTGTGTAACCTTACTGTATAAAATGTCAGTCAGTTGAAAAATAATAAAAATTAGTTGATAGCCTTTTTGATTTTGGTTTTTGATAGACTTTATTCATAAGAATGTATATTAGAGCAAAGTGAAAAACACTAATAGAGTTACTGATTTTAACTAAATATATAAATGTAGTTTGTAAAGTTATTTGTATTAAAAATTATACATATTCTCTCCATTTAACTTAAAATCTAGTTATATTTCACTCCAAATGTATTTAACGAACCAAAAATAGTTACCAACTGTACCTCAACATTTACTCAAAATATATTGTAATTGTGATTAAGAATTAACCAGTTCACTTAATAATGATACGCGAGATTTTCACTATTTGCAGTCTTTTTCATTATTAAAAATCTATCTAAAATAGAACAGAAAACAACTAAAGGTATTGCTTTAAAAGATATCTGAATTTGAAATTGTTATGCTTATGAATAAAGAAAATAGTCAAACATTGACTGATAATTCGGAAGCTCAAATAATGTATCTGTAGATGGTATAAAGTTATAGAGATAGCACAAAATAGTGAAATTATATTATTTGATTCGTTATACTTCCATCTAAAAAGAATTTAATGTACTAAATTATTTTTGTACAATAATAGTGAATTCTTAATAATCTGATAAATTCTTAAATATATAAAATAAATATTATATAATGACTAATGGTCAATAATTAATACGCACTCACTCCTTCATCCCTAGTTAATCTCATTTTCTATTTTGAGCTTCAAATTATAAGCTGAGATCTTCTGATCATCGGAACGATTTGAACCGCTTTCTGGTTCATTTGATCGAATTTTCTCTATTTTTCTCTCCTCCGTTTTATTTGGTGAATTTTAAAATCAATTAAAACAACTGCAATTATAAATGCGCAAACCAAAACGACAATGAACGAGATTTGGACCATCGAGATCCCCTGTTTGAGTTAACAAGTTCCCTCTTTCCTAGTAGATGAGCAGAAGCATTTGTTGTCTTTTAAGAACTAGTCGTCGTCACATTTATAGCACTAAAGGGGATTGTTAGATACCATTTTGTACTTGTCGCTGCACACGCAGGTTCCATCTGCTCCTTTCACTTATCCGTTTTTCTCATCGCATAGCACACAGGACCTTCCACTTGATGATAAATATTAGTATTCGCCTTGCTTCGTACACTCGCAGTTATCGTTTTCTTGATGAAGTTTGAATCCATACTTTTAGTTGCATAAACAGAAGCCATCGATTTATACCAGGTTTTTATTGCAGAGGCACTTTCCATTGACTTTGTACGGCTAGTAATATCTTGATGTATCGCACTCATACGGTATTTCGTCTATCATAATATTGATGTGGAGATTAATTTAGTGATTGGTAATATTTTGACTTTAAATTTAATAGTCAAAGAGGTTTAGTGTATTTCTATATATTTCTAAATTTCATATTAAATGTTACATTTATATTTCGAATAAAGCAAAAAGATGGTAATAAACACCAAAAATGTAAACGTAGTGTAACCAATGATTTGTAATCTTCATTAAATTTTGACTGTTGTTGTTATTATAAACATAGTTATTCAATATATAACAATTTTAATCCTTTCATAATTCATTTATACACAATTAAGGTAAATTAAGAAGAAAAAGATATTGGGCCAAATAATAAATTATAAGCTCACTTATTAATTACTTTTCTAATGTTGAATACTTTAATAAATCTTTCAATCAGCTAAATTCTTTTCTTGACTCGCGTTCAGCTAATTTTATCATCATTCATTTAAATTTTATCCAGCTCATTTTTTACATTTGTTTCTTGCATCCTTTTATTAGTTAATTATGATTATCTTGAATAGTATTGATGCCATTATCTATTTAATCCATCTTTTTGGTTATTTTGTCAATTCTAGTTGCTTCTTTCAAGAGTTCTGAGCGTTTCCCGTTTATTATTTCCTTTATCGTTTTAAAACTGGAAATGGACTGGAAATCGTCCGTTTTATTCACTGAAAACCGGAGTTCAATTAATTCTGAGTCTTTTTACTCCTTAATAATTGGTTTAAGATGTTACGGTAATTTTGAATATTGAAAAACGGTTTGTCGAATCATATGAAGTGGAACAATGTGTTGACGTGATCAATTATTGTTTAAATATATAAATTGTGTTATTTAAGAAAAACAAAAATAGAACTAGGTCAACAAAAACTAAAAATACAGGTGTTTTCAATAAACTGTAAACTTAAATTAAATAATTATTAAAAATGCGATTCTGTTATTATACATAATAAAAAAGTTCACTTACTCTTCAAATATCTAATATAATCCTTGATTGCGTTGTTGTTTTTGTGAATTTTCAAAATACTGCTGCCATTATATTCTAAGAACTCGTAAATCTTGTTCAAACGGTTAACTTATGAGTATAGCTCTGCTCTTTTATTTAGGATTTAGTCCAGCAACTGTTCATAAGCATTGTATTCGTGATCGTTGTCGATAATTGAAGTAAAACTTAGACTACTTTTTATTATTTGTTTTGGTATTTACTTGAGATGTAGTGGAAGCTATTATTGTGACATTTATCTATTAGCTAACATATTGAAGTGGAGAATCACATTATGACACTAATTTAGTTGTTATTTTCTTTATTATATTATTATTTATGTATACTTAGAATAATGATTGATAGAATATGCTTATATTAGTGACTCTATATACTGTGCGTGCAAATTCTGTTATTTTAAAGCTTTTATAATATTTTTATATTAAATATGAACATTGGATTCTCAATTAGTGTATCAAAATAAGTTGGTTTAAATTAATAAATAATAACAAATAAGTGTAACAATGATCAATGTGTTTATACTTGCATTTATTATTTTTTAGATACATTTTTGAATAATAAATATTTTTCTGAAAATAGAAAACAAGCTAATATAATGACGAAAACAAAATGTCTAATATAATAACAAAAGGTACAATGCAACAAACAATATGAATTAGTATTATTTCACAAATACTATCCTAGGCTAATTTGAGTTGAAATCGCGTCGTTCCACATCATTTTAATTGGCATCAGCTTTACCGCATTTTATTTTCTGACTTATCGCTACTGCATTTTCTTCATTTTCTGTTATTTTCTTTTGTACTCTTTGATTTTGTGCCCGCCAATGATGCAAATTAAAATAAGAATTAATATGAAGCTGATTATTGTGAGCATTTGCTTGTAATCGAACCCGCTTTGCTTCTTACATGCGCCTTGCTCTCCAGTATGCGCGCAAAAGCACTTATTCTCCTTTAAAATCTGATTTTAAGCGCATTGTGAGCACTTAAGCGGGTTTTAGGTCAAAATATAATATTTGTCTGAGCAAACGCATTTATTCCCGTCAAAAATCTATCCATTTCTCTCTTCACAAGGAACACAGGTTGATTTATCGGCTGAAATAAACTTGAAAGAGCCCCTTTGAGAGCATTCGCAGTTGTCATTTTACAGTTCTGTGAGGAATCCACTCAGTTCGTTGCAAAAACAGCTGTTATTTATCTCAACTAAAAACGGGAGGCAAAGACATTTGTCATTTATTTTGTACGGCTGGTAGTACCTGGACGTGTCACACTCGTATGGACGTTCTTCGCTCATTGATGTGGGTGAGTAAGTGTTGATAATTGTAATTTATGGAAAAAGAGAGATAAGAATATGTAGGATCAATATTTTAATGATTTTTAATGCAGTGAGTTAAAAGCACTTAGTGTACAGTTAGTGTAAACTGAATTCAAAAATTACTGATATTTAAATGCCTGCTTATTGAATTACACAATGAATTATTTATTAGTGTTTATAAACTTTATTAAATCTCATTGATTTTTACTCAATATGTGGTGAATGCAAATAAATAATAAATACACACAAAGCTCAAAGAATATATACATACCTCACTATATTGCTTGATTCCAAAACTTCAATTTAACTATAATTTATATATTTTATCTTTTTTAGCTTACTTCACTTTACTTATTATTACTTACACAAATTGATTGTAAAATATTTCGTTCTAATTTTTTATACATAGCAGTAATTTTTTAATTTTATATTATTTTTCTAAGGTTTACTTTTTATTCATTATTAATTACAGCTTCTTCCATTCTTTGTACCATTCTAATAGATTAATGAGTTGTATTAATTAATCAGTATAATTTTTAACTGTATTCACATGAATTTTTTAGGGTATTGATTGTAGAAATTATCACTATTCTGATTTTACTCTAAAATATTAATCGATTTTTAACAGTAAATCTTAAGTTTTTAATTATTTTTAGAAAGTTTTAATATTTTATCTTCATTGCTAATAGTCGCTTACTCCATTATACTTACCATTCTCACAAATTAATGAGAAGTGTTAATCAATCGATATAGTTTTTGTTTGAATTATTATATTTATATTTAGTCTGTTAGTTAATCATTTGAAACATAAATTTTGGTATTAAGTGTTTGAAACGTTTCTGACATAGATTGTCGCTTCGACATTGAAGCTCCCAGCTCTATGCTTTTAATAATATCTGTATATCTTTAATGTTATTCTTAAGTTTTATTTGTAAGTTTTTATGGCAATTTCTTAATAATTACATAATTTTCTTTGTATTAATTCATTTCATAGAGTGGAAAATAATATATAGAAATATCTTTCATATTACTCTATATATTTAATATTATCAAACTTTTAATTACTATTGTAATTTCAGTAACATTAATTCTAAGATCATAAACATTCTCAAATAAAATGACTCACTTAACTGTATCCTTATCAACAATACTAAGGCTCAATTTAATCATTTCATAAATCTTGACATGAAATCCAAGTTTAGTTCATATTTTATAATAAGATTCGTGATGGAACTACCATCAACTAATCTCAGTCCTCTTCTAGGATTATCAGTCTTAATATCCACCTCAGATAACCTAGTTCTGCACTAACATTATTGACCTCAGTAATTTTTGAAACTGAATCTTGAGACTGGCATATCTGCTGTTAACATGTAGTCATCTAAGTTACGATAGGCATTTAAAGAGTAATATAATATATTTTCTAAGAAAATAAATGTGAGTATCAGAGAAAAAGGGTGATACTATTTTCATTACTATTTTCGGTATTACCCCCCCAACCTTAACTTTGCCATTATAATCATTTTTCCGTGAATCATAAACGCAATTTTGTTAACCCAGTTTTAAACAATATTCACACTTAAAACATTGAGAGAAGATGGGGAGATCTAAAATAACACTGTAAAAGAAGAGGATACAGAACAGGAGGAGTTAATAGTTCAATTAAATAAAGAGTATCTGAATACGAATTCAAACGTAACAATGGAGTGTTGAAAGTAAGTTAGTTAATTAAAAAGCTGGTTGAATGAACAAATATAAATATTAAAATTATTTTTAAAAATATTTTCTTAAAAATATTTAAGTTGGGTTAAGGTTGGGGGGGGGTAATACCCTATTTTCTAAGAAACATAATAAATTATCAGAAATTTAACGAATCTAACATTTACTATCTATTTATATTTTCAACTTTGCTTATTTCACTCCAAATGCCAAACATTTTGTCAATGTCTCTTACCTCCGGCCACTTGCAGGATTTCTCGGCGTTAACCTACCAGCGTTCCGTTTCCCCAACCAAACTCGCTGTGAAGCACTCGTATATTTTTGCGAATTAATCTGTGAATTCCGCGCTGAATCCAGAAATATTAAAATTCAAGCCTTCCTCTCGTTTGCAACTTTCTTCCTCTTAAATAAATAATTCCCCTGAAAAACAACAAAAATAACCGCCAAAAATTCTGAAATAAACGACGAAAACGATCAAAGAAAACGACTTGAACCGCTTTCTGAGCGTTAAAAATGAACTGGACAGAGCGAATTTCCCTCTGAAGGAAATTTAATTCGGAGAAATAAAAGAAACGAGCTTCAAAGTTCAGAGCGTTAAAAGAAAATTAAACGTGGCGGAAAAGTGCGTTTTCGAGATTAAACCGTTCGAATGAACGTAAAAGCGATTAGAATAAATTATATTTGTATATTCGATTTATGTTTGATGAATGTAATCAAATAATACTATTTGTTGATAAAGAAAATAAAAATGCAATTGTATCATTCAAATTTGTTTAAACGATCACACTTCTGAATGTATCAAAACTATATTCTGAATTCATTCATCTCCAAACGTTAAACGCGCAGCGATAAAATCTCCTTAATCTTAATAGTCTAACTCAATTCCTAATTATTTGAATGATAAATGGTAATTCATGTTTGTTTTATAAAGGGCTTCCAATTTAATTACGAAAATCGTTCGATAAAATTTTGAAAAGTCTGTTGTGAACATGATTGTGAAAGTCAAGAAGTTTTGCTGCCACAAAATAAGGTGTCCCAAAACGACGGTTTTGCGGTTTTTGATCGACGGTTTCGACGGTTTTTACGACGGTGGTGCATATTTGACCAACGGCGGTTTTTAACCGCTTTTTCGGATTTCTCCCTATTTTTGAGCAAAAAAGTGCATTGACCGGGAATTGAACCAGCGACCAAAGGTATATCTACCTTAAGTACTACCCTCTAGACTAAAATGTCATTATAGAAATATGATGTTTATCTGAAATAAAAAATATTGAAACTAATATCAATAAATTTCTTGCATATACCTTGCCACAAGAGATAAAGACAAGAATAATATGGTCATATTTATCATATATACGATATATACCATTTTTACAAAATTTTTCACTTTCATAAAAAATGAACTATAATCTAAATACAACTTAAATCTACCTATAATCAGTAACATATATCTAGTATATTAGTTTATATTATTTAAATTACTTATGTAATACATTATAAATGAATATATTTATGAAATAAATAGTTATCTTAATGAAGTAACAATGAATAAATGCTAATTGCTGTTATATTGAATTATATTCAATAAAATGTAGTATTATTAAGTATTACTATAAAATAAACACAACCGTCGAAAAACCGTATTTTGATTGACTGAGATTGGGAAACCGCGATTTGTTTGTCGCCAAAAACCGGCGTGACGACGGTTTTTAATCAAAATGGGACACCTTACCACAAAATATGCAACTATCTATAATAGGAAACATAGGAAAAGGTCAAATTATTGTGATTTGTGAGTCAAATATGTTAGTATATACATATAATATAATTATAACATAACTATACAGCATACTATTTTGTCCCCACTTCAAAATGATATTTGGGTTAACTATTCAACTTAGAATAGTTCACACATCTGACTCTCACGGATGGCTTTATGGAAACCCACACGAATAAGATTCAGCAAATTTTGGGGATATACTTAGTTTTATTGCAGCTTAAAAAGAACAAAAACCAACAATCGCCCTTGATAGTGGCGATTTTATCTCTGGATCAGGGTTATCCGATGCAACTGATATACAGGGATAATATGTATATGAAGCATGGGCGTAATCTTTTTAATATAACGAGTTTTATGATTATGTTACTTTTGGCAATCACGATGTATCAGATCAACAATCAATTAAAGTGTTAATAAAATCTTTATACGACGAAAATGTTCATAACCACACTATTTCTTACAACATTTTCGCTAATTGTGGAGCTTTAACGAACAGATTTAAGTTTACAACAATTGAAAACACAAAATTCTTGGTCCTAGGCTTTATGTACAACATGAAGACGCCAAAGCCACTTTAAATTAAGTCTTTTATCGATGAGATCAAGAAAGACTAGCTATTTAGTACATTAGTAAAAAATGCGGAAGCTTTCTTGATTCTTTTACACGCTGGTATGCAGTCCGATCATTAAAATTACTAATTATTGTATTAAGCCATAAGATCTCTGAGTCCCAATCCAATAATTATTTTGGGTGGGCACGAGCACTTGAAGGGTTTTATGTATCCAGTAATTCCCTATTCATCTTTTGATAACATTTTCCCGTAAACTTTCAATGAAAGTGGTGACTACAATGCTATTTTCGTCGAGTCCGAGAATTATCTTCGCTCAATCACTTTGCTTGACTTTGAAATAATTAATAATTAATTAAGCAATGTTTAATACAAAACTTTGTAATCCAGGTAAGATTTACTGAACGAGGTAAATCTGGACCAATTTAGCAACTAAAATGCAATTCAAATTTAAAATTAAATAAATAAACGTGTAGATGAGCTTCAATTGCTCCAAATAATTGGAAACAGCAATTAAGACTACTTTTACCAAGACACGAATCCAAACAGCCCAGATTCGATTTACAATTTGTGGTTAAATCAAATAATTTAAGTTCTTTTTGATTTGAACGAATCTCAAAAATTAATTTACGAGCCGATTTCGTTAATTGGAACGGCGTTCTTCAACTCGAATATTTACAAGGGGCCAATTTTCAAAAACGACCTTTACGCCACCGCTCCATATAAAAACGAATTCTTCTATTTAGTTCAAATTTAAGGTTCCGATTTAAGGTCAATTACTAACTAGATGAACGCAAACGGGCTCAAGTACGTTATTTCGGACATAAAAACGGAATAGTACTCGCTCATCATAAACGACTACGATTACTTACAGTTCAAGAAAGAAGCGGACAAACTCAAAATAAATGTTCAAAAAGAAAGCTACACCAAATACTCGACTTTTGACGTATTTTAACTGTTTGTCGCTTAAAACTGGGGGATATGAGAACATTTACAGTAATTTATATCACACACAATATACTACGTTTTACTATAGTATACCAGATAAATCATCATAATAATAGTATGATACATACATATTATTAAACTTGGGGTATGATTCATTATGAATATTTAATTCTTTTATTGTATCAATTCAAATCAAAGTATATCATATCTAGAGAAGATTAGTAGTAGAATATTCTTTTAATCTTCACATTTTATAGATTAATAATAGTGAAATGCAATTTATGATCAGATACAATTAAATGTTTTGCAAATCTAAATTTAAAAAATATTTTTGCATACTTGAATTCTTATTTATATTTGCCATAATTATACAATTTTATAACTAAAACTAGATTAAATTGTTTACTATATTAAAAATATCTCAACTATATAGCAGTGTATTTAGTTAATTATAGAAATTCATAACTGATTTTTATAAATTATATAAACGAATACATACACACACAATCTTCACACACATTTGTAAAAGTTACAGTAAACTGGAACATAAACTATTTAAAATATCATATATATTAATATGATAATTTCACTTCAGTATGTGTTAACTTTAAACAACAAAATAACTACAATAAAACATTATGTTATTGTAAGCTATACATGAGTGTAATCATAACATTTTATAGCTTGAATATAAATTAAACGAATCACAAAGAATAAGATGGACATAACAAGAAGATGCTTTACTTAAATATTCCTGTGATGTATTCCACAACGATTTAAGTAAAATAGCAGCCTTAATCATGTCTAAGACTAAAAAGCAGATATATTTCAGAGTTTTATATCTGAATAAACACGATTAATGTAAAGTAAAAGCCAAGTGATAAAGTAAGTGAGCTGTGCGTTATTATTAAATATTATACAATATGTAATTCCAAGCATTAAATTAAAGCTAAAAATCATCATAATCTGTTTTTTACTTCCATTACAATATTATAAATTATTTTAATGCTGATACTCAATAAGCTCACTTTTTGGTCGAATTTTCAAGTGCGTATTTCCCGAATTTCTCGATTTGTTCGTTGATTTTTTGAATTTGTTCGACTGCCATTTCAACGGTTTATTTTCCTTCAATATTTTCTTTCTTTTCGGTTTTGAATTCTTTGTAGTGTCTTCTTTTTACTTCGTATTTTCTTTCTTTGCAGTCGTTGAGTTTCAGTTCGAATATGTTTTGTTTTTGTCGAATCATTTCGTCGATTTGGTTTATTTCGGTGATTAGTTCGTTTTGTGCCGATTTTATTATATTTAAATTAATAATCATTTGTTCGTATTCGTTTTATTTGAAGTGGTTCGTTTGAGTTTGTTTTGCTGTTGGGTGGCCCTGGAAACGGGGAGAGAGGACGAAATTGAACGGTTTCTCGTTAATTCTCTTTTAATTCAATTAATTGGTTACTTATTGAATTTATTGTTGCAAATGGAGCTTGTAATTAAGTTTCTCGACGTTCTGAGCATGCTTCAGCTGCAAAGATGCGATGAGGATGTTCTACTCTGTTATCAATTTTTACTACTCGATTATTTATTGGTGCTCAGCGGCCTCATCTGGAAGCAAAAACGATGAATTCGTAGTCAGATTCAGAAAATGAGCGCGGTTTGAATCATACAGTTTCTTCTCTGAATATACAGCCATTGGAGTGTTAAATAATTAAATTATACGTTAATTCAAATTATTCAATCATGTTAAAATATTGCTTCACACCACATTTTGCATAAAAATTATACCAGGATTTACAGATTGATTATTATTTGGATACATATATATAGCATAAATAATGTCATTGTAACTCGAAATGAAATAATATAGATCTAAGATAATAACTGATAAATTTTATCTATATACTATTAAATAAGATAAAGTTTGATAACGTCATATTACCATATAAAATTTATATTAAGATGTTGCCCCCACCTCAATTAATGTTTGATAAAGGTTTGTAAATGTTACCAAATCAAGTTATGACATAAATGGGTATGGGTAAGCATCAACCAAAAAGCACTGGAATGTCTAAACAAAGTAATAATATAGGAATGAACTTAGCTTAATAAGGAATGAATATGGCAGGTAATATGATTGGCGGTATGATGGGTCAAGGAAAGTAACAGCCGAACAAAAACATGAATATAACTCAATAAAGCTCAAACAAGGGAATACACAATAACCAAGGTTATGGGATGCCACAAATGTGTATGCAACAACCAATGGGTATGGGCATGGGAACGGCTCAACAAGGAATGAATATTGGAATAGCTAAATAAGGCATGAACATGGCTAACAACATGATGGGCGGTATGATGGGTCAAGTTGATCCAATGGCAATGGCTCGTTTCAATGCTTTGGATTCTGATCACTCTGGTACTATAACTGTCCAGGAAATCCAGAAGGCTTACCAGCAATTCAAGTTTTCCGCTCAATCAGCTAAGTTGCTTTTGCAAGCTGTTTCTGACAAGACTTTCATTGATGCTCAGACTTTCCCAATCTTCGATCAATACATCATGAGCTTCTACAACGTCTTCATGCAATGTTCCATGGGCCAGCAAACCGTCCAAGCTCCACAAGTCTAACAAGCTGTTATGATGCTTAACTTCAAAGTTGAACAGTCAACTTTGACGGATCTCATCCAAAAGTATGATACTGACAAAAATGGTCTTGAATTCGGCGAATTTATATCCATATGCGCTTATTTGTTAATCACCTACAAGCTTATGGCCAAGTTCGACCAAAAGAAGGCTGGCGTTTTGACCTTGGACATGAACAGTCTCTAAGCTCTCTGCTTATTGTTCCTGTGATTCACGTTTGCACATTTCAATTTTATATACTTGCATTACATTAATCTAATTATAAATTACATATAGATATTGTTATATTAATCTAATTCTGTCAATATAATTCAATATACTCAATATACACACAGTGTGTATTCAAATTTTAATACATTATTCATTTTTAGTGTGTGATGTAGTAATGTGTTGAGTGCGTAAGTGTTTATAAATTTGTAAGCAAATCAAATATTTCTGGATTTAATATATGTCAAATTTCCCTTTTCACTACATTTAAATGCAGTATTTATAATCTTCCGCTCCCCGATAATGGCGAGCGAGCTTCCGTACGAATGCGACACTTCTAAGTACTATCAGCCGTATATGGTGAACGGTGTATGTGTTTGCAACGATAATTTGGTTGAAATTAACAATTATTGCTAGTGTGATGAGGGGCTCGGCTTTCTACCATTTTAATAAAACGATAATTGCGAGTGCTCTCAAACAAACGGTTTCTTATTTATTTCAGCGAATAAAAAACGTTGTGGGCCCTGTGACGAACGGAACGGGTAATTCCTCGTGAACGGAGAGTGCATTTGTGCTGAGAATTACAGAACACTTCACGTAAATCCGTTATAGTGCTCAAAATGTGCCAGAAATTAGTATTTGGCTAATAACACTTGCTTCTGCTCTTAAACGCAAACGGAGGGAGAATGCCAGCAGAAAAATTCAGTCAGTTTGCAGTTCTTCGGAATACTCTGTGTGTTCATCGGTATAATTCTTGTTGTCATCGTCGTTATCAGAAACCAAATCAATAAAAACAGAAAATACAAGAAAATGAGACTCACGAAACAATAAATTAAACTAAACCAATAAACACAAGTCCAGAAACAAATCAAAAAGAGAAACAAAAACTCACGAACTGCCGTATTGAGAAGTAACATAATTGTTGATAGGATACTCTGAAATCTAATATTGAAATTACATATGTAAACGATTGTTCAATAATAATCAAACAATAAATAATGACAGTTAAAGACATTAAGCGAGACATTAAGTGAGTATTTAATATAACTTTGAAACTAAATTATTATGTACAATGTTACATGAAAGAATGTATATTAAAATGTATATTATAATGTATTTATCCATTATTATAGTATTTAAACGAATATTTATTACTTAATACAAATATTCACACTCCTCAAATGATAGGATGGATTTTGAATGCGATTAACCTTGAAAAGAAAGTTTAGCACCGTGTTCATTTCGTTAGGGATAAGATGGATCGTAGGGGTTTATTGATTCACAATTTGGGCTTGGTTTCATTGGTGATAAATTTCATTGTTGGGACAACTGCAATGTCTGATGGCCTCAAGCTCTATTTGGTTCCGTTCTTTTCCTATTGTTTGTATTAGTTCATTACGTGTGCGGTTACCTGTGCGTCAATGGATCCCGGTTATATAACGCAGAAAACGTTAGATTAGAACGTTAAGGATGCTCCTTTGTACGCCAGTCATTAGTCTTTCACGGATCCGGTTCCAGAGTGTGGCTTTTGCTGTTATCCAAAGCCCGTCCGCTCACATCACTGCGGAACGTGTGATTTGTGCGTGGAGCGTTTTGACCACCACTGCCCATATCTTGATAACTGCATTGGCGCGAATAATTTCCCTTATTTCTTCAAGTCCAATATGTATGCCTTCACAATGGAGTGGCTTGCTCTTTCATTTTGGCTCAAATCCATTATCTATTAAACCGTTTTCACCTCTTTCAATATTAAGAGAAACGTATTGAATTATTTCGTATTGATTTTAACAGCAGTTTACTAATTAGGTGGTTCAATATTCAACGCGCGTGTTTTCTTCAGGACCGTTTATTTGACGTTTAAGGGGCAAACGCTCGTTGAGAAGAAGAAGAAAATAAACTTCGGACTGAAGCCGAAAGACGCTTACAAATTGTTTTTAGGGAAGAACTGGGTGTGGTTCCTAATTAGAACGGGGAAGAGGTGACTTTAATGTTTGTATTTTGACTCAATAACTAACGTTTTCGCGTTAAAACAAGCACGTTACACAATATCTATTTTGTGAAGAATCTTCACTGGAGATTGACGTATTATAGTTTTATATAGAAGAAGAATAATATACTATTTTTCCATTTCCCTAAAAATATTTTAAATATTATGTCTTAAAACTCTATTTGAAGCTAATTATGAATATTGATTGTGAAATTATATTATAGCTATGTAAAATAATATTATTATATACTTTTTCGTTGGTGGTGTGGAGTTTAGTGTCGACACTTTCACAAAAATTACCAAATTAAGGAAAATGATATTAAAAGTTTCAAATCTTTTCATTTCACGCCGAGGGTTTTTGTGAAAAAAGATGAAGACAATATTATAAATTAACTCATAAATTAATTCAAATCAACAACCTGTTTGCGACAAATTAACAACATTGTCGCAATTTGTAATTTATGCCCCGTTAATCGTGTTCATCCACTCCGTATTCGTGTTACTAAAAGAAAAAACGGCTGAACCAGGGCTCCCGAAAACGATTCCTGAACTAATTGAGGTTCCTGAAATAACAATTCTAATTTACTGTACGTTCGTATTTGAAATGGTTATGTTCTAATTTTTGTTAAAAGAAATTAAACCAGCTGCGAACACACTCCCCGTATTCGATTGCGCCTTCAAATATACATCTTAGATTTGAACGCTCGAAATTTATAATATTGATTCGTAAATCCAGGCGATCAAACCACCAGAACTCGCACTTTGCGTAACAGAACCACAAGACGATATGTTCGAAGAAGCAACTACAGTCTACTAAACTGTTGTTTTAAAGTCATGAGTATCGCCAATGAGACCCGCAGAAATCGACCAGTCAAAAGAATTGTTCGAAAACAAAGTTACACTATTCACAGTGCACTACTGCACGAGGATAGTGCTACAAGTTTCAGCTATCATCCCACCCTACAATGTATACGCTATACTATCAGCGACGAGGTAAGAAGCAGAAACACTACTTTATAAAATTGATCCAGACGAGGTTTAAGTAGCAAATAATGCTAAATTATAATTACCCGTTATGAATGAATTTTTTACCGATATATTTTGAGCTAGCCATGTGCTAGTACTTATGACTCCAGCAACAACACCTATGCTTGTCCCTTGATTCTATTTTATTGTTGTCTGTGCATTTATATTTCTCATTGTTGAATTAGAACCAGTAATATAACCAACAATACCCGCAACACTAACTTGGCTTTACTATAATTAGAACTAATATTTGGAAGATATCATAGAAATCAATAGAATTCCATTAATTTAACCTATCAAACCAAAATATGTTACTTTACATGATTGTAATGAATCTAAATATGATACACAAACATAAAATATACTACAATTACTTTTGTTTGTGTATCCTAAAAGTTATCCAGAAGAACTTACAAACGAGGTTGAAATTCTCTCAAAAATAATTAATTATATATTGCTTATTTATAATTGTGTTAAATTTTAACATGCAATGAGACCGCCAAATTGCATAAAGTTGGCTTAAGTCGTTGAAATCAAGCTGATCTGATTATAAATACTAACATTTCCGACTTGAATGGACACGTGGTTGATTTAAACGTTGCTGTTGTTAACGAGCGCCAGCAGATACGAAGAGAGGTTTCCAACGGTGTACTGAGTGGGCGCTATGAAAACGTAGTTGAAGAATACAGTGCTGTCTTGCGCTGTCTAACTCCCCAACGCGAGGACGTTGGTGCTAAAGTAGGTCCCCAAAATTTTGTATCCTTTCACATACAGATTTCCTTTTATGGCACCGACTAAATTGAGGGACCCTGTCGAGACTAAGCTCATTGTAATGTTTAACAGCAGGTTGGTTATGTTTGACTGTACAGCTTGTAGCTGTAGTAAGCTCAAACCTGTTCCTGAGCTCACTGTAATCGAAGTTCCGGCTTTAGAAACAACGCCTAACTGGTTGATAACAATAGTAGTACTCTGAGAAAGCAGCGAGCCAGACGAAAATGTGAGGTCGTTCAGCTAGATTTTAATATTCGAAAACGCAGTCTGAGTTTAAAACAGAGTGAAGCCTGCCCCGAAGGACTAGACGTCTACAAACGCGTTTTGTATGTTTTAAGAAGCGCCGAATGCGAATCCAGACGAGAAGTTAGAGTCCTGTATATCATGGGTGGCACTGGTCATATCGAAGGTCTTGAAGGTGTACAACTGTTGCTGACACTGGAACCAAAGCTCTTGCTCCTTAGTATTCAAAACTATACTCGATATGAATGCGAGCGAATCGTTTAGCGATTTAATTTGCTGGTCTTTGACACTTATGTTGGCTGCCAGAGCCAAATAGAGAGAACTGGTACTGTTTTGAATGCTTTGTTGCACAGATAAGTTTAGCGCGCTGATGTTGGTAGAAACTGCCAAGTACAGGTTCGAGGTATTAGCAGCGATTTATTTGTCCAAAGTAGTGAAATTATTTGACGCCTAAGATCTGATTGTAGAAATGTTCCCTTGGAGGTATTGCTCCTAGGTCTGGGTTTTGCTATATATGTCTTGTTGCAAAACCGAAATATTGCCCAACAAACTGGAATTGATAGATAGAATGGATTGGCTGAGAAGGCTGGCGTTGGACGCTATGGCAGAGTACAAACTTGTGGCGTTCGCGACGATTCGCTGTTCTAACGCTGAAAAATTGCCTTAAAGATTTGAATTGAGTTCAGAAACGTTGCCTAGAACGTACTAGCTAAGAGATTGGTATTTATTTTGGACGTCTTGCTGGAGAACGGAAATATCTCTGAGCAAACTTTAGTTTACAGTTTGAATGGAATGGTTCAGACTGCTGATAACCGCACTTGAGTTCAGAAGGTCGATGATGCTAGCGTTCAGCTCTTGCACCTTTTATGTGATTTCGTTCTGCAGCTGGGTGTGGTTGCCATCGATGGCGGTGTACAGCATCGATGCGTTATTATAGATGCTCTGGTCTAAAACGTGGCTTGCTTTCGTCAAAGCCGCATTGATGTTAGAAACGTTTTCCAGAATGTGGTATTCAGATTAATTGAACAACGAATGCACCAGTAAATTTGTCTGATTCAAATTGTTTTGCAAGCCAGAACTCAATTGCTACATTGCCTGGTACACTTGACCTATTTCAGTCTGCACAGCAGTTAGTGAGTCGTTTTGTATTTGAAGAGTTTGCGCGGTTTCAGTCAACTTCTGAGTGAGGTCAAAGCACTTTGATCCGTTCAAAATGTAATGCTCTTTGCAAACACACTGAGAGCCGTTGAACCGGAACGGGTCGACGCATGCATAAACGAAATTCTATAATAATCCATTAATGAGCGTATCCGCACAAATGCCGTAGACGAACACAGCCGATGCGGCACACATATTCTAGCAACTTGATACGATCGGGGAAGATAACGTCAGGAAGGTATTCTTTTGCGTGGTATTGGAGCACACTTTTACATCGCTGATGGAGATAGTTATATTTGCGTTGGCGTGCAACACCAATAGAGATGTGCCTGCGGTTTGCTCGTTGTACCCCAACATGACCACGTTGGTCAGTTCAAAAGTAGTCATCATCTGTGATGCGTTTACAACCAAACCCGCCGAAAGTTAGCTGGAAAACCGGTGTTGGAGCGACGAATTCGAAATGACGATCGCAGATATCGAATTAATAAGCATGCCAGACAAAACCTAGCCAGATGCGATGAACACCATAAGAGAATTTTCCAGCGAAACGTCGCACTACAGACAAAGCAAAGCGCTGTTGAAGGTATTGAAGGTAAGCGTTACGTTTATCGTGCAGGACAGGATTTACTACGTTTCTGCGTTAAAGCCGAACACAGCAAAATTATTTGCGTCGGTCACCTCGCTGACTATCTAAGAGGATTACATTTTCCCAGTGATCAAGAATATGTGCTGTATTTTGTTCGACGTTTGTAACGCGATGTTGTTCACTTTCATTTGGTTCACCAGGCCACCCTTTTGACAATATGAGTACTGCTTGCTATTTAGCAAAATATTATTGTTGCAGCTGCTTGCATTTTAGTTGGTGAGAATGCTATATATTACTATAGAAGATAACAGAAAACTTGTCATTTACTAACCGTTACAATATGATACTCACTCAAGTGTGGACTAGTATACGCACGCGTGTATAGAACATAGCACAGATACACTAGCTGCCAAGAGCTGCAATTTATCTGAATAATACTATTTAAAAATTATACTATAGCTGTGCTATGTTAAGAATTTTCTTATCGTTGCATTCAGCGTGTAATTGAAATGATACTACCAGTTACTTTATTAAACTTGCATAAAATAACACACTACAATTCATATTTGGAATGAATCTGGACTTCACATTCATATTAAACTATATAAAATTTTTAATTATATTCTGAGAATTATATTGAATAACTCATTAATGCCTAAAATATTGTTATAACTTCACCACGGCATTTTAAGCGTTTTTCAGATCTTAAAGTAATTTGTGTGTGTTTTAAATAGTATGAAATTAGAGTTAACATTTTAACCTAAAATGTGTAGTTATTGCGGTGTTTATACAGTTTGTAAAACGTTCAATAGATACAAAGTTGCAATTTTCATTGTGTTTAAAATTTATTTGTGATACTTACTTGTGATAATATTCAATAAATTGAATGGTACGAATTTCTTAATTGATAATTTATTAAACAACATATTTTAGTGCGTTTTTGGAATTGAAGTTAAATGGTTAACTTAACTTTGCATACTACATAACCTTGCTTGTAAGGGAGCCTATTTGCTTATAAGGGAGTTACCATTTTCAACCCCCTTATAAGTGAAATGTATCCAAAATGTATCTAAAAATATTGTTGAATTTGAAGGGTTTACAGTCAAAAAACGGGGTTAAAACACTTGAAATTTGTCACTCGCTTATAAGGGGGTAACTTTATGTCCAACCCCCTTGTAATCAACATGAACAACATCGAGTCCTTGATAGACAACGCCGGTGCTCAGAAGCAGTATCTATAGCAGTATCTATAGCAATCAAACAACCATTTAGAGTGAAATTATATTTTTAACGTAATTACATGTGTCTATTTGTACTTCATATATACATAATTTGTTTAAACTTAACTCGGTTAAAATAATACTGTAAAATCCCGGCTAAGGTAGCCCTCGGCCGCTCCCACTTAAGGTAGCCTTACTCGCTTTCTAGAGCACTTTTTGGCATTTTCAGCCAAAACTAGGGTAAAATTGATTCATTTTCAATATATTAATTTGATATCATAAATATATTTACAAATATTGTATATTTTGAATATATAGTTATTATAATACATTTTATAATGACACCACTCCAAACAAGAATATATAATTTTGTTTTGAAGTGCTTAATCTTTACGTACTGTCATTTAATAGAAAGCCGCACTATAATAAATATTAATAAAATAAATATAGTTAAAAGTTGAATTAATAAAATATAAATAATACTATACATAATTTCATGCAAATGTGTGTGGTTATAATATTTTAATATGTGCTATTTTATTATATATATATATATATATATTATTTTAATAAAATATTTTTCACATCAAAAAGAACAAATTATATAATTATTTTGATTTAATAACCTTCTAAATACGATTTGATATAATCTAATTTGGTTCCCAGTTAAGGTAGCCTTCAGGATTTTCAGAAAAATTTCCGAGGGCTACCTTAGCCGGGATTTTACAGTACCTAGCATTTTCATCATTAATTTTTTTATAAATTTATTTCAGTTTCTTGAGTGACATTTTATAAGGGAGTTACCGATTTCAACTCCCTTATAAGCAAAAATGTGTCCAGTATCTTGTGGAAATATTGAATTTGAATGATTTGTGGTCAAAAAACAAGGTAAAACGTATGTTATTTGTCACTAGCTTATAAGGGAGTTTTGCATGAGGGACTTCAGGAAGGACAACATAACGATCGTTACAAATAATTCTATTTGTAGAAAAGAAAATATATTGGAATACTAATTCCACTCCGAACTTGAAAAAGTTAGAAGCCTTAACAAGGTCCCTCTATTATAATTGTTTACAGAGCCTCACTCAGTTACTTCACATATTATTAATATTATTCTCACTGATTATAAACCCTTATAATTTGCAAAATTTAGTTTAAAGATGAATCATAAGCAATTCAGCCCAATATCAACCATGAAGTATTCTCAACCCAACTCTATTCTGCTAATAGTGGATAACCTCGGTAAAGAAGCATATCTTCCCAAATTATTCTATGGGTTAGTAGCCGCTTTTTTATATGAAGTGATTTAATTAAAAATAAATGAAGTTACTGGTACTTAGAAGTGATACTGTTCATTATATAATATGAAAATACATAAATGTTATATTTAAACGCCAGATAACCCTCTGATCAACTAGTTCCGGTGACCCCAGTATATTAACCAAAAGTTGTCAAGAAAGTATTAGCACCATGTCTTAATTTTCCATTTATGTAACTTTAATATATTGCTCAACTTTAAACATAAATAAAAATCATTTCTTTACCGGCGTCGGTATTTTAATCGGCGCTTTTGCCACAGTAGCTTCTTAAACCACTTCTTATTCTTTTAGTTCATTATACATTTTGGACACATTTTTGCTTATAAGGGAGATGAAATCGGTAACTCCCTTATAAGCAAATAGGCTCCCTTACAAGCAAGGTTATGTAGTATGCAAAGTTAAGTTAACCATTTAACTTCAATTCCAAAAACGCACTAAAATATGTTGTTTAATAAATTATCAATTAAGAAATTCGTACCATTCAATTTATTGAATATTATCACAAGTAAGTATCACAAATAAATTTTAAACACAATGAAAATTGCAACTTTGTATCTATTGAACGTTTTACAAACTGTATAAACACCGCAATAACTACACATTTTAGGTTAAAATGTTAACTCTAATTTCATACTATTTAAAACACACACAAATTACTTTAAGATCTGAAAAACGCTTAAAATGCCGTGGTGAAGTTATAACAATATTTTAGGCATTAATGAGTTATTCAATATAATTCTCAGAATATAATTAAAAATTTTATATAGTTTAATATGAATGTGAAGTCCAGATTCATTCCAAATATGAATTGTAGTGTGTTATTTTATGCAAGTTTAATAAAGTAACTGGTAGTATCATTTCAATTACACGCTGAATGCAACGATAAGAAAATTCTTAACATAGCACAGCTATAGTATAATTTTTAAATAGTATTATTCAGATAAATTGCAGCTCTTGGCAGCTAGTGTATCTGTGCTATGTTCTATACACGCGTGCGTATACTAGTCCACACTTGAGTGAGTATCATATTGTAACGGTTAGTAAATGACAAGTTTTCTGTTATCTTCTATAGTAATATATAGCATTCTCACCAACTAAAATGCAAGCAGCTGCAACAATAATATTTTGCTAAATAGCAAGCAGTACTCATATTGTCAAAAGGGTGGCCTGGTGAACCAAATGAAAGTGAACAACATCGCGTTACAAACGTCGAACAAAATACAGCACATATTCTTGATCACTGGGAAAATGTAATCCTCTTAGATAGTCAGCGAGGTGACCGACGCAAATAATTTTGCTGTGTTCGGCTTTAACGCAGAAACGTAGTAAATCCTGTCCTGCACGATAAACGTAACGCTTACCTTCAATACCTTCAACAGCGCTTTGCTTTGTCTGTAGTGCGACGTTTCGCTGGAAAATTCTCTTATGGTGTTCATCGCATCTGGCTAGGTTTTGTCTGGCATGCTTATTAATTCGATATCTGCGATCGTCATTTCGAATTCGTCGCTCCAACACCGGTTTTCCAGCTAACTTTCGGCGGGTTTGGTTGTAAACGCATCACAGATGATGACTACTTTTGAACTGACCAACGTGGTCATGTTGGGGTACAACGAGCAAACCGCAGGCACATCTCTATTGGTGTTGCACGCCAACGCAAATATAACTATCTCCATCAGCGATGTAAAAGTGTGCTCCAATACCACGCAAAAGAATACCTTCCTGACGTTATCTTCCCCGATCGTATCAAGTTGCTAGAATATGTGTGCCGCATCGGCTGTGTTCGTCTACGGCATTTGTGCGGATACGCTCATTAATGGATTATTATAGAATTTCGTTTATGCATGCGTCGACCCGTTCCGGTTCAACGGCTCTCAGTGTGTTTGCAAAGAGCATTACATTTTGAACGGATCAAAGTGCTTTGACCTCACTCAGAAGTTGACTGAAACCGCGCAAACTCTTCAAATACAAAACGACTCACTAACTGCTGTGCAGACTGAAATAGGTCAAGTGTACCAGGCAATGTAGCAATTGAGTTCTGGCTTGCAAAACAATTTGAATCAGACAAATTTACTGGTGCATTCGTTGTTCAATTAATCTGAATACCACATTCTGGAAAACGTTTCTAACATCAATGCGGCTTTGACGAAAGCAAGCCACGTTTTAGACCAGAGCATCTATAATAACGCATCGATGCTGTACACCGCCATCGATGGCAACCACACCCAGCTGCAGAACGAAATCACATAAAAGGTGCAAGAGCTGAACGCTAGCATCATCGACCTTCTGAACTCAAGTGCGGTTATCAGCAGTCTGAACCATTCCATTCAAACTGTAAACTAAAGTTTGCTCAGAGATATTTCCGTTCTCCAGCAAGACGTCCAAAATAAATACCAATCTCTTAGCTAGTACGTTCTAGGCAACGTTTCTGAACTCAATTCAAATCTTTAAGGCAATTTTTCAGCGTTAGAACAGCGAATCGTCGCGAACGCCACAAGTTTGTACTCTGCCATAGCGTCCAACGCCAGCCTTCTCAGCCAATCCATTCTATCTATCAATTCCAGTTTGTTGGGCAATATTTCGGTTTTGCAACAAGACATATATAGCAAAACCCAGACCTAGGAGCAATACCTCCAAGGGAACATTTCTACAATCAGATCTTAGGCGTCAAATAATTTCACTACTTTGGACAAATAAATCGCTGCTAATACCTCGAACCTGTACTTGGCAGTTTCTACCAACATCAGCGCGCTAAACTTATCTGTGCAACAAAGCATTCAAAACAGTACCAGTTCTCTCTATTTGGCTCTGGCAGCCAACATAAGTGTCAAAGACCAGCAAATTAAATCGCTAAACGATTCGCTCGCATTCATATCGAGTATAGTTTTGAATACTAAGGAGCAAGAGCTTTGGTTCCAGTGTCAGCAACAGTTGTACACCTTCAAGACCTTCGATATGACCAGTGCCACCCATGATATACAGGACTCTAACTTCTCGTCTGGATTCGCATTCGGCGCTTCTTAAAACATACAAAACGCGTTTGTAGACGTCTAGTCCTTCGGGGCAGGCTTCACTCTGTTTTAAACTCAGACTGCGTTTTCGAATATTAAAATCTAGCTGAACGACCTCACATTTTCGTCTGGCTCGCTGCTTTCTCAGAGTACTACTATTGTTATCAACCAGTTAGGCGTTGTTTCTAAAGCCGGAACTTCGATTACAGTGAGCTCAGGAACAGGTTTGAGCTTACTACAGCTACAAGCTGTACAGTCAAACATAACCAACCTGCTGTTAAACATTACAATGAGCTTAGTCTCGACAGGGTCCCTCAATTTAGTCGGTGCCATAAAAGGAAATCTGTATGTGAAAGGATACAAAATTTTGGGGACCTACTTTAGCACCAACGTCCTCGCGTTGGGGAGTTAGACAGCGCAAGACAGCACTGTATTCTTCAACTACGTTTTCATAGCGCCCACTCAGTACACCGTTGGAAACCTCTCTTCGTATCTGCTGGCGCTCGTTAACAACAGCAACGTTTAAATCAACCACGTGTCCATTCAAGTCGGAAATGTTAGTATTTATAATCAGATCAGCTTGATTTCAACGACTTAAGCCAACTTTATGCAATTTGGCGGTCTTATTGCATGTGGTAACACTTCAAATATATATATTATTGATTTATAATTTATATCTTATGAGTAACTCACTCAATAATTTGTAAGTTATTCAGGATAAATTTTAGGGTATATAATTAATACTTCTACAAATTTATTAATAGTGTGTGTGGGTGAATAGATCAATGCTTAGATTAATACTGAAATATATATGTTTGGACTTTTAGGCTATATTAATGGTAATTTGTAAGTTAATATTTTAGATGCAGAGTATTATATTCAATAAGGTGTATATAATGTTGTAGGAATAATAGGACTAGTTAATGGATCTTCGATGAATGCATTAAATGTAATAATTCAAATTTAAACAAGTAAAAACTAAACCGGCTAATATTTTGGTGGATTTTCCTGTTTTCTTTAAGCAACATAGCAGTCAATATCTAATATAACTATCAATAATTCAATTATAACTGCTACAACATTAATTGGCTTAGTAGCTGCTGCGTGTTAAAAATTAACAATATAAAATGCATATATTTCGTCTTCATATATTTATTGTAAATCCAATGATGCCATTACTACTGTTCCAGAGCCTGCTTCGGCATATTCTGGAGGCATGATTGCCGAGACGTGGAATTAATTAACTATTTATATTAGTATTATCTAAAATATAACAATGTACTCCTATGCAGCTAGTTAATGGGCGATATCTGGAGGAATTGTTGGTGATTCGCATGCAAATACAGTAAGTATATCGCAAACAAACGTTAAGGAATCAATAATATAAGCATTTGGTTCACTAGTTAAATCAGTTAGTGCTAGCGCTTTGGATGGATTTTTATATAATGCTACAATATTAATTTAAAACGCATATGTGGATAATATCAAGTTCTCTGTTTCTAGTAATGCGGTTCCTGTATCTTGTTCAGGTTTTATGTCTTCAATGTCAAATGTAAGTGTAACTATTAATAATTCATAGGTAACAAGTATAGTAATGCTGGCTTATGCTCCTTATGTATCGACAGGTATTATTTAAAGTAATAACGGGGCAAGTACTTTTATAGTAAGTGATGTGTAGACAAACGGTGTAAATATAATAAATAACGTTATTATACAAAATTGTGCATCTGTAGTAAGCTAATCATAATCTGGTTGTTGAAAGTGAATAAATTATTGGTTTATATTGGTTATATTATATATTGGTTATATTATTGTTACCATATATACCATTAATGACGGGGTGAACCGTTTTGAAAGTGATTATCAATGAAAGTGATATCATTAATAAACATATTGTATTTAAACATAGCAAAAGAATATAGTAAATACTCATTTAAACATAAATAGCACTAGATACTTTGTAAAAGCGCTTAAACAGACCAAATTTTTCATTTAAAACTATTATTAATTATTCTTACGGATTTAAACAACATAAAATATCACAATAAGAAGTGGTTTTTCGCACCAAAATAATCCATCACCATTTGACTTTAAAATACTTATGGTAAAATAAAATCACTCCAACTCAAAATGACTAATATATATATATATATGCTATATATATATATACATTTCACTTCCTCGAGACGGCACAAACAGACTTCATTGAGATTTTCGAAAACTAAACATGGCTCTCTTTTCAACTTTGAAATAGATTTAAATTTATAAGTACTGGTTTTGAAATAATGTTATAAAGTACTACAAATTCTAACAACTCAAATTATTATTATAGTTCTAGAGGTTATATAATGATTATTTAGATCATTTGTGTTTCTTCAATAGTTTATATAATAGTTCATATCATATTCGAGCTTTTAAAAGTCAATCATTGGTTTTATGTTCATCTACAAAATGCTCTCAGTTTCAGGAAATAATAGGAAATTTAATGAAGACATTAAATTAAGTAAAATTTTGAAAACTAATAAAAACTAATAAAATTAGAATGATAAACAATAAATAAAATTTAATAACACTGACTAAATTTAAACAATTTAATAACTTGAAACTATAACAATTTTGGAAACTTATAAGTTCTATATTACTATCATTTAATATAGTTTCCACTTCATAATAATGACTGACAATATACCTTATGAGTGCGACACCTCAAGATATTACCAGCCTTATAAGATTCGGGACAAAAACGGGCTCAATCCGTAATTTATTTCCACTCAGTAAAGACCCAATAGGGCCCTCACTGAGTCGTTAGCGGACCAACTTTCATCTGATTCGCTAACTTACTTTTCAGTAACTGGTTCTCGCTTCTCAGTTTCTTTTTGCTCGTTATTTCCTTCGGCTTGCACGAGAGGTTGATTCGTTGTATTGGCATTGCTTGGTGGTGGTTGCCTTTGAGGCATCGTTTCATCAACTTGATTAGGTACCTGGGGTCCTTCTTAGTTTATTTGTTTTTGCAAATCCCTAATTTCGGAGTATATTGCCGGTGGTGGATTAACTATTTCCTAGAGTTTAGGCGCGTTGATATCTTATTTAGCTCTCTATTGTTAGATAAACTATTTCTGATATTCTTTAACTTGCTTCTTTTTCTTCTAGGCTTCCGTTAAGATTGGCACGGTTTCCTATTTTGTGTTAGCTATCGTTTTTCTCGTCTCTTTCTGAGGATTCTTTCAAGGAAGTGTGCAAAACGATCGTGGGCTGCAATGCTCGTTGATCTTTTTGCAGTCTTGTTCGTGGCCTTCCTTGTATGGTTTTTTGCACAGATCGCAAATTTCTGGGATTGGTGTATCCCTCATGTTGTTGAAAACCCAGTTGATCATGTACTAGAATGCAGTGTTATCCATCAATTCTCAATCAATTCATGTCTAACACTCGAGAAGGCTCTTTTCACGTCGAATTTGATGGCGACAAGGCCGCTTTCGATTGCCAGAGCGAGTTTGTGCTTGGCTAATAGCATTCCGGATGGTGTGATTGCAAATTAGTTTTAATTGATTTTAATTTTGCTGACTAAACGTCTTTTGAGCATGGAATGGTAGCAGGAGAGCAGTGCTTCTTGGACTTATACTGGTCTATAATCCTGTTTTCCATCACTATCAAGTTTGTGCTTATCTATGTACCTATATATATACTATATATACTCTATGTACCTATATACTATATGTATACTACTCTAGATTTGTATAGTTTAGATTTGTCCTTGATAGTTACCGCTTCATGTATCTGATTGAAGCCTTATTTGAACATTTGAATGAGTAATCTGTCGAAAGCTTTATATGCGTATTTTAGATGCAAGTTTCCGAAGCCTGATTCTCCAGCCGATGTGTATTCATACATCTACTCGATTTAGGTTTCGACTTCCTCGATTTTAAATAGCGGAGCTTGTGACTGTACCACAGCATCTTCACCCCTTGCTGGAACGTAAATAGTTTCAGCGGGTTGTGTTTGGGAGAAGTCTAGTTCTTATGTTTGCTGTTAGGATAACCTGTTTTTCGCCAGCGTTATATCTTTCAATGTGTGATTACGCTAGACCAAATCGGTTGTGGTTGATGCAGAACATAATATAGTCTTCTGTTCGAGACTTAGTCTGATACTCTGTCTCTTCGAAGCCATTTAGATAGCTTTGAGGTCGTGTGAAACGTCCGAAGGTATATATATAAGAAATCGTCCATTAATGCCGGTGGGGCATGTACGAATTTGAGGATTATTTCTTCAGCGCGCTCTCTTATAGCTAGTTCGTCTTCGGCGTTGCTGTACTTTGACAACTCATGTACGCTGCATTTGGAGCTTTTTGCGGTTGAACTGTAGATGATAGTTGGATTGTCATTATTGCCGTTGTTGTTGCTACTCGGGTTGTTAGGCGGGTTGTACGTATTAGGATTTTTAGAGTTATTGTTTCCTTTCGCGGAGGTTTTAGGTCTCCCCGGTTTACGTTTTTCCCCACTTTGATTATTAGCTTCACCCCCTTCGTTGTCTTGGGGAGTGTTCTGTTTATCGGTGGCTCTAACGATTTCATGGTAGAAAATGCATTTTTGTTAGTGGGTGATGGCGGCTTTCAGATCTCTGAACGGGCATTAACAATTTATGCAAAGCAAGTAATGATTGAATTTTTGATTCTTGAGATTGTGAGAATCAAGCTCCTTAACGATCATTTCTCTGATATTCGGGATAAGTTTGATATCATGAGACTTATAATTGTCTTGGAAGTGGCACATTAGGTCATAAACCTAACTAAAACTATATTTACAGTTTGGAACTGGGCATTTTATGTGAAGGTTTCTAGATTTGATGGCGTGTTAAATCTTTTCCATCTCCATGGCAATTTCCTGTTTGGAGACGAATATGCATTCCCGTTGGGTCTGAACTAAGTCCACGTTGTTCAGTGGGTTGGTAGGTATTTCCTCAAACTTGCGGGTTGTAGTTTTGCAACCATGTCCGCAAATAGTATCAATAAGTACATGCATTTTCTCTTTCGGGAAATCGCACAGTTCCATATTTTCTGCTTTTGGTAGCTCAAATGGCGGCGGTTCTAATTTATTTGGCTATTGAAATTCGTCTTTTCCATCCGCTGATTTTGGTACAACTTGTAATTCCGGAATGGCCTCTTTTTCAGGTTCCATGACAGTTTAAGCTTCCTTGTTGTGTGGTGTTTCAACAGATACAGACACTTTCTAAATATTTTCTGGCTTGTGAGGTGGTTTGCCAGAGTTTTAAGATATTATAATTTCTCGAGCCATTAACTGAATTTTTTCATTTTCATTATATATATACTAGTATATATATACTAGTATATATATATATATATATATAAAGAAACTGAGAAGCAAGAAACAGTTTCTAAAAAGAAAGTTAGCGAATCAGGTGAAACTGGTCCGCTAACGACTCAGTGAGGGCCCTATTGGGTCTTTACTGAGTGGGCATAAATGACGGGTTGAGCCCGTTTTGAAAGTGGAAACACTGGTGTGCGAGAGCCCATGTTTTGCTTTCGAAAGTCTCAAGGAAGTCTGTTTGTGCCGTCTCGAGAAAGTGAAATGAATATATATATATATAGCAGTAAACATACTGCAGTTAAAGACTATAAATTTAATTAAAAACAATAAATTTATTCAATTATGTTCAAGTTCAACAGCCATCTTAATTAGAAAATGCGATAATATTTGCACAATTCTTTTATATCGAGTTATTTATGGAATTTGTACCCCCTGTGCTCGATCCACTTAATATAAATGTAGAACTACCACTATTACTAAAAACAATACCAGCATCATAAGTAATACCAGTGGCAATAATTTATACTTGAATAACTTTAGTATTGGACACAGTAATTCTTTAATTGCTTATTTAAGATATCACGCCAGCGCAAAGCACATGACTTGTTGATGAAGCAGCTTTTATATTTGTATTTATAACTTAAACATCCTATATTGTCGTTGTAGAATCATATACACAAGCAATTACACCTCCAGAACTTGCATATCGCACACCAGTACCATACGATTATATATATGAAGATTTAATTATTGAGTATTAAATGATACATGGACTTGCATGAGTATCTCCAATTAAACCACCAGAAATAGACCATATATTTGTATTATTTGAAAGTAATGATATGTTGAAAACAATGTTTGAAAATAGAGATAACAAATCTGAATTACCTGTATCTCCAATTATACCACCTTAAAATGTTTAACATAAAGAATCTGCTATAATATTAGAGGAAGTAAAACTACTTTAAATCAATGTTCCACCAGTAGCCGCAGACGTTAATAACCCTAGCAGTCTATTTCCTGTTATATATGAGTTATCAATAGTTATATTTTAAGCTTACCATATATTTGAATATATAATACCTGATAAACCACCAATAAACTCTCCATGGTTATTATTTATCGAAATCTGAACAATAATGTTGACTAAATTAGCAGAACCTGTATTTATAAATCCAATAGCTCCAACAACACTAAAATTTCCTTACATTAGAGCATTTTAAGAAAATATCGTTTAAATCTATAAAGATCCCGTAATTTTTCCAATTAATCCAAAACAATTAGTTTATGCATCAGAAATAATTAACGTTGAAGCACATATAAAATATATATTAGTGTTGCTATTATTCACAAAACCTAAAAGTTATCCAGAATTATTAACAAACGAAGTTGAAATTAGCTCATATAATACTAACTAAATATCATTTAATAGTAACTTGGATTAATTTAAACATGAAATTAATCCGCCATATTAAATATAGTTATTTAATGTCGAAGATAATCCTATTAACATATTATTAGTACTAATATTTCCGACTTGAATGGACACGTGGTTGATTTAAACGTTGCTGTTGTTAACGAGCGCCAACAGATACGAAGAGAGGTTTCCAACGGTGTACTGAGTGGGCGCTATGAAAACGTAGTTGAAGAATACAGTGCTGTCTTGCGCTGTCTAACTCCCCAACGCGAGGACGTTGGTGCTAAAGTAGGTCCCCAAAATTTTGTATCCTTTCACATACAGATTTCCTTTTATGGCACCGACTAAATTGAGGGACCCTGTCGAGACTAAGCTCATTGTAATGTTTAACAGCAGGTTGGTTATGTTTGACTGTACAGCTTGTAGCTGTAGTAAGCTCAAACCTGTTCCTGAGCTCACTGTAATCGAAGTTCCGGCTTTAGAAACAACGCCTAACTGGTTGATAACAATAGTAGTACTCTGAGAAAGCAGCGAGCCAGACGAAAATGTGAGGTCGTTCAGCTAGATTTTAATATTCGAAAACGCAGTCTGAGTTTAAAACAGAGTGAAGCCTGCCCCGAAGGACTAGACGTCTACAAACGCGTTTTGTATGTTTTAAGAAGCGCCGAATGCGAATCCAGACGAGAAGTTAGAGTCCTGTATATCATGGGTGGCACTGGTCATATCGAAGGTCTTGAAGGTGTACAACTGTTGCTGACACTGGAACCAAAGCTCTTGCTCCTTAGTATTCAAAACTATACTCGATATGAATGCGAGCGAATCGTTTAGCGATTTAATTTGCTGGTCTTTGACACTTATGTTGGCTGCCAGAGCCAAATAGAGAGAACTGGTACTGTTTTGAATGCTTTGTTGCACAGATAAGTTTAGCGCGCTGATGTTGGTAGAAACTGCCAAGTACAGGTTCGAGGTATTAGCAGCGATTTATTTGTCCAAAGTAGTGAAATTATTTGACGCCTAAGATCTGATTGTAGAAATGTTCCCTTGGAGGTATTGCTCCTAGGTCTGGGTTTTGCTATATATGTCTTGTTGCAAAACCGAAATATTGCCCAACAAACTGGAATTGATAGATAGAATGGATTGGCTGAGAAGGCTGGCGTTGGACGCTATGGCAGAGTACAAACTTGTGGCGTTCGCGACGATTCGCTGTTCTAACGCTGAAAAATTGCCTTAAAGATTTGAATTGAGTTCAGAAACGTTGCCTAGAACGTACTAGCTAAGAGATTGGTATTTATTTTGGACGTCTTGCTGGAGAACGGAAATATCTCTGAGCAAACTTTAGTTTACAGTTTGAATGGAATGGTTCAGACTGCTGATAACCGCACTTGAGTTCAGAAGGTCGATGATGCTAGCGTTCAGCTCTTGCACCTTTTATGTGATTTCGTTCTGCAGCTGGGTGTGGTTGCCATCGATGGCGGTGTACAGCATCGATGCGTTATTATAGATGCTCTGGTCTAAAACGTGGCTTGCTTTCGTCAAAGCCGCATTGATGTTAGAAACGTTTTCCAGAATGTGGTATTCAGATTAATTGAACAACGAATGCACCAGTAAATTTGTCTGATTCAAATTGTTTTGCAAGCCAGAACTCAATTGCTACATTGCCTGGTACACTTGACCTATTTCAGTCTGCACAGCAGTTAGTGAGTCGTTTTGTATTTGAAGAGTTTGCGCGGTTTCAGTCAACTTCTGAGTGAGGTCAAAGCACTTTGATCCGTTCAAAATGTAATGCTCTTTGCAAACACACTGAGAGCCGTTGAACCGGAACGGGTCGACGCATGCATAAACGAAATTCTATAATAATCCATTAATGAGCGTATCCGCACAAATGCCGTAGACGAACACAGCCGATGCGGCACACATATTCTAGCAACTTGATACGATCGGGGAAGATAACGTCAGGAAGGTATTCGTTTGCGTGGTATTGGAGCACACTTTTACATCGCTGATGGAGATAGTTATATTTGCGTTGGCGTGCAACACCAATAGAGATGTGCCTGCGGTTTGCTCGTTGTACCCCAACATGACCACGTTGGTCAGTTCAAAAGTAGTCATCATCTGTGATGCGTTTACAACCAAACCCGCCGAAAGTTAGCTGGAAAACCGGTGTTGGAGCGACGAATTCGAAATGACGATCGCAGATATCGAATTAATAAGCATGCCAGACAAAACCTAGCCAGATGCGATGAACACCATAAGAGAATTTTCCAGCGAAACGTCGCACTACAGACAAAGCAAAGCGCTGTTGAAGGTATTGAAGGTAAGCGTTACGTTTATCGTGCAGGACAGGATTTACTACGTTTCTGCGTTAAAGCCGAACACAGCAAAATTATTTGCGTCGGTCACCTCGCTGACTATCTAAGAGGATTACATTTTCCCAGTGATCAAGAATATGTGCTGTATTTTGTTCGACGTTTGTAACGCGATGTTGTTCACTTTCATTTGGTTCACCAGGCCACCCTTTTGACAATATGAGTACTGCTTGCTATTTAGCAAAATATTATTGTTGCAGCTGCTTGCATTTTAGTTGGTGAGAATGCTATATATTACTATAGAAGATAACAGAAAACTTGTCATTTACTAACCGTTACAATATGATACTCACTCAAGTGTGGACTAGTATACGCACGCGTGTATAGAACATAGCACAGATACACTAGCTGCCAAGAGCTGCAATTTATCTGAATAATACTATTTAAAAATTATACTATAGCTGTGCTATGTTAAGAATTTTCTTATCGTTGCATTCAGCGTGTAATTGAAATGATACTACCAGTTACTTTATTAAACTTGCATAAAATAACACACTACAATTCATATTTGGAATGAATCTGGACTTCACATTCATATTAAACTATATAAAATTTTTAATTATATTCTGAGAATTATATTGAATAACTCATTAATGCCTAAAATATTGTTATAACTTCACCACGGCATTTTAAGCGTTTTTCAGATCTTAAAGTAATTTGTGTGTGTTTTAAATAGTATGAAATTAGAGTTAACATTTTAACCTAAAATGTGTAGTTATTGCGGTGTTTATACAGTTTGTAAAACGTTCAATAGATACAAAGTTGCAATTTTCATTGTGTTTAAAATTTATTTGTGATACTTACTTGTGATAATATTCAATAAATTGAATGGTACGAATTTCTTAATTGATAATTTATTAAACAACATATTTTAGTGCGTTTTTGGAATTGAAGTTAAATGGTTAACTTAACTTTGCATACTACATAACCTTGCTTGTAAGGGAGCCTATTTGCTTATAAGGGAGTTACCATTTTCAACCCCCTTATAAGTGAAATGTATCCAAAATGTATCTAAAAATATTGTTGAATTTGAAGGGTTTACAGTCAAAAAACGGGGTTAAAACACTTGAAATTTGTCACTCGCTTATAAGGGGGTAACTTTATGTCCAACCCCCTTGTAATCAACATGAACAACATCGAGTCCTTGATAGACAACGCCGGTGCTCAGAAGCAGTATCTATAGCAGTATCTATAGCAATCAAACAACCATTTAGAGTGAAATTATATTTTTAACGTAATTACATGTGTCTATTTGTACTTCATATATACATAATTTGTTTAAACTTAACTCGGTTAAAATAATACTGTAAAATCCCGGCTAAGGTAGCCCTCGGCCGCTCCCACTTAAGGTAGCCTTACTCGCTTTCTAGAGCACTTTTTGGCATTTTCAGCCAAAACTAGGGTAAAATTGATTCATTTTCAATATATTAATTTGATATCATAAATATATTTACAAATATTGTATATTTTGAATATATAGTTATTATAATACATTTTATAATGACACCACTCCAAACAAGAATATATAATTTTGTTTTGAAGTGCTTAATCTTTACGTACTGTCATTTAATAGAAAGCCGCACTATAATAAATATTAATAAAATAAATATAGTTAAAAGTTGAATTAATAAAATATAAATAATACTATACATAATTTCATGCAAATGTGTGTGGTTATAATATTTTAATATGTGCTATTTTATTATATATATATATATTATTTTAATAAAATATTTTTCACATCAAAAAGAACAAATTATATAATTATTTTGATTTAATAACCTTCTAAATACGATTTGATATAATCTAATTTGGTTCCCAGTTAAGGTAGCCTTCAGGATTTTCAGAAAAATTTCCGAGGGCTACCTTAGCCGGGATTTTACAGTACCTAGCATTTTCATCATTAATTTTTTTATAAATTTATTTCAGTTTCTTGAGACATCACAAACACATTACTACATTACCTCGAATTGAGACACCCACCCCTCTTCACTTAGACACCCGAAGTGCTCAGATTCAGACACCTTCGTTATTTATAAATAAAGGTGTTTGTAAGTGAACTGTAAAAGGGCTGTATGTGAATTTAACATTGTAAATATCTTTTGTATTTATCAGATTTATCAGCTTTGGAATTTTGTATGACCATAAAAATCAATTATATGCAATTTATGCTAAATAAATGAATAAACTAGAAATTTGATTAAATTTTCAGAATATTTTTAGAAAAGTGCTATTTTTGAAAACTGATCGGGTGTCTGTATTCGAACAAGGGTGGGTATCTCAATTCGAGGTTATATAGTATTGCGACTTTTGAAAGCTAAATGCAGGCTCTCGTACACCCACTTTCAAAACAATTTAGGTTATTCTGTTAAGTCGTTTCATTTTTCATATTTTATATCATTCATATTAATCATTTATGGACATCATTCATACAGTTCTTTATATTTCACAATATTATTGTTGTTAATATTTATTTCCACTTCCTCCTCTAATGTATAGGGAACCAGAAGGAACTTCGATATTTAAAGAAGAATGTTAACATTGCTTCGAACAAAAGCTATCGTAGCAAGGTTTATTTTTGTGCTTATTCTGCGATCATTGTTGCTGTCACGAACATGCATATTTGCATTAATAAAAGACTTCTCACAGTGAATTTGTGCGTCTGCGTTACGAATTCAGATAAGAACTATCACCTGAAGAGTTGATGTAAAAAATGCAAACTGAAACTCTCGAAGAGCTAGCTGACTTGGAATCTAAAGTATTTTAAATAGTAGATGGCATTTTGCAGGAAGTAGTTGAAGTTTCTGACGAATAGTGCCTGACAGCGGCTCTTATAGCCGATTGTCCGCCAAATTAGGATTATCGTTATCTCAAGCCTGCTGTGGATTCGGTTTCCTCATCAACTTGTATTCATATGAATTTGATAAAGTATGCTGATGGTCAGCATCCGAATTAGAAGTGCGCTGACTGCGAGTTGACCAAGAATCTTTGGTTGTGCCTAACTTGTGGTCGTTTATCCTGTGGTCGTAAGAACTGGGATGGAACTGGCGGCAACGGCCATGCATTAATGCATGCAACTGCAACTAATCACTCGGTTGCTCTTAAAACCACGAGTTGCTGCAAATCAACTCAAGAGGTGTACTGCTACAAGTGCGACAACGAGGTTCCAATAAATAATAAAAACCAATCGGTGCTATAAAAGCTCCTACAACAGTTCCAATTAGAATATATTCTCGAGAGAGGTACCGCAGGCGAATTGAGCCTTTTAGACCAAGTGCGCTAAAATCAATTGAACGCTCAGAAGCAAAATACAAATTCCGGAACCCCAATGAAGTGGGACATGATAACCGGCCTTAAATAAGTCCCGTTCGAAAACACTGGAAACACTTGCTACGCGAATTCGGTCGTAAACGCACTACTTTGTTTTGACAACACGTTCATGCAGAACGACCACATGAGCAAATGTTAGTTAGAGCCTGAAAAGTGCTTCCAGTGCTAAATACAAAGAATACTGTTCCACTCCAAGAAAGAGCTGTTTCCACTCCAATAGCAGCCACATCTAACGAATCTCATGCTGAGCATGAAATCGTACCTCACCAACAGAGAAAACATAGGAAAATAACAGGACGCACAGGAATTCCTCGAAGAAATACTCAAAAAACTACCAGAAACGTTCAGACTCCCCAGAACCAGAAAAGAAGTTCACTGCAAACTGTGCGGATTCAGATAATTCTCAGAAGGAACAGCACAAAACTACCTGGGCCTTACCTGCAACTTCTTCGACCAAGTCACCGAAACGGAGCAAGGAATGCCAATTGACCTTACGTCGTCACTTCAAGCTGATCTATTCGGAACACAAAAATCAGTTTACGACTTCAAATGCAAATAATGCGGAGCCGTAAACAACAAAGACGAAGAATAAGTCATCAGAGTAGGCCAAAGCTACGTTGACCCCTTGCCATAAAACTTAATCGTGGTCATAAACAGATTGTTCTACGATAAAGTATTCCAAAAAGTAAACAAACTGAGAACTAGAATCGAAAACGCTAAAGAGATCAATTTGTCAATTCTACACCCAGAGCCATTGTTAGAAGAAGGCATTGAAGAAATAATGGCATTCGGATTTACTTTTGAAGAAGCTCAAAGAGCTTTGCGTCAAGCTAATTACGATAAGGACCAAGCTGTGTCTTTACTGTTTGATAATCAAGTAAAACCAGCAACTCAGGAAACCGATCATGAAAAACTTCTGAACAAAGGTAATTAGTAATTCGGTGGCGAAGCATATCAATTACAAGCATTTGTGGAGCATGTTGGTCAAAGCTACGATTGTGGTCACTACATAGCCTATTGCAAGACTGAATTAGGTTGGGTTAAATGCGATGATGATAAGTTCTCAATGGTTGAAAACGACAACATAAATCCAGAAAATGCTTATTTGATGTTTTATAGGAAATAGTGATATCTATTTTATTATATGATAATGAAATTATATAATGTGATAAAACCAAGTTATAACTATGACACCAAAAGATGGATACTTAAATATTAATTAAACTACTTAAATATTAAATAAATAAATTAAACTCTCATCCGAACAAGTCTTAATCAATTTCGTCCAGAATCCGGTCCAGGTCGCACGCGAGATCGTTATCGTACTCCACTGTGTTTTCAACCACTTTATTTTCAATAGTTGAAATGTCGTACCCCTTTCCCATTTATTTGGCGAGTCTCAAATTTTCAAGCGCTTTCATTTTTTGCTCTTGCTTAAATAAATTCGGGTCCGGTTTCTGCTCAATTTCCTCGTCCACGTGGTAAATTAGGTGATTTTAAGTGGTTGTTTTCGGCTTCTTTTTGAACTCTTCCATTCGTTGATCTCGTTTTTTGAGCAGCTCTTCTTTTAAAGAAGTTTTCTGCTGATTCCTCTCTTTCTCCTTTTGGTTGTACTCGTGCACGCGCTGCATTGCTATTTTTCTGGCCTCGGCTAGAGGGTCTATGTTTTCTGCTGAGACTTCCGATTTAATTTACTATTGAAGGGGTTAATTTGGAGATTAAAAATCAGCTAGGATAGAATTGTCTGATTAAAGCTGAGCTACTGAAGGATTAAGTGCATTCGGAGACAGAACCATCTTGTTCGGTGATTTATTTAGGGAGGTTTGAGAGAGCTTTACATCCGGTTTTTACTACTCGGACGGTTTCGCAGGTGTTTGCTTGAGAATGTTTTTTGGAGTTGATTTAGGCTGAGACTGCGATTATAGTGCAGATGGCTTCTCGCTGTTTAGAGTGTTTTGGGACTATGGGGTTTACTGAGTGCAAGTGTCGTTTAAAAGAGCCTCAATGTCTTGTTATGACACCATGGTTTGCTATTTCTATTAAGTTTTACCCTTTTGATTAAATTAGTTTATTGCTGTTTTAGTCGGTTTTATTTCTGGCTTCTTTTTGTTTACTACTTTTTATTGCTGTTCTGTTTCTTTTAGTGCGACTTTAGTTTTGCTCAAACTTAAATCATCTGTTTCCTAAGGTGGTTTTGTTTCTATTAATTATTATATCTTTGTAGGTTTTTTGACCAATTTCTTAGCTTCTTATTCTGACTTGTCGTCTTATGTTTTTATAGCTTTTTATGCGTATGCTGAAACAATATTCGCATAATTTTTGAGCTCTTTCGGCTTCTCCTGTTCTTTTTCTTCAATTTTCTTTTCTATAATATTTTAATCACTAGATATTTATTTAATTTCGGCATCATAAAATTTTTAGAAATTTTCGCTTTATAAAAGTTGTTCTGAGTCCTTTAAATGTTGAGACACAAAACTCAAGCACTTCCGGTAGTTGTTTTCCGTTTCTGATAACTTGGTTATAGAATTACTCAATTAGTTGTGAATGTCCCGCGCAGCTTTCAGTTTTGCCAAACTTTATTGAAGTTCGAGTTGTAAAACAATTATTTCATCGTCTTGACTTTTAATTTTCTGCTCTATATCGACGTTCATAGCCTCTTGCTCTGCGACTTGTGCTTTGATTACTTGCACTTTGTTTTGCAGCTGCTGTATATTGTCTTATTGCTGACTGCTCTTTAGTTTTAACAGAGAACTGCGCATTTGAGTTGTGGGTGTCTCTTGCTTCTGCTATACCGCCTAGCTTTTCTGAGCGCTTTCGTTCATTGCAGATTTTTCAGCGTTTTTCTCAATAATTATTTGATTGGATGTTATAGATTTGTCTTAAAATTCATCAGATAATTTGGCAAGCTCTTGCTTGACTCTTGTTATAAAATTTAAATTTATTTAGAATATGCCATTAAGGCAGACTATATTGCCATTGTATATTTCATTAAAGTCCTATTTTGAATAAGTTTTTATCAATTGGGTAGCATCAGATCGTATCTCATTTTCAATTTAAATTTATTCTCGTGGCTCAAATTTTTATTTGCTTTATAATACTATAAAGTCTAAGACTCGTCTTCTAAGTTTTTGAAAGTCTTCCATTGAGGTGTGAATATCTTAAATTTTATGAGAATTTATTTGTATGGTTGTAAATGAAACATAGGAACTACCACCTCTACACAACTGCTTAACAAAATACACTGTATATTTCTTTAACAAATTAAAATTGAATATCTTCAAATTACCTTAAAGTTACTGTATAAAGAAAATACTACTAAGATAATTAACTATAGTTGCATTGACAAAAAATTAATAATAAGTCATTATATTCATTATCAGTGTATTAGGTTTTATAACACAACACAAGTGCAAAGACCAGAATATTTTCGTCAATTTGTGTGGAGTCCTTTATATAATCTTTCGACTTTTATATAGTTACTATTGAGTTAGCGGTTATTGCAGTTCTCTTAAAATAGTGTTACCCAAAGTTTGTCTTTAATTTTTTGATTAATTATATAAATACAAAATAGTACTTTATTACGCAACAAAACTCATTGACTTATTAATAATACACCAGATAGTATCTCAATACTTTAACTTTTGCATTACAAATGTCGTGTGAAATTAGTTGAATAAAATATGTGCTAATATACATAAATATAAGTAAGTTACGTGTTATTTAATAATTCATAATAACAACTATTTGGAATTTAATGAATTATTTCTTATACACTACATTCACAAATATTTTGGTTATATAACTTGGCAACAAAACAACATTACAAGCAAATACATAAATAGCTTTTAATAATTATCTAAAATTAGAAAGATCACACACGGTTCACATACTTGACAATCTTATTATTCACTATCTCATATTAGAGTAGTATGTGAACACATTACTCTTTGTACACCACTCACCAACATGACAACTGAGAAGCCATATGAATGTGACACATCCAGATATTATAAGCCGTATCAAGTACGTGGTAAATGTGTATGCAACTAAAACTTAGTAGAAATTGATGGCTTTTGTTTGTGTAATGAAAGTAAAGGTTTTGAACTTCATCAATAGAATGATAACTGCGAATGCACAAAATAAGGGTCATTTCAATATTTATCAGCTGATAAGAAATCTTGTGTACCTTGCGACGAACAAAATGGACAAATATTGGTTGGTGGACAATGTGTTTGCTCACCAAAATTCCGTTAAATTAACGCATCTCCGTTAACTTGTGTTCAATGTGCTCCTAATTAATATTTAGTCAATAATACATGTTATTGCAAAGAAACAAATACTGAAGGCATTTGTAAGCAAAAAATGAGTATCAACATATCCCAAATTTCAGTAATTGTAGTTTTAGTTTGTCTTTTTATATTGCTTACGGTAGTTATTGAGATGAAAATATCTAAAGAATGTCGTAGAAGAAAGATAGAAAAGAAGTAAAAGCAGGAAATTCAGATGATAAGAAGAAATGCTTTAATTGTAATCGATAGAATTGTGTGACGTGTGTAATTTTAATATGTTGAAATTTACATTAATATAAATCTTATATATAGTGTTGATAAATTATTAAAATATATTTGAACTATGTTTGTGTTACCAAAGAATTTCTGAGTCCTTTAAATGTTGAGACACAAAACTCAAGCACTTCCGGTAGTTGTTTTCCGTTTCTGATAACTTGGTTATAGAATTACTCAATTAGTTGTGAATGTCCCGCGCAGCTTTCAGTTTTGCCAAACTTTATTGAAGTTCGAGTTGTAAAACAATTATTTCATCGTCTTGACTTTTAATTTTCTGCTCTATATCGACATTCATAGCCTCTTGCTCTGCGACTTGTGCTTTGATTACTTGCACTTTGTTTTGCAGCTGCTGTATATTGTCTTATTGCTGACTGCTCTTTAGTTTTAACAGAGAACTGCGCATTTGAGTTGTGGGCGTCTCTTACTTCTGCTATATTGCCTAGATTTTCTGAGCGCTTTCATTCATTGCAGATTTTTCAGCGTTTTTCTCAATAATTATTTGATTGGATGTTATAGATTTGTCTTAAAATTCATCAGATAATTTGGCAAGCTCTTGCTTGACTCTTGTTATAAAATTTAAATTTATTTAGAATATGCCATTAAGGCAGACTATATTGCCATTGTATATTTCATTAAAGTCCTATTTTGAATAAGTTTTTATCAATTGGGTAGCATCAGATCGTATCTCATTTTCAATTTAAATTTATTCTCGTGGCTCAAATTTTTATTTGCTTTATAATACTATAAAGTCTAAGACTCGTCTTCTAAGTTTTTGAAAGTCTTCCATTGAGGTGTGAATATCTTAAATTTTATGAGAATTTATTTGTATGGTTGTAAATGAAACATAGGAACTACCACCTCTACACAACTGCTTAACAAAATACACTGTATATTTCTTTAACAAATTAAAATTGAATATCTTCAAATTACCTTAAAGTTACTGTATAAAGAAAATACTACTAAGATAATTAACTATAGTTGCATTGACAAAAAATTAATAATAAGTCATTATATTCATTATCAGTGTATTAGGTTTTATAACACAACACAAGTGCAAAGACCAGAATATTTTCGTCAATTTGTGTGGAGTCCTTTATATAATCTTTCGACTTTTATATAGTTACTATTGAGTTAGCGGTTATTGCAGTTCTCTTAAAATAGTGTTACCCAAAGTTTGTCTTTAATTTTTTGATTAATTATATAAATACAAAATAGTACTTTATTACGCAACAAAACTCATTGACTTATTAATAATACACCAGATAGTATCTCAATACTTTAACTTTTGCATTACAAATGTCGTGTGAAATTAGTTGAATAAAATATGTGCTAATATACATAAATATAAGTAAGTTACGTGTTATTTAATAATTCATAATAACAACTATTTGGAATTTAATGAATTATTTCTTATACACTACATTCACAAATATTTTGGTTATATAACTTGGCAACAAAACAACATTACAAGCAAATACATAAATAGCTTTTAATAATTATCTAAAATTAGAAAGATCACACACGGTTCACATACTTGACAATCTTATTATTCACTATCTCATATTAGAGTAGTATGTGAACACATTACTCTTTGTACACCACTCACCAACATGACAACTGAGAAGCCATATGAATGTGACACATCCAGATATTATAAGCCGTATCAAGTACGTGGTAAATGTGTATGCAACTAAAACTTAGTAGAAATTGATGGCTTTTGTTTGTGTAATGAAAGTAAAGGTTTTGAACTTCATCAATAGAATGATAACTGCGAATGCACAAAATAAGGGTCATTTCAATATTTATCAGCTGATAAGAAATCTTGTGTACCTTGCGACGAACAAAATGGACAAATATTGGTTGGTGGACAATGTGTTTGCTCACCAAAATTCCGTTAAATTAACGCATCTCCGTTAACTTGTGTTCAATGTGCTCCTAATTAATATTTAGTCAATAATACATGTTATTGCAAAGAAACAAATACTGAAGGCATTTGTAAGCAAAAAATGAGTATCAACATATCCCAAATTTCAGTAATTGTAGTTTTAGTTTGTCTTTTTATATTGCTTACGGTAGTTATTGAGATGAAAATATCTAAAGAATGTCGTAGAAGAAAGATAGAAAAGAAGTAAAAGCAGGAAATTCAGATGATAAGAAGAAATGCTTTAATTGTAATCGATAGAATTGTGTGACGTGTGTAATTTTAATATGTTGAAATTTACATTAATATAAATCTTATATATAGTGTTGATAAATTATTAAAATATATTTGAACTATGTTTGTGTTACCAAAGAATTTCTGAGTCCTTTAAATGTTGAGACACAAAACTCAAGCACTTCCGGTAGTTGTTTTCCGTTTCTGATAACTTGGTTATAGAATTACTCAATTAGTTGTGAATGTCCCGCGCAGCTTTCAGTTTTGCCAAACTATATTGAAGTTCGAGTTGTAAAACAATTATTTCATCGTCTTGACTTTTAATTTTCTGCTCTATATCGACATTCATAGCCTCTTGCTCTGCGACTTGTGCTTTGATTACTTGCACTTTGTTTTGCAGCTGCTGTATATTGTCTTATTGCTGACTGCTCTTTAGTTTTAACAGAGAACTGCGCATTTGAGTTGTGGGCGTCTCTTACTTCTGCTATATTGCCTAGCTATTTTTAACGCTCTAGTTCACATCTGATCCGTATTATCACTTTTTGCTACTAAATATTTTACCAAATGTCAGTTAGTAAATTGTCAGCTATATAACTTATTTTCTGAGAAATTACATCAATTCCACTTCCTTCATGTAATTAAATGACATTGACTAATATATAGTTCTGTTTCGACGACGCCTAGGACGACATTGTGTGCATGGTGTAGAATCCGGTTAAGTCGCACCTTGTGGCCGCTGGTTCCCAGGACAACTGTTTGTACATTTTTGATATTCAGCAGAACACCACCTTGGCCAAGATAACTGATTTCCAAGACTCAGTTACGCACATCAAGTGGACCTCTGCCACTCAGTTCCTCGCCTGTTCCCTCGACGGCTCCCTCAGGTTGTATCAATTCGATGGAGAATATCCAGTTCCAATTCTCGTTAAACAGTCTCTGAACCAAACCGCCCTCTGTTTCTTCAAGATTTACAAGAACTTCGTTTTTGCTCAGTCAGAGGACAGCCAGTTCTACATCGTAGACTTCGCTCCAGTTGAGCCACAGATGATCACCTGCGTCTACGTTGAGTCACTCGTGAGCTTCGAGATCTTCAAGTCGTTCATATTACTCGTTGGCAAGCAAATTATTCAGTACAACTTCAAAACGAACGAGCAAAAGCAAATCCTCATGCAATTCTCGTCAATTAACGAAAGCCTGCCAACATGCTCATACCTGGACAAAGAAACTGAATCCATCTTAATCGGATTCGCTGACGGAGTCACAGAAGTCTACCAAATACACCCAGGAAGATTCGTCAAACTCGAAGCACTCATCAGCCTCACCATCGCTGGCGTTAACTGCATCAACCAACACGTAATCAACCAAAACGTTTACTTCTACATTGGTACTAACGACGCACTCTATGTATACGAAAAGAACTTCGTACTCAGAAACTGCTTCAAACTCGTTAACCAAGGGGTCAGCTGCTTCAAAATCAAGCAAGGCGCCATTGAAAACAAAATGGTTGTCAGCAAAGGCAAAGAAACTACAGCCATCAGCCAAGAAGGTCAATTCATATAAGTTATATAAAACGAACACTAACAACAATTCAGCAATGTTCAATTGATATGCGGTCTCACTGATGGAGAAATAGCTGTTTTCGATGCCCTCAGCATTGAAAAGATTTGCACCTTTGACGGATTACACCCAGAAGGAGATGATGATAAACCAGTATTGGCTTTAATTGACACAGAATTCGGTTTATTAGTTACTGGTGATAGATATTTGTATTGCTATGCGAATAACTTCGAAGAAATGGGTCTCGCACAAAAGAAAATGGAAAATGAAGAAAGCCTACAGGAAGATGTAGACTAACAAGCTGAAGTAGAGTGATATTTGGAACTTTGATACTACGATTAACATCTACTATAAATATTAAACTAAAATATTTTTAATGATATTATCAGTCAATCTTACCCAATCAATCAAAACTCGATCTAGGCTACAAATGCACCATCGTCTATATATTTATACGACTGTGGTTTTGTTTAAATAACACTCCATTTCGTTTCCACTTCTCAATCATTTATGTCCACATTCGAGTTATATCGCAGACAATACAACCCATTATTACCAGCATCTCTCCAAGGTACCGGTTATACTCTTAAGAAGGGTGAACCAATGGCCCCAGTTGCCGACGGTGAAGAAATTGCCAAGCAATTCCCAATGACCACCAACCTTCCAGCTATTTCCATTGAACCATCCACTGAACAATCAAAGCTCCTCGAGCCATTAACAATTGGTGTTATATTCTCTGGCGGTCAAGCTCCAGGCGGTCACAACGTCTTATGCGGTTTGTATGACAAGCTCCAACAACTTGCTCCAAACTCCAAGCTTTTAGGTTTCTTAGGAGGCCCAAAGGGTTTAATGGACAACAAGCACATGATTCTTACCAAGGAATATCTTGCTACTTTCAGAAACATGGGTGGTTTCCACGCCATCGGTTCTGGTCGTGATAAGATTGCCTCCACCAAGGATTTCGACGCAGCAGCCAACACTGCCGCTGTTGAAAAGCTTGACGGTCTCGTTATCATTGGTGGTGACGACTCCAATACCAATGCTTGCTTGCTCGCTGAAGACTTCATCAAGCGTGGTCTTAAGACTCGTGTTATCGGTGTTCCAAAAACCATCGATCGTGACCTTATTTCCAAGCGTGGTATCGAAACCTCCTTTGGTTTTGACACTTCCTGCAAGGTTTATTCCGAATTAATCGGTAACCTTTGCTATGATGCTCTCAGTGCTAAAAAGTACTGGCATTTCATCCGTTTGATGGGTCGTTCTGCTTCTCACATCACTTTAGAATGTGGTCTTCAAACTCATCCAAACATCTGCTTAATCGGTGAAGAAATCCTTGCCAAGAACATGACTTCCAAGCAAGTCTTCGAGTACATGGCTGACATCATTGCCCAAAGAGCTGCCAATGGTAAGAACTATGGTATCTGCCTCATCCCAGAAGGTCTCATCGAATTCATCCCAGAAAACAACAAGTTGTTCGACTACCTCAACAACAAGTTGCTCCCAGGATGGTAAGGTGAAATCACTGCCGAGTTAGTTGCTCAAAAATTACCAGCTGACTTAAAGGTTACTTTCGAATCTATCCCACCAACAATCCGCACCCAATTACTCTTAGACCGCGATCCACATGGTAACATCGCCATCTCCCAAATTGAAACTGAGAAGTTCCTCGTCTCTGGTGTCCAACAAGTCATCAAAGAAAGAGAATTGAAGATCAAGTTCTCCGCTCTCTATCACTTCTTCGGTTATGAAGGTAGATGCGCTGCCCCATCAGCTTTCGATTCCTCATACTGCTATGGTTTAGGTTCCGTCGCCGCTGTTTTATTAGGTAACGGTATCACTGGTTACATGAGCTGCCTCAAGAACTTATCTGAACAACCAGACAAGTGGATTGCCGGTGCCATCCCACTTACCTCCTTGATGAACATCGAAATGAGACACGGTGCCAGAACCGCTGTTATCCAAAAGCAAATGGTTGACTTAGCTGGAAGACCATTCGGTTTCTTAGTTGTAAATAGAGAAAAATGGGCTGAACAAGACTGCTACCAACAACCAGGTCCAATCTAACTTATAGAATGCCAAGATGTTGAAGGTAGAAACGTTGTTTATTAATCCAGCGTTACTTTGCTTGAAGAGGCTAGAGGCTTGTGAGTCTAATCTTTATTGATAGCTGTTTATATTTTTTATCTTTGATTTTTGACGCGTAGTACCTGGTTTCGATCAATATCAGATAATAATTATATAATAAGAATATTGATAAGATTACTTTAACAAATTACATCAGTCAAATATTATGTTGACTTATTATTTGACTTCTTTAATATATTATGTCAAATAATACATCAAACCATAGTATATTATTACCAAAACAAACAAAAATGATTTTTAATAATATTTGACTATTTTCAGGAAGAGTTTGACGACCAATTTAATATGTTAATAGTTACTTTTTAGTAATTAAAGAAAAGTTGATTATCTTTCACCACACCACAATTATGAAACTATAATGAATTACTTTGATGAGTTAGCTCTGCAATTATAACTGAGTATAAACAACACAAGTCATATAATTCTATATATAACATATTTAGAAAACGTGTGCTGAAGCTTTGATAATAAATGCTTTAAGTACATTTTTAGAGAATAATTTACATCTTTGCAGAAATATAGGTAAATTAAATTCCTAGTTTGCAGAATTAGACGGTCTATACTATTTAAAGACAAATATTCGAATAAATTTGTAAATAATGTATTTTCACTACTCTGAAAATACGTTTTAAACCCTAATGTATTAATTTTTCAATAGCGCCTAAATATAACCCTTTTCACTTAATATTAATAAAAAATCGAAAATATTATAATCTAGACTTTTAGTTGAATCGAAATCTACTTATTAAGAAAACATATTTTGTACTAAATATCAAATGTTATCATTTAATTATTCTATTTCCCTAACAAAATGCAATACATATCATGTAATAATGCATATTCAAAAAATAAAAAGTTCAACTAGTTCAACACATCGAATCACTAAGAATTATGACATAAAATACCATGTTCAAATGTGTTGGTTTAAGTTTTCGTCGTAGTCACATAAGTTTCGTAAGTATTTCTTAATATTTTCATTTTTTACAATTTCGTTAAACAATGAACAAACAAACTGACCTGAACACATCGTTTTTCTTATTTTAGAACGACATATGAACTTCAATGCAAATAGTTGTTAGTTGCAAACAATATCATCTGAACTGTTATTATTATAGATTTGGAAAATATTAATACATTAAGAAGAATTATAACACATACAATCAAAATTACAATCAAATTTAGTCTATATTTTGACCGCCAATGCAAAAATTGAAAAGCTATAGTTGTTTTCTTAGTCATAAAATACTGTCAAATGATATAAATTTCATGTCAAATGCAAAACTTGAAAATGTGAACTAAATAAAATTCCTAGGTGTCCAATAATTCATTGAAATGTGAAACATAGCCTCATAAACCGATATTTATAGTAAATTCTTAAAATTCTAACTAGAAACTCAAAATTAATTCAAAATGAAATGAAAACACAATATAACGCAATAGAATACTTAGAATAGTAATGACTACACGTATTATAATATCTTAAATAATTGTTTTATAACATCCTCATTCATTTTGCTATATTCAGCAAAATATGTCATATTCTGACAGAGTAAATGGAGTCTAATCATCGTAGTCTATGCTTGTATTTGACGGAGAAATACAAATACCCTAAGATAGCACACTGCGAACTATATCAATGGTCGAATTACGATTCTTGATTTGATTTTGAATTTTGTATTGTTGCTTGCACGCCTAAATTGTAAATCCAATTTATTTGGCGACATCCTTCCATACTACAGCTTCTGTTGACTACTCGACAAGTTGCAGAAGTTTTTGGTTGTAGTATTCGTTCCACATTTTTCTCATATCATAGGAAGTGGAAACCTTGCTAATTTAATAAATCATAAATCACATTTATAAACTTTTAATATTGAAAGCGATTGGTTCTAGATTTCATATCATAGATTTCATTTCTGTGTGTTATCTATTTTTGTGATATTAACGTTATTTATGTTTAAATGAAATTAATTAATTGCGCATAAATGAAAATGTCATTTACATGAACATTTTCATAAAAGTTTATATTGTTGGAAACATACTGTATTAACGTAATATCGTAAAGAAACAAGTTATTTAAAGATCTATATTTGTGAAATTTATTTGAATATTATAATATTTTAGTACTTCTGTGAACTAATTAACTAAAAGAATCTATTACTATTAGTCAATCCATTATTTAAGCTATCTATTAGTTTAAACCAAGTTATTGATATGAGTCAATATTTAGCATTCAACAATCAATAGTCGGTTCAATATGATCTTCCATTGTAAATTATTGTCACAAATATAAGTTAAAAAGACACTATTGACTAGAAGAGTCATTCTTAATCCGGCTTATTAGTTATTGTACTTTTCTCTTTTACATGAATGAAGTGAAATGTTGACCTAAATAAATACACATTCAGATAAAAAAGTCATACTGCAGACAATTCAATCAATTACATTTAATGTCGATCAACTAGTTGATCTTTATTCAAATGTTTACCTTAATAAAACTATATACAGTTGTAAATAGCTCTTTCTAGTTTTTTCTATTATAATTTTAGGTCAAGTTAAGTAATTTGACTTTAAATAAATCAAAACTCAATACTATTGAGTTTTCAGTACTATATATTATCAGAAATTACATATATTTTTGTTATTAGTTTCCTCTTCATTACTCAACAAGTCACATTACACTAAACTATAACTAAACTGTTGTATATTTTATATTTTAATAATAGTTTATCAACTTACATAATTTATCAATTTTATTACATAACCTCAGGTTACTAATTCACACCCTTCCTGTTTTAAGCGAGTGACACATACAATGAAACCCTCAAATACAACTTAAAGGGTAAGTTGTTGTTTAAGGGTGATGTTATGTAGTAATTAGGGTATTATATTACTTTATAATAAGTTTGTTCGTCTTTTTTATAATATCATCTTTTTAAGAACATTTAAAACATACGTTCACAAATCATCGATATCGTCGTCGTTAACTTTTTCGGTTTTACCGTAATTTTCTTCTAGTTCTTCAGCAGCTATTTCAGCAGCTGCAGCGGCAATTTCCTTTTTAACGTCTACACCAATCTTGGTAGCTTCAGCTTCTAAGATAGCATCAAGATCTTCTGGGATATGACCGAACTCTTGCAGTTATTTGACTTCATCTTTGTGATACTTATGGAATATATCAGCTTCATCATCTGTGCTAGCATATTCACGTCTAGTTACCAGAATGACATCACCGCATTTGACTCTTTCACGGATCTTCTTTGGGATGTGGCATCTACGTAATTTACCATCACCCATACAATATGCTCGTAATATACGATTACCTAATTCCTTAAGAACTATTGCGTATTCTTCGCCTTCTTCTTTCATGATTAATTCACGTGCGAAGTCAGCATCCTTTTAGTTAGCACGTTTTTAACGTTTTCCACCCTTTGGTTTAGCTGGCATTAAAAGAATGGAGTGATGAATTAAATTACATCAAATATTGTTTATAACAATTAATACAATATCTTTGATTGAATACACTCCACGAAAATGCAAATGTTCAAAGATGTAATACCATCTGAGTTAATTGAATAAGAAATGAAGCAAAGAGATGTAACGTATGTTAAATTATTAAAAAATTAATATGAAACTAACACAATATAATTTAATAATTACAATCTATTATTGAGTAGTAGGAAACCTGTTTGTAATTATCCAATTTATCAATGAAGCAATTGAACTATAGTCTGGAAGCCAGCTCGAAGATATTGAGTTAGTATGTTGAGGATCTTCACACAGCAGTGTAAAAAACTCAATAACTTAAAAAATAAGTAAAATGAGCAATATTTATTTCGTATAAACATTAATTATTTTTTCTTTTACCACCTCTGAATGCCACTTACAACATCCAATTGCTTTGTAACCTTTCACGCCAACAGAATGAACACCCACTGTGAGCACAAAATGAATGACGAGGCCAAGTAAACTGTTGATGAGATTTGCTTTGAGTTCGTAAACAGCTTGGCGACTGCTGCAGAACTAATTAGTGACAAGAACAGCGGTATCAATAAGGAGAACGTTCGGTAAGCCGCCCAAGAACTGGGGTACGGTTTCCTATTCGACAATAATATTGAGTGATTGCTATTTTATAATATAATCAACTTAAAAAATCATTCGCTATCTATAGAATTACTATATGTGGGAATATAGTATTCTAGTAGTCTGTCATCGTTGTAGTCTTTTTCGCTAATTATTTCTTTTTCCTGTGCTTTAGTATACATAGTTGGATTCCATTTTTAAGCAGCAGCAATCACGTCTGCGTCATTGTGATACTCGCTTAGAATCATCCAATTTTCAAACTCGTCAAACGATTTTAGCTTGTACTCTTACTAAATACGTAATTTATACTTTTGTAGATGTGACCCTATTTAATGATTTTTGAGACCTTCAAGTTCGAATTTCCACTAAATGTTCTTTGGCTTTACAGTTTTAATGCCGAACTTAGTGACTTCTAATGCGAATTTTTTAAGAAGTTCATCATTCCATTTATATCTTTACTACGATTATTGCTAATTTTTCAGATTTTCTTAAATCTGGTGCAATTAATTAATAATCACATCCTTGTAATCTAATAGATTTTCAATATTTACAAAGAGCTTACCATCGTGAAGTTTAATATCATATTACATGTTAGTGAAGTGGTATCATTTATTTTTAAAATGATAAATAACATGTTAACGGAATTATCATAAATTAATCTAAACATGATCGACATGATTGGATTGGTGTATCACGATTGATTTGCTGTACGGTTGTTCAAAATATTTGAAAACATGGTAATACAAATGTATACAATTACTAACTTGGGACACTTACATAATTTTGCGATATAAATGCAATTAAATGAAATGTCGATCGATTAGTTGATACGGGCTATTATTTGACTACCATCATACATATACTCTGTGTTTTCGTCTGTATTATTAAAACAGTCAATGATAATACAATATTATTAACATATCTGGATATTGCTTGGATTTGATCATTATTAAAAGCCGGTCAGAATAAGTGTATTGCAATAAATTTATGAATAGTTAAAAGATTTTTATACTGTAAAGTTTTATACTGTAAAGTATTTTCAATACTGTATTATTTATGCATTTATTTAAATATAAGCCGAATATAGATATTAATTAATAATATGACAAAATTATATAAAATTTTTAACATCATTATTTCTTTACAAATATGTTTCTCTTTTGATAAAATTAAGTGATAGTAATATATAGTTATGAAAACTAGTACAATAATAAAAATAATTTGATGGGTTACTGTTCAATTAAAATTATTTTTAGTACAACAATATACAATATATTGGAAGTGAAAAATATATTTATATTGCTATTACATTTTATCTAATTTTCATCCGACTTCACCTCTTATTCTATGAAGTATACATAGAGTTTTAGACGCCAATAGTACAAGCCCATGCTGCGTCCTTCTGAGGTTCGTGTGATTGGATATCACTAGAGGTTTGACCCTCTTTAGAACGCTAAAACGCTGTTAACAGACGATAATTTATTAACTTCTTTCTTTCATGCGGATCCTGCGAATCATTTGCCTTTCGAGCAGTACTACAACATGAGGCCGTATGAGGAGATATACCAGAAATCGGTGCTCAATGGTGTTTCGTCCGACTAATTTATTGTGCACGCTCCTTACAACATGAACATCTCGAATTACCAGTACCACATAAATCAGTGGGCGCGAGCGCGCTTCCTCTACGAAGCGCACTGCACTCGAGTCTGCGGTCAGAAGTACCTGAACATCCACTGCGGCTCCGTCCACAAAACGGACTGGAAGGACATGAGCGAGTGCTACAAGCAAATAGCCGACAACATCAATTTCGTGTTGAACATGGTACCGGACGTAACTATCCTCCTCGAAACGATGTGCAACTCAAAAAGTGTTCACATTGTTGGTTCGTCTTTTGAAGAACTCGCCCAGATTTACGAAATGGTTAAGTAAAAGGAGAGGGTCGGAATCACAATCGACTCGGCCCACTGCTGGGAGGGCGCGTTCGTTCCAGAACAGAATTACGCCGAGAATCTTCTTCTGAGCTTCTAAAAACACTTCAAAATGGAATAACTGAAGTGCCTACACCTTAATAACTCACTCACGCCCTACGGATCGAATAATGACAGGCACGAAGCAATCAAAGACGGGAAAGGAACCATCCCAAACGAAGAGCTCAAAAAACTTGTGCAAATGACAAAATGCGCCATCGTCATGGAAATCGCAGTCGTTGAAGGACAAATAGAGCTAGTCAGAGAATGGGCACAGTGAGTTGTTATTATAATCAAAAATAAATTATTTATTAGCTAAGTACACGGAAATTAGTATTTAAAACAGTAAACCACTGTACCTCAAATATTTACCAGTGTTATAGAATTACTGTTTAGTGTTATGAATATCTAATATCTTAATAAATCGCAAAATGTATTCAAACATTTCAAACAACAGATTTCAGTGTAACTATCTAAATATAACATTATCGGACATATTCACTCCATTTGCAATATGGGTTGTGGTATGGCACCATCTATGGTTGTAAGTGGAATGACATTCGATAACATGGGCAACTAGAATTTAATAATTCAGGACTAGCCCATAGACGATTTGGGTAAGGTCATCAAAATACATCACAAGAATGTGGAGATAATACGTTGTCCTGGAATTACGATAGTAAACAACATCGACTCTTCGGTATTGAGCAATTTGAATATTTCTGTGTCGACAGTGAATACGCATGTGTTTAAACATTTGTAGGCACCAAATTTGATTCGTTTGCAGTTGTAGGAGTGCAGTTTAGCGAGTTTCGCTGGGATTGAGCATCTTACCTGGCTTTAAGAGCTTGATCTCTCGTTCAATTAGTTAACCGCATTAACTAATATTCATCAAATGTCTGGGTTGTTTTCGTTGAATGTGTCTAACAATCTTTTGGCTACTATTTAGTCCATTTCGATGATAACCGCTCTTCCAAAGTTGAATGCGTTGTAGATAGTGGATAATCCGATAACTTAAATTGAGGATTTTGAGCAGAAGTTCTTCGCGATTCTTCCAGGGACGTTGGAGCAGCTCGACGTCGGCTCGACCGAGCTTATTTCCAAGCTCCAGGATAGGGAGTCTCAGCACAGAATAATAGAGAATTCCAAGTTCATTCAAAACTGGGCTCAGGCAGTTCGAGGTGAGGAGCTCACCCTCCTCCAGGACCAGAACGTTAAATCCCTCTACGGAATCGGTAAAATCGGACCCGTGAAGAAGGTTGAGATCTTCTTCTGTGAGAACTTACGCCTGGAGGGCTCAAGCGAGCTCACAAAAGTAACCGAGTTCAGAATTAACGACTGTAAACTGAGATCCTTGCTCGGAATGAGGACGGCCGTTCTCTCAAATTTAATCATTTTGGATCTGTTCAGGAACTAACTGGTGAGCTTGAACGGGATTCAGGGGTTAAAATCAATTTAAAAACTGTTTTTGGGCGAGAATTAACTAACCAGCATTTCTGAGCTGTTCGGGCTCAAGAACATGAAGGAGCTGCACGTGGGGAACAACAAACTAACCTCATTAAAGGGAATTGACAGAATGCTCCAACTTGAAGTCCTCAACGCGTCCAAAAACATGATCACCTCGCTGTACGCGATCCAGAACATTCAAACACTGAAAGAACTCAAAATTGACGACAACCAAATCATCTCCTCGGACGAAATGCACTTCATATTGAACCTGAAATAACTCGAAGTCCTGCACATATTCAACAACCCGTTCTGCGCAGAACCAGATCTCATGGACAGAATTTTATACGCTGCTCAAAGTCAACTCAAAGTACTTTATTGCACCGTTGTCTACAAGAACGATTTAGTTGAAAATGAGCAAAGAATGGCCGAAGTCAAAGCTGGGCCTAACCCGTTCATTCAACCAATCATTCAAAACATCAGAGTTGAAAAATGGGTGAAGAAAGCCAAATTTGGTAAACTAGATATCTACCAAGACGAAGCTGTTACAGATTTGAGAGGCATTGGAAGAATTGATTAGCTAACTGAGCTCAACGCCGAAAAATGCCCATTGATGTAAATGCAAGGCATTGACGAAGCCAGAACACTAACTTCATTTACATCAAGAGAATGCGGCATAACCACAGCTATTTACCTTAAAAAACCTTGGTTCATCCAAATGCAAAAATTAATCATCGACGATAATAAATTGGATTCACTTGATGGCATTGAAGACTTACGTAATCTCACTGAACTATCTGTTGCAGGAAATCAGTTAACTCACTTAAAATAAATACAACATTTAATCAAATTGAAGAAATTATTCGTATAAGACAATTTGCTAAAAGAACTTCCAAATATGAGCAAGCTGCAAAACCTAGAATTTATTGACTTATCGTACAATTCGCTCATTAATTTGTTGCCTTTGGCTGTTCTTAAAAAATTAAGCACTGCCATTATTTAACAAAATAAATTAACATCTATAAGTGGTCTTGAAACAATTCCATTGAAAGTATTAGACGTTTCTGGAAATCAACTAACATCACTTACTGAGTTCAAATCAATGAAATTAGAAGAACTCAATGTTGTGAACAACTAAATTGGTCCATCAGATTAATTATTTAATTTATAACCATTACCACTTCTATCAATAAAGGTATTGAATAATCCAATGGCAACCGAAGCATCGTTCTAAAGTATATTCTTCCTTGCTGCGTCACAATCTATTTTGTAAGTCGATGCATTCCCAGATTATGCTATGATGTGTACAAAACGTTAATAGAAACGTGACTTGAATTAAGAAATGATGACCACATTCAAGTAAACTTTCAGTAACGGTAAGTTAGAAATAGTAGATCAACAAAGACTCACAGATTTGTATGGTATTGCTTAAGTTGGCAATATTACCAAACTTTCAATTATCAGTTGTAAAAACGTAACCATGGAAGGTATTGAAGAAATTAGAAATTTAGAAGAAATTGAGATTAAATATTGTAACATAGACAACATAGACTTTATTGAAAAGGCCAAACTGGTAAATCTTAAAGTATTCAATGTTGGTTTTAATTAAATTACATCAATCAGACCTATAGCTGGATTAAATTTGTTGGAAGTCTTCCGCTTTGAGACTAACTAAGTCGCTGATGATGAAGAATTAATATGCTTATAGCGCCTTAATAATCTCAAAGAAATAAGTTTATTTAACAATCCAATTGCTAACAGCCCAACTTACGATTACAAACTTCTCTATGTATTACCTGACACAATGAAAGCCATTTACACACAAAATGAGAATCTTAACGAGATTGAATTGACCAGAAAACGTATGGAAGTTATTAAGTAGAAACCAAATCCATTTAAAATATTAGCCACAGCTAAGAAAGAATCTGTATCAGAGAAGATAGCTAGATGGGAGACTTTGATTAGAAATAACAAACTTGAGTTGAAATGGGACGAATTCAAAGCTGATCTTTAAGGACTTAATAGTTTGGATATAGAACAATTAGTTGTAAGCAAGATCAAGGAGTTTACATTGGACGGTATAGAAGAGTGCCGCAATATAACTGAAATAATAATTAGAGAATGTGGTCTTAAGTCTATATCACCGTTTGGAGTTTCAACTTTTGATAAAATAAAGAAATTTGATTGTCAAAACTGCGACTTGACTCAAGTCAAAGAATTGAAGAATTTAGTGAATCTTGAGGAGGTGAATCTATCGGCAAATCAACTTCGTTCACTTCAGGGCGTTGAAGGACTTGAGCACCTCAACAGACTCACTGCTAATTCTAACATGCTGTTGTTCCTGTTCGAATTCAAGTCACTAGATCATTTATATCATATCAACTTATGCGACAATTAAATTACATCTCTAGCTGCTCTGAAGAACGTTAAGAATTTGACAGAACTGTTAATAGCTAATAACCGCTTGAACTCACTTGATGGAGTGGAAGAACTGAGGAACTTGGTTAAACTTGACATTGCAGGAAATCTGTTGAGTTCCCTCACACCAATTAGAAGTTTGAGGAAAATAACACATATATTTATATAAAAGAACAGAATTGAACTTGCTGATGAGCTCTTTAACATATCTCAGATGCAAAACTTGCAGGTGATAAATCTAATTGAAAATCCAATGGTTGACGAACCTGAATTTGAATCTAAAATACTTTGCACTGTGAACGAAAACGTAAAAGAAGTGTACTACTTCTTCAATGAATAAAATGAAGCACCCACTATGAAACCAAAAATCGAGGCGCTCAGACCTTCAATCGCATTCATATAATCAAAAATGGGTGAGATAATTGATGAAAAAGAAAAATAACTTAAAATAATGGAAGATAATAAGGGAAGAAAAGACTGGTCAAGAAGAGAATGACCAAAATGAGGTTTAAAATAATTACTAATTCTGATAAAGAATATTCACTGGATACTTTTGATATTTACATATATTTGATATTATCTTATTTGTTAGAAGTTTTCGCATAACGCATCCAAATTTTCATAATTATTTTATATCACATAAGTAATATACAATGTTCTTTGCATCAATGATTTGAGTTCTTGTCTTCTACTTTTAATATTATATTATAGAAAAGACAAAGAACTTAAGTCAAAGAACTTATATGATGAAAATCTTGAGAGTTATTACTGATTGAATCTATAAATTATTCAGTAGAGAGGTTACTCAAATGTTATGGAAGTTTAAATTTTGCGTTGTTAATTAGTTTCATTAGGGAGTGTTATATTTAATATAATAACATTTTAGACAGATTAATCACGAAATTGTTATCACATTATAAATATCTTATATTTAGTACAAAAATAATTGATATTATGTTTATGTTTTCTTACTTTTTGTTCAATAAGAATAAAAAGGCGAGAACAGAGAAAAAGATGAACCAATAATTGATATTATTATACTTTATTCGTATTTTTAAAGTTTAATAGTTATAATAACATGACTCACTCAACATAGTTATTCGATCTTTAACTAGTATTTTCCCTATTTTATGTTTTAAGTCAGTATATCTATAAAAATATTCTCATATACATGTACTAGTTTTATACCATTCATAAAATTTTTCACCTAATCGCCATTTTACTCATTTATCCTTACAATTAATCACCACATGAATTTGAGCTTCCTATTCGCCAACAGTAAATCCGTGTCCTTTTTCTTAATTTCTTCTTCTTTTGGCTTCATTTTCTCCATTTGAACTTGAATTTGGGCGAATGTGAAGTTTTAATTTGCGTTGAACCGTTAAATTTTTATTTCGGTTCTCTGTTCTTGTTTTTGGAGTTGCGTTTCCCGTTTTTGAGTTTAAAAAGTTCTCTCGGTTGATTAAAGTGGAGGGGGTTTGTAAACTGGCTTTGAATTGAAGTTAATTGAGGGCAGAGATAACTGAGAAGTGTGGGCTGGGCGGTCTAACCAGAGCTTGTTCCTAAACTGTATATTGGACGAAGGCTGCTTTATATTTTAGAGCGGCTGATTAATTTTTATCTGCTTGGTGTACGATTTCACCACAGATACGCGATGAACCTGCTGTCTATTATACGTTTGGAGTAGAAAGAATAAATTAGGGTGTATAAATGGAAGTAAATGAAGGTAAGTAGGTTTGAATATACAAAAACGCAAATGGATAGATTATTTTCTGTATTTAAACTTTACACATTTAAAACATCACTATTTACTCAGCTGATAACCGTTCATGATACATTAACATTCAAATTGAAGATACTTGCATGATAACGATTTGTTTGATTGACTCAATTTTCAGTTAAAGTTGTTGAAATGAAATCTGGTTATCTTATATCGATATTTACCATTTAAAGTAATAGATTGAGTTTAGACCACTCCAGATGAACACAGAAGACGTGTAGCCTTAACCCCAATAATAATTGGATCCGGTATCACGTATTCTTTCAGCTTTATGGTCTCCTGACTAGTCATTTGTATTGTCAGAGGTCAAAGCTTCTTTAAATATAATATCGTAGTATACGGTGTATTAGTTAGGCTTTGTGAAGGATAACGACCAACTTTGCATACGTTTCGCAGAGCTTTCTCCAATTGAATTTCCAGAGTTAGTACATTTCATTTTAATGTGCAATCCGTCTGTTTAGCTTCCTGAAAATTTATCGGCTTAGGTCCTTGGCTTTTGTTAGGCTCTTCAGGCTCTGAATAAGTAACAAGTCCAGCCAGTTTTTGACGATTTGCAGATAAATTCTGAAGTGCGCATTCTGTTGGAGCTCTCTTTGAACCAAACTCGCTTCACTGCCTTTTTTACTGAGAATTTGAACCCACTTTTGGTTGAGATAGTTTACTTTTTGAAGAGATTTAGGTCACCAGTTGACATATTTTAACTCTTGAGGACTAAATTCGTGTACAAACTTCTTAAGAACGAGCTCGAAAGTGATAAAGCTCTATTTTGTAAGGAAGTAGCTCCATTACTGCTTAGTAGTAAGTTTAATTTGATGAAAACAGATGAACTTATTGACCTGTACGCGGAATTTGATGAAGAAGCACTATTTGATTTATTATTAGTGCAGCTTAAAAAGAATGCGAACTATGACGCAAATTTAATATGCAGACTGCCGGATAAAAAGTTCAAAGCGGTGGTAAAAGCAATAGACAGAGAACTACTCAGTAAATTACTCGACATAAAAGAATTCCAAGACAAATACTTTAGAAATGGTATGGAAATAGGACCTTCCATTAACTACGAAGCAAAATTTAATAAAATCAGCGCTGAAATTTACAAACAAGTGGTAAAAGAAAAATTTAACGTTGCCGCACTCCTAAAACAACTAACAAAACCACAAATAACTATTTTCTTCAATTTCGCCCCAAAATTCTCTGAATCAGGTAAAATAGCGACGATTACATTTACTTCTGATGAATTTTATATTGAATTCAAATAAGATACTGTTTTCCTTGTTATAGGTAGTGACGAACATAAAATCGGAAAAGTTGATGGTATATAATAATTAGCCATTCAAGTAGGTAAAAATATATCAGTTTATTTAGATTAAGAGCAGAAAGTACAAATTAAATCTAAATTTAGACAAGAATTTACAAGTTTAAAGTTAAAAAACGTAACAACTGATGGCGTATATATAACTCAATAACCTTTAAGTCTTTGCAGTTTACGTTACATATAAAATAAATAGTAACCATCATTTCCAATATTTGACATAAAAGCTGCTAATTTAATTTGCTAACAAATATTTAAAACAGGTTATACACTTGTTGATGTTGATTAACCCCAATCAAAGATAATTTAAACTATTGATTACGAAGACGCAGAAATTTTAGATGAGATTAAGGGATAGTTAATTTTGGATTGTAAAAATTAACTTGGAGAAGAAATTATAACCAGATATAACTATAATCAATAATACCCTCCTATAATTTATTAAATGCTAGAATACTATGGGAAACGTTCTATTAACTAATTAGAGCTTACTGAATTCAGGTTTGGACTTCATATTGCTTCAGAACAGTATTTGTTAAAAGTTGAAAAACTGTAAGAAGTTCCTGCAAAGTAAATGGCAGTTAAAAGCTAATATTATTATAGAATTGAAGATAACTTTGAAAACGACACCGAAATAATATTTTAGAATCTGTCTTAATAATTGACTTTTGATTAAATAATTAATAGTAAATCTGTATTAGCTTAGTAATTTATGCTTTTATCTTCAAATGGAATAGATGATAGTTAATAAAAAATTTTATACTAATAAAATCCAATAGATTTTTGTAATATTATCAATGCTAAGTTACTACTTAGAAAGTATTTCTAAAACATAATAGAAGGTAAACATGAATTGAACCACTCAATAAAATCTTCATTATTTGAAAATAAATTAATAATTTGTATCAATGAACTTACTTCGGAAGATTACGATCTTTTAGCTGTTTATACAATGACTTCAGGTATGAATTATTAAGTAAATCTTGAGTTTATTCAATTATTAATTACTCATTTTCTTCACTTATCTAAACATGAAACAAGAAATAATAATATTGAAGTTATTATTAAGATTTTGTAGTTTGTATTTCTAATAACAAAGTTGATGGATTTCAAAATGAAAAATTTAAATCCAAAAAATACATAGAATTTCTATAAACTGGTGAATAACTTTTCTTTAGATTACCAATCATTATAAGAAATAGTGGCCAGTTACTAAAGCAGTCAATCAATGTAAAAATAATAAACGGATGCAATGAAATATCTTGTTGTCTAAATCTTTAGAATCATTGAACAATTTGAAATTTGTGATTTGACAGGTAAAAAATATTTCGATGTATATTACAATTTGCATTTAATTGTATTATAATTCTGGCCAAATTCAGAATAATTTGTTTACTAAAATAATGTTCTTAAATCGATAAAAATTAATATGTATAGATTTTTAGAGTTTAATTAAGGTAATTCCGAATATATTATACAATAAAACACAGTAATCGAGTTGGGACCGAGATTAGTAGGCGGGTAGCAATTAATTGAATGAATTTGTTTTACCTTGGCTGCAAATAATAAAGTAAAATTTTATTTAAATTATGTATCACACTCCAAAATTTCCGCATCAAAAATGATTATTAATCGTAACTATATCTAGTGATTCATTGATATTGTACACAAACCAGTGATAAATTCCCCATGAAATCGATCATATGAATCATAATGGCATCAGTTTCGTTTTGTCTTTAATTTGTAAAGAGTCATCTGGTAAAATAGAGTTTTTAGTAGAGAACTACTAATACTCAATGAAACTTAACCAACCAAAAGCTTGTTTATAGCCTTTCCTAAACGATGGCGGAAACCCATCTATTGTTCTGTCTGGTTTAAATTTTCTTGTTCTAATTGCTACAAGAAATTGGGTTCAGTTAGATATTAAAAATTGATTTGTGTTTTCCGGCAATTCACAAAAAATTGCAGTACTTTAACAATATAGCAACTGTTGAGATGCTAGAATTCAATTTATATAATTTAATTTGAAGAACAAAGAACTTTTGAAAATAACGAATTTTCATTTTTCAGAAACAAATGTTAACGTCTTTAAATTTAGTTATTAGAGCTTAAATGACTTGGTTGAATTATTAAAATAATTGGTTGTAATAGTTTCGAGCGCTGAGAGCTTGGTTCAAGTTAGACAATATTCTGAATTATGTTTCCAATAACTTATATTGTGAATAAATAGATCTAATTATCGAGATACAAATTTAAAATGTAATAATAACATTCAGTGATGTCTACTAATTCTATATAATTAACATCAAAATCATTAATTTGCAACAGCAAACAAATATTTTAAACATTGCTGAGGCAATATACTAACTTTAATAAGCATTATATGTTAGTTTGTATCAAAAGAGTTTAAAAGTTTCTTCAAAAGTTTGTTACCACTTCTTTTTATTATACATATTTATTTCGTATTAGAATACAAGGAGCAAAATATAATATTTGATTTTGCGATTAATATAATTAGTTAAGTGTAGAAAGTAGTAAATTAATGAAACTAAAACTTTCAATTCTGCGACTTAGAGTTGTAATAGAAATTCAACTACTAATTGTAATAGAAAGCTTGAACCCTATATAATATGTCCAGTATTTTTAGTTCAAAGTATTCAATAGAATATATAATATAATATGCACGCTTGGCGGTATTAATACACTTAATAATCAATTTAAAAACTTTCATTTTTAACAAATCATGTAACTTTAGCAAATTATACATTCTCTTGATATAGTGCTTTCAAACTATTATATACCTAATAATGTTAACTCTATTCAGATTTCAACCTGATTCCAGTTTAATTAGTATAAACATATAATTCGACTGAAATCAAATTGTAGTAATAATTAAATATATTATCATAGTATTCGTTTTACATATTGGTATTAATAACTAATATAGTAATTTAGTTCTATCGAACATTAATATATCGTTTCATATTAAACTAAATTTAAAGCAAAAACTGAATAAGTTAGCAATACAAAAAGTGCGAGGGATCTTATGTTGCAATCTATGTACGCATCGTTTGAAGAAGATTCTATGATATTATTACAAAAATATCACAACTATCAAAACTTACTAGTTTACGAAAATGTTGATAATTGGAAAAATCGTTGTAATGGAAATATTTATTAATGTGATCTTTTTACGTTTCAAACGAATTATGAAAATATTTTTGAATTGCCGGAAAATGCCCATGATTATTTAGGTTGCTAAAAGTAAACATTTATGAACATACAAAAATTCAATTTTGATTTTTTCGTAAGTATCTATTGTAATATCTCGTTCAATGCAATAACGTGAGAGGTATTGTATACTGCGTAGATGAACAAATAATTACAACAATGGATTGAATATAACAATAATGAAAATTGAATTATGATTAAAAATGAACTAAATGTGATAAATGAAATGAAAGCTGTATTGTGAGAATATTTTACTTTAATATTTCGAGAGGTAGTGAACGCATAATATTTATAAAATTTCACTCATGAATTCCAAAAAAAGTTATAAAATATTACTGTAATAAAACAATTAATATTTGAATTTATTAGTTATAGAATTTTTAACTTAAAAATCGTAAAAGTAGGAACTGAATGTAGATTTATTTAGCAAGGTTATGCAATCACATAAAAATAATAAATTATCATCAGACACCGAACAGTCTATTGTATAAAATATTGACTTACCATTTTTATAACTTAGTTCTAAAAATTAAATTTCACTGGGATTATTAAATACTTTCTTTATAATTTCATTTAATTAGCTATAAAACGATTTCACAACAAGTGCAATTAAGTTTATGATTTTGGCTATGTAACATCTATTTATTATTGATTACTCCTAAATTTTATTATTAAACTTCTTCAATAATTCTATTTATGTAGATACAAAACATGAATAATTTTATCATCTTATATTAAAGATATTGTGCATTAGACTAGGTGATGTTAGTTAAGAATATTTTGATGGATCAAAACTCACTGATTAAGAATATGATCTCATTAAGAAAACACAATTTTAAATTATGAAACATGAACTATTTGATAGTTGTTTTGCCATACTATAATAATTCTGTCCAAAATTCTTTTTAGAATTAGCATTTTTGTTTACATAAATGTAAGGTGATACTATGAGATCAAAACTATCTAAAGTTCATTTAGTTGGTTTATTAACTATTTTAAGTTCACAATTAAAAGCTAGTAAAATGAATTCCTTGAATGAAGGAGAAAACGCAGAATAAATTGAAGTAGAAGTTAAAGATTACTAAATAAATTATGATGTCAATAAAGACCCAGTATTAAACTATTTATCAACTTTAAAACCTAAAAAGAATTTGTTTTTGAATTCTTTTAACGACTATAAGCAATAGATGATAAATACGGGTTAAGTTACTCCGTATGATCCCAGAATGGAAGAAGCCGCACTTATTTTATATATAGGGTATAAACTTAAAGAGGACAGTGCCATGAATTAATTAGTTAAAGCCTATATAAATGAGATGCCAACAGCGTTCGCTAATATTTGCTTTAAAACCAACTTATTAACTGTTGCAGACAAATTGAAAAATTAAATACTCATAATTTAATAAGACCAATTACCAACAGAATTAAACACATTACTAGTAAATGATACTGAGCTTGGAAAATATGTTAGATAAATAACAAAACAAAGCTTAGATTAATTTAAATAAGGTTAGTAAATTGTGGATTCAGTTTCTAGAATGCTAAAAAAGATATAAACTGTTCATAAGCAATGGGAAGATACCAATATTATCTTAAAAGAAACTTTAAAGTATAATACAGATGAGTTAATAACAATTTTGTATTGTAATAAAAGAATTAAAATTTATTCAACAACATTATATTGTCGTATTTATTAATTACTTGTTAATTACGAATCGAAGAGTGTTATTCAATCAAATATTTAGTAGACTAAGGTAGGGAGAGTTTAACTGAGAGAAAACAATAATTTCGAAAGAAATTATTAATAATTGCTTTTTGAAAATGAAAGACTATCAAGCATGTATAATTATATTTGTAAGAATATAAATAATACGTAATATGCTTCTGTCTCACAGTTCATTTAACCAGGGTAAAAAATAATTTGCGTTGGAGCATGTTAAAGATCACTTCCATCGTCATTAACTAATTAAAATGGTGTTTTGGTAATCACAAATTGCTAAATAGTATTTATACCAGATTGTGTTATAAATTCCACATAAAAGACTGTTATTGATAGTAATGAATATCAAGCTAGAAAGCAAGTTTCTACTGAATTAAGCACATTTGATCATTAAATGTATTAAATATATAATACTTCTATTTGTGATGAACATTAACGATAAGTTATCACATAATTTTTCGCATTTAATTGTGATCCAGAATTAATATTGGAACAATCGCTTGATTAATCATTGCTAAGAACAGTAGTTTTCAATCCTTAACAAATTTTGTCAGTTATACCTAGATAACATGCACATAGAGAATCTAGCTTAGAATTTATAATGAATAGCCATTACTCTTTCAACTTTGATTTTTATGATCATTATACTTCAGAAAAGAAGAACAAAGCGTTTTAAAACTCTAAATTAAATGCTATTATCACAGCAGAATTTACCAGAGGTATTGTTTGTTGGACTATAAAAGAAATATTTTAAATAAATTCAAACTGTATTTGCTTTAAACCGTCTATTGTTAATTCGTTATTACAATTAAAAGAATCACTGTTCTCTGTTTTAGGAAATGTTATGGTGTGGCCCTATTTATTCAAAGGCGAATTAAAGTAACTTTTAATAGATAATATTAATGCACCAGCAGAAAAATATGTTCAAGTTTATAAAAATTATTGGTTAGATTATTTTGAAGAATATGTTGTGCAACAAGAACTTATATTACCACTTATATCAAATGATTATACTTCTCCAATCGCACAAGCTACTCATTTTAATGCAGATGCTTTGATAAAACAATATTCTGCTAAAAATATATATTAAGCTGCTGCTATGTATATTTATGAGTTATTTTCAAACTAAATAATCTCATCCAATTAATTTTTGATTTATATTAATATCTTGGCAGGACGTTCAGTAAATGATTTATCAGCATATCCTATCTATCCCATATGTAAAAATAGAAATTTCAACTTACCAGTTTAGGCTCAGATGAAAGAACGCATTACAACATTGAAACAACGAGCTATGCACGTTAAAGATTAATTAGATCCTGCGTATCTTCCTAAATCAGCTTTCAATCTTTTTAATTAAGAAATTTTTGTAAATGGAACATTTTGCTCTAATTCTGCTTCAACTGTCTATTATTTGTTCAGATAATAACCTTATACAACTGCATTAATTGATTTATAAGCTGGTAAGTTTGATGCTGCAGATAGAATGTTCCATTCATATAAATGTTTACGAGAAGTTATTTTTGAAACTAATTATAAAGAATGGATATAATAAGTATTTGGCTCCATCAAAATTTAACTAAATTTATTCCAATATGACATAGGTGTACGCCAAAATGGAAAAATTGTTGGGGATTTAGACTTTACTATTGACGAAACACACGAAGAGTATATATCAAGATCATAATCGAATTTAAGTATGCATAGATAATCTGTTGATTCTAGATAGCCAATAAAGTTAGAATTATAACCAAATGATTAAGAAGAAACTGACGAAAAAGACGAAGAATTCAATATACAGAGTTTAATATCAACTGAAACCGTTCCTGATTCTATTCCTGTTGAAGACGTTGAGTTAACAACAGTTGAACAATAACCATCGAATGTTTTGAGTTTACTTATGGATTTAAATAAGCAATTGGATTCAATTGATAAAATTTAAATGTACAACTGGATATAGCTATTTTTCGGCAAACTGCAGAATTCAGACTCCCATTATAATTAATATCCAGTGTACTCATATTATCTGAAAATAACTGATGCAACATTAATTAGTTAAGAAATAGATAAAGTAACTTATTTCGGTTCAATGCCGAATTCTTTATTTGATAAGAATCATGTTAATACAGAAGATGCAGAAGTAAAAGAAGCGAGCATTTATTCATTAAAGTATGAGTAACCATTAAAATAGATTACAATCGACAACGAATAATATTACGAGGGTTAGGTAACAATGAACAATTCTGAGTATGTGTTGTAAAGACTGTTGGGTAAAAAGGCGCAAGTTAAGCCGATTATTCAGTAAACATCTGCGTACATGCATTTTACGCACAATGTGTATTACACCAGAACATAGTTCGAGGTTGACTTTTATGCTAAGAACGAGAGCGAGTACACGCATGTGTACAAATTGATGTCAAACAAGTTTATAAGGGACGTATATTCTCACTCCAATATTTTGATCATAGTGACGCACAGTGACATAAGAATCGTGAAATTCCAGGTGAAGTCAGCCAACGGCTCTACTAAGCAGTACACAAGCATATAAATCCAGTCCCAGCGTGTTCTGGATTTGCAAGTATCAGCTTCTGCGTTCACAAAATCTCAAATTCTCATTTTCTCAGTCAACGGTCAAACGAAGCTCTACGACGTTCTGAACGAGCAAATTCTGGGTGTAATTCAGAATCAATTCGTTGAGCTTAAGCTGAACGAAAACGACTGGATCTTCGGTCGGACTCAGAGCGAGGTGCTTGTTTACTCGAACGAGCTCGTGAACGTGGGCAGAATGAGCGTTGAGGAGCACCAGAACTACTTCCCGTTCGGCCAAATTTACGAAGAGTCAATCATAGTTGTGTACAAAGATAACTATTTGTACAGATTCGGATTCGGGGATATAAACGAGAGTTGCGAGTACATAGCTGAACCGGTTGTTTAGAGTGGGAAGTAATTGCACATTCTGGGATGTTAATTCGAGCAGCTTAACGCAGAGCCTTTGCTGAACAACACCATTTCGCAGAATCTAACCAAATACGGAGACTTCGAGCTCAAAAAGGTTAAAGAAACCAAATACGCGCAGAGAATCGTTCAAGTATGCGCGTCCAAAAAACTCCTACAAATCCAATTCGAAGACGGAACCTGGATCACCAAAGTTAAATGAGGACAGAGAAGAAGAAAGTGAAAGAAAGAAAATAATACTATATCATTCCATAAATAACATCACAATCATTCAATTAATCAATCTGTTTTCTATCAGTTGTCTTTTCTCCAGCTTACAAATTCTCAAAATATAACATTACTACAGAAATCCGCATATAAGAGGGGTCCTTTTTCATTTATAAGGGGGGGGGGTCCGGCTCCATTTATAAGAGGGTTGACCAATGATTTTCGGACCCCCTATATAAATGAACCCAGTCTTACAAAATACTCTCATAAATAGCTTATATTTATGATTATTTTAGCTATTTTTATTTACTTTCAAAATATATAATAAATTTATATTCAATATCTGTGAATAAATCTGAAATAATCACCACCTCTTTCCACAGAATTCAAATGTAAGGTTACCGCCCAACTTCATCCTTGAAAGGAGCCGGTGGTGGAATGAACGTCCGCCCAACCTCCTCTATTACCAAAGCTGGTTTTACTAGCAATCCAACCCAAGCTAATTAGGAAAAGTCTCCGTTTGACGATTTGCCAAAGGAGGAAATCAATTAATTACCAGAAAAGATTGCTGAGCGCATGGAGCAGGAGATCCGTTAGTGCATTCGTGATGCTATGGAAACCTGCGAAGATCGTTAGTATTCCGTTTCAATTGCTCGTTTGTAAGAGGCTATGAATGTGGAGACGAAGCTTCGTAGACATCATTTTGCGAACAACACGCAGCAAATGATCAATCCCGACTGGCAAATTGTTATCAAGACTCATTTATGCAGGGTCTTCACCATTGCTGGACAATTAGATACTGCCTTGTTGAACTACGAGAAGCTCGTGAAGCAGGTTGAAAAATAGCAAGCCGCTGAGCTTAGAATGTTCATGGGCGATATCCACATCATGAAGAAGAATTACATTAACGCAGTGCGTGAGTACAGAAAGGCGCTCGATCTCGCTCCACCTGAGTATTTCAGACTCCGTTAGAAGATCTCACGCCAACTTGCTCTCGCCTCAACTCATGTTGACAAGTGGCAGGAAGCCATTGACACCATCGAGGAGAACCTCATCACCTCGGTCGCCCTCATGAACTCCCGCAACCAGGAAACGGACAAGCAGAATATATATGCTCTAGTAACCAAATTCGAGCCCATCTTCACCCTTTTAATTTGTTACTACGCCATGGGCAACCAGAAGATGATGATGGACACATTCAAGCGCTTAATTGACTGCTGCCAACTTATAGGTGACAACCCAGACCTCTTCAACGTGACCGAGGAGAACTACTGGTTCACAGACAACGTCCAAGCTGGTCAGGACGACGAACTGGACGAACTCTCCAGATTCAACGCCATTCAAAGACACGAGCAGAAAACGAAGCTTCTAATCGCAGCCAGATTAATCGCTCCAAGTGTTTGCTTCAACGAACTACAGGGGTTCGAGAAGCTATCCGAATTGTTAAGAGAGAAAGGACACCAGAGCCTGAGCTTCCAAGTTCAAATGAGCAAGGCACTGAGCTTACTGGAGAAAAACAACTTTGAAGACGCAACCAAAGCACTCCTGGACATCGACAGACAAGGACTCGAAACAGCACTCGCAATGGGAATCAACATCCCACCACAAGTACTCTAAAGATCCAAGAACGTATCACTCACCGTTGCCGCTGCTGCTGAAAAAGCCGAAACTGACGAACAAGCCGAAAAGAAAGACGTTGAACACCTCGAAATACTCGAAAGAGAAAGACTCGCATCCGCCAAAGCGCTGTAAAAAGAAAGCCAAGGCAAAAACAAAATGCCATACGCAACCTTCGTCCCACGCGGCGTTCACACCAACATCGCATTCATCTAATACCTTAAAGGAGACTTCGAAGCTGCTTTCTCACACGCCCAAACAGCCATTCTCACAGATCCATTCGACTCATTCGCCAAAGTCAACCTCGGTTGCACACACGCTGCTCTGAATCAGCCAGATCAAGCTCTTAAGGAGTTTAACGATGCTTCTGACGTCAATCCAGATTGCTTACAAGCCGTTTACAATGCTGGTCTGATCTTCATGCGTAAGCAAGACTACGAAAGCGCATTCATGAAATTCTAACGTGTCATTTCAAGACTTCCTCGCTATGCTGATGCTCTGTTCATGTCAGCTGAAGCTCTTATTAAGATGACTAGAATTGATGATGCCGTCGTTATTGTAAACAATTTAATCAGCTTAAATGGTCACAGTGTTCAGGATCCAGGTGTGTATGCCAGACTCGGAGAATTACACCACATCTTAGGAGACGAATCAAACGGTGCTCATTATTTCAAGGAAGCCCACAGACTTGTTCCATATAATATCGATTACATAAAGTGGTTAGGTGCTTATTATATTAGATAAGAACTCTATGAATAAGCCAGAATTTGCTTTGAAAAGGGTGCTTAAGTTGATTACCAAAATCCACAATGGAGTCTTTAAGCTGCCGCATGCTTAAGAAAAACTAACCAAATGCAAGAAGCTGCTGCTGAATATAGAAAATTACTTAAGAAATGGCCAACCAATACAGATGCTATGAAGTTTTTAATCGTTTGTTTGGAGAGCCTTAACCAAGTTGAAGAAGCTGTATAATGGAGCCAGAGACTTGAAAAGTTACAAAAGGGAGCTATCAGATAAGTTAGTGATGAAATGAATGGAGGAGAGAAAGTTATGGAAATCCTAAAGTCATTCGTGTCAGTGCTGAATAGGTCAAAGACAAACAAGATGTCGATCAAGGAGATATCTTCGGCGCTGAAGATGTCGCTGGATAAATGCTTGAAGAACAGTGATGTTTCAGAGTTAATTTTGTATAATAAAAATTTCACTTCATTTTTGGGAGTATAATAATGTTGCAATTCCTACCATAATTAAAATTGTTATAACACAGATAGTTATTAAAAATGGAACATAGATTACAGACGTATCGTCATTTACAACACTAGTCAAAGTAATTGATTCAAATTCAGATACAATTCCAAAACCAATTTAAATGTTTTTGTTATATTTCGATTTCTTTTTCATTATCAGTTAATTAGCCTCACAAGTTTATGCGACATATGCAGTTGTGCTAAATTAATATTCATCACAGACAAAACATGTTGTTTATTCAAGAATCGTATAATTTACTTCTTAATTAAAAGAATAGAATCCAACGGAGTTAAGAATGCCATTTTCCATATAATATATTCCCAATGTATTTTTGTCTTACGGAGCAATAAACTAGGCCATACAAATTGGATTATCATCATATTATATTTTCATACACGTTTCTGTTGCTTTAAGATGTAATTCTGCCTTTTAAATACAGCCAATAAATGCTACACGATATGTCGAAAATTCAAAGAGATTTTTTCCGTCTGCGTCCAGGTACGAGAAGACGACGAGAGACATGGTGGTCTTCCAGATGTACTCGTTTCGGAGCTTCCGCAGCGTGTCGTCGAGCTCCACCGGCACTCCGATCTGGTTGTTCATGGCCTCCAGCGAGAGAGTGCCTTGGGCCCTGAAGGTCGTCTTCCCGTCCCAGATGTAGTCGTCGTAGACCACCGTGGTGGCGGTCAGGGTGTCGCACTGCAGCTCGTTGGAGAGCGAGTCGCGGAACTGGATGAACATGTTCCCGGGGTTCAGGGTGGAGCAGATTCGCAGGTGCGGGTCGTAGGGCACTCCGTTGGCGTCGGTGCGGTTGCAGTCGTAGGTGTCCTTGGTGGTCTTGTTCTGGATCGGCTGCTGGATGACCGTGTTGATGCCGTTGGTGTCGAACTCGAACTGTAGCTGGATGGGGATCAGGCGGTAGGCCACGTAGGCGTTGTAGAAGCGCGTGAAGAGGTTCGCGTTGGCCGGCGTCTTCTTGACCCGGTAGACGCTCACCTGGGAGAAGGTCGTGGAGCTGGTGGTGTACTCGCCGGCCTCGCAGCCGCTGGCGCACGGAAGGATCGGGATCTTCACGTTGGTCCCGTTTTCGGCGAAGACGAAGGAGACGGCCAGGTTCGCGTCCATCACGACGAAGCAGTTGTTGGGCACCGCGATGATGTCGATGTCTTCGTAGATGGTGTAGTTCAGGCGGATCTTCTGGAAGCAGCCGGTGCCGTTGTACTTCGTGTGCTGGATGTTGCCCACCGAGTTGTTCACCTTGATCAGGTTCACGTCGTACCACAGCTCGTACATCGCGTTCTGCTTGTCCACGATGCTGTTGTAGTCCGCCTGGGTCAGCTGGAACGTGACGATTGTTTCCACATTGTAGGCGTACACGAACTTGACGGCGGGCGCGCCAGGCAGCGGGAAGGAGATGTCGTTGTAGTGGATCTTGACCACCACGTCCTTGCCCGGCAGGTAGATGGAACACAGGTTCTGGCTGGTGATCTTATCCAGGTCCTCGAATGGTACTAAGTTCAGTTCTAGTTAATATGTTTATGCGTTTCCTCGAATGTAACTTAATGGTGAGAAGCATTCGCTGAAAGATTACGCTTCCAGTAGTACTAATTGTAGAACAAACATTTTATGAAGTGAGTTGGATTATCGCGTAGTGTTATATAATTCATTATTAGCCTGGTTCAGTGTTTATGTCCTTTGTAATTTTACATACGGTGTGAAAAAGTTGATTTTGCGTTTGCGAGTAGTTGTGGGAATAAAAAACTACAGAATGAACACTCTATATAAATACGTAAATTTACAAAAATAAAATTTTTAATAATTTTTGATTTTCACATTTTTCATCTTTCAATAACTAAGTAAGTAGCTGGTTTACGCGCTAGCTTTAAACGTGTATAAACATGTATGGAGTTATTATTATTTTAATAGATCTTCATGACTCTATATGCTCTCATTTTTATTTAATATTTCACTCCAATCACTATATATATTTTGTCTTTAATCGTGGTATCTACCTCAACTTTTTTGTCCTTTTACAAGTTAAACCCACGAATGTAACAATATTTAAATTTGAATTTGAGATTTGATAATTTTGTTCTTTAAATGAGTTTTGTAGTAATCGAATTTTGGGATAATAACAAGGAATGCTAAGATAATTACGGGCTATTTTATGATGGCCGATCTGAATTATTTTAAGGTGCTTACAGAATCTTGAATACATATTAAGCCTTTAAATTTTTAAATATTTCGAAAATGTGTGTTCTTGAGATTTTGAAGTGCATTTAGCACTAGAGTACGGATTTCAAAAATAAAGAGTGATCAAATGTTATCATTTTGCTATGAGACTCTTTTAATCAAACTTAAACTGCAAATGATGCAATTTAGGTTCAAAATAATTTAAAATAGTTCCTCCAAGTAATTAATTGTATTGTTGGTGAAAGAGGATAATTGTGATTTTTCGTTTGACGCTGGTAGCGAGGTTCAAAAGTCTTGCTGTTGAAGAATTTTGAAAAAGTTGAAATTTAAGCTGAAGCCGTTACGACGATAGCGACGCAGTGATTTTTATAGAAAGTCAAGTGGAGACGAACAAGATAAATAATAATTTGACGAGGAATATTAAAATATTATTTTTATCCAATTATTATCAAGAAAATATTGAATTGTAAAGATTGAGTGCATTTTATGATGGGAAACGAAAAAGTGATATATTTCAATCTTTCAAAACTCAAACTTACAACTTTTGAAGTCAAGTATTGGAATTTGAATACGTTTAAAATTTTAGTTCATTGAAGGTTAGTTCAAAAATAACAACATTAAATTTCTTTTAACCTGTTACGAATAACTCTGTGAAATATGTTTTCTTATTACAAGTATTTTGTCAACCAGTACAAATACAAAACTTAAGTATAATAAGATTCTTAAATAGATTTTCTTAAATATTTCTTTCATAAAATCAATTCCGGATATATATTCATATTTACTAAAAAGTCGAGGTAGATACCACGATTTAAAGAGTTAACTTGAAATCATGACAAAACTAAACTACTGAACATTGTGACTAAGACGGATATGATACTTGCAATACCTGAATAACCTTGCAAAATGTAACTGGTATTAGCGATACTTCCTATATAGTTACCTTCTAAGACATAAATTTTAGAAAATTCAAATTTAGGTGTAAAATAAAATACTAAGGAGTTAAACTGATTATTATAAGAATTTTATGTATTAATATGATTCATTGTGTTCTATTATACTGGATATTAGTGGGTATAAGATCAACAATTATTGATTCATCCATCTCTGGTGTGGTGTGTTAAAGGTTTCAAATCTCTAAAAATGTATAATATTAAGTTTATATAAGATGTTTAAAAATGGAATAGTGAAAATTGTAGTTTTGATGTAACGAGTATAATAATGAATAAAAACATTTATGGTGGACATAACCTATAAAAATTACGATTGTAATGTATTAATTCACAAATCAACAATTTAACTTTTTCACACCGTATAATTTTACACTACTGTTTAACTTACTGATTTTAGTATAATAACTGACTTAAATTGTTTAATGAGCGAAATAAATTTGAAGTGAATGGATAACTATTTGCTCTATTATTTCACTCCTATTATCTTCTTCTATCCATACTCAGTCCAGTTCCCACTCGAATCTTCCAGTTTGTTTAAATTCGAACGCGTCCGTTTCGTAGAGGTAGTTGAAGTTCGGGGTGTGGCTTCCTGGTCCAACTTCCACTTCTTTCTGTTTTTCTGTGAATCTTTCAGTTTTGTTTATTTTTATTGGGTTCATTTTTGGAACGTTGTCTTTCAAAACGTCGTATGAACCTGGGCCCAGGATGTCATTAACCTTGATGCCCTGTTGCTTTTGCTTGGTCAGCTTTCGCTGCATGTCAGAAGTATCTTTAAACCGATCAAGTTTGTACAGGAATTGTTGCTTGTTGGGCTTCTTTGGCATCAAATCGTAGTCACCCGGACCAGGAACAATTGACTTTATGCCTTAACGACCTGAGCGGGACATTACTGCACGCGATTACGGCACAATCAAAGTCGCGTTGTACGCACCAGGACCTGGACTGGGCTAATCCACACGATATAATTTTGGTTGAAGATACTTTGCCTCCACCGTAATATTACGCTTTTCACGCAACTAAACATTCAAAGTTTGTAAAAATCGCTCATCCGGAGCTCGCGAACAAACAGAATTCGACCGAGGTTTAACCGGAGCACTTAAATTATGCTTCTTCATAGAAGGCAATAGCATTGAAGCTTATTGTAATGCGCTCATTCTATGAGGTGTGGCTAAGCACATACTAATGTGTAATATGAATACTTATTGTAATTTCACTCCTATTCTAAAATTTTATATGTTTAGTGAACTGCCCCACCCAACATAAAATTAATAATAAAATAGAAGGCTGCCTGATTTTGCTATTTAGCTTACATAATTACCTGATGATATCGAGTACGTTAATCATGCAGGCGCCATCGAATAAAGAAAGCTAAAGTCCGTGTATTAACCTAATCCCATGCGTTATTTTGCTCCTTAAAAGAGAGGAGAAAAGGATTAGTTTTTCCATGTGCAGCCATATGATGAAGAAAATATTATTAAGTTTTAACAGTCATAAGAGAGCATAAACATTGATACAATGTTAAATGCTATCAACATTATTACTGATAAGCGCATATAATAACGTTAACTATTGGAGAAATTATAACGTAACCAATTAAATGCACCTAAAGAAGTCATAAAAATAAATAATTAAATTACAATTCCAAGTTACGAGGATTAGACTCAGCGCATGATACAAGAGATTTAATAAGATCCAACTTAACCAAGAATGCAGTTCTAATAAAATATGGCTAACATTTAGTAAGCTGTTATGCCAAGCAGTTAAATGCAAAGCGTTGGTTTTATACAACGCGGTACTGAGCAAGAAGCTACTGATGCGTCATTTAAAAACTATCTTTTGAATTAGTTCTAAGTTGTTGCTTCTGAATACAAGCAAAAACTTGTTGATTAGAAAGTTGTAACTGATGTTAAATAAAAAATTCAGATAGATTCAAGTCAAATTTTGGTTGATCCAATTTCGAATATAAATCTGAACATTGGAAAGTTTTAAGTTATGCAGGGTATGGGTTAGCAGCAAGCTAAAACTGATACTTAATTCATAAATAATAACAATTAAATGACGCCATTTTAACAGCAGTAATTGTAACAACAACAATTATAACAGCAATAAGCACTGTAACAACAGCAATATCAGTAGTAACAATACTAACAGCAGTAATATCAATAGCAGTAATACTAGCAACAATAGTATCAATAACAGCTTTAACAACAGCAACAGAACTAATTCTAAAACTACCAAAACTAACAATCGTATAATAATCAAACTCTTCAACCCCAACAATTAAACCCATTCAACAACACCCATCAGGATAACTTCGATATACCTGATGTGAACCTCGAACTGGACGTGAACCTTGACAATGACGTCCAATTCATCCCATAGAATCCATAAAAACCTCCACTGTCACCGGATATAGCTGTTGCCTCACTTGTTAACTCGAACGCCAACTTCAAATAACCGCAAAACGTGAACGTTTCCGACACATTCTCAATTAATTCTCAGGTTGCTCCCGTTCAAAAAGTAATAGAAAGGAAATCCTCACCACAAAAAGAGGAACCTGCTGTGAAGAAAGCTCCAGCCAAAGCTCCAGAAAAAACAGCCAAAGAAGCTGAGCAAGATTACATCAAGAAAGTTTTAGCGGGTGCAGACTCTGATTCTGACGATTTTGATCTGTCCATAAAACCAGCAACATAGAAGAAAGTTGCAACCATTGCAAACACTGTGAATGAAGCAAAGAAAACAATCAAGAAGAAGAAAGTAGCTAAGCAGGAAGAGAAACCAGAAATGAACAGCAGTATTAGCGATTCTTTCATAAGCAAGCTCGGAAAGCAAAATTTCAAGTAAAAAGCACAAAAAGTTGTCAAAGACAGCGATATATTCAGTGATGATTGAATAAATTCTAATAAGTTATATTAATTTGACATAATAAATATAATCATAATAGGCTTATGAATAAATATATTCTGATCTACTCATTAGGTCATTATAATTCATTATATTTAGTCAAATGATAGTTATTAACCTGATAGTTATTAAACTTCAAAAACAATTATCATTTCTATCATGCATATAATAATATTAGTTATTCACTTACAGTATGCTTATTTATTGTAGACAAATTCTAAATTTTTAACCTTTCTTAAACTTTTGGTGTGTTTATCAGTTTAATAAGTTGTAGATTGAAAACACCAAACCCTCAAAACGCATTCTGTTCCGGTCCGGTGAACATCTGGGTATACGTTTTTATTTCCACTTCAAATGTAGTTTTAGGTTGTAAAGTTGTAAACTGGTGAGTTGGAGGTGCAGGCTTTCACTGTCCTCGACTAGGCCCAGCAATCGCAGGTCTAGCTTCCGTTCCAGCCCGTTTTGATCTACGACGTCTCCGTTTAAACGGATGGATAGCAGGTTCAGCCAGTTAGTATTTCTGAGTGTAATTAGCGTGTTATTAAGCGCGAGGTCACTCCGACGGTGCTATTAATGGTTTCTGACCACTGCGAAATGCTCCTTTTCAACGTTGCCTAGCAGCGTGTGACCGCGCACATCTCCATGAGGGCGAAGCACTTCAGAATCGCGGTTACCAACGAGCTCTTGGCCGTCTACACCCCTCAGCCGAACATAGTCACCGAGCAGCTCGAGGACTCACTCGCAAACAAGCCAGAGCCGCTGGTGAACTCAATTGACCTGTTCCAGCTCAGCGAAAAATTCACGCACGTCATGCAGGTTCAGATCCCATTCGCCCCCTCTCACATTCAAGTGAGCGCGACAAAACTGGCAGCCTACGAATGCCTCTCCAAATCCCAGTTCAAATTACACGTTTTGGAGTTCCGCGGGATGAACGTGGCCTCATACTCAGCCCACGAACTGGACAAAAGATGCAAAACACTCCAAATCGACGGAGACGACGTTTGCCTCGTGCTCAAAGACAGAAAAGACAAATACTGGTTCCAAAGATTCTCCACACAACACATGCTCCCAATCCCGTCCTCGGCCTCATTCGACCTTAAATCACAACGCACGGATCTTTCACAGTCAGAAACGTCAGATAACACCCTGCAAGAACCAATCCCAGACACCGACGCACAAATCTACCCAGTGGTTAACAACTCAATTAAAATCGTCAACCCACTACTACTGGCCAAAATACCCGTATTCAACTCAAGCGCGTTCCAACCTGCCCAACAATTAGAATACCAATTCAGAACCACACAAGCATTCAAAAACTTCATCATATCAGGCCGCTTTGACACATATCTGTTGATGCAACGCAAGAAAAACCCAGCAAACTGCGTTTTACACTCCTATATTCAATTATAGAAGTTCACCGAAAAATTATGCGTTGATGGCGATGGATATATTGTGTGCAGCGTTGACCCTGAATAAGGAAATGTAAACGTCTACAAAAACTACTAATTTGATAGCTAAATATCAATTAAAAATAACGGAATTATTCTAAAAAATAAAGTCCAAGATCTTTGTGTTGATCAAAATAAAGCACTATTTGCTATTAGTGAAGGTAAGAAACTCATCCAATTTGGTAACATCAGTTAATAAATATAACGTATCTCATGTTAAAAGGAATGGAAGTACTGCATTAATAAGGGATAAGATCAAATACTGATACAAACAGAATCCAACCTTATGTTTGGAAGCGCAACAGAAAATTAAATTTAATGGTATTAAGAAGCAAGTTATGACCTCAAATAAACTCAAAATATCGAAGGAGATGACATGGAAAAAGTGGAAAAAGAAGAAACATAAAAGAAAATAAATGACGAAGAATTTTCTATTTTGGATAGAAGTGCTAAGATTCTTAAGTTTGAAAAGGATGAAGAAAATATTAAACTGTTTTGGAAGTGCGAAAATGGAGAAGTTAAAGTTTCAAAGGTTAAAATGACTAAGTTTTGATAACTAATACACATTTTTAAGTATTTTTAATTAATTATATTGTTTATAAATCACTTTGCTGCTGTTAGAACCAAAACAGCAATGAGAGCACCTACTACAACTATCAAAACGCAACCTGTAACTATTAAAGGTAAATATATTGGCGATAAATCTTCATTAACCGTATTTAATAATATAATTGATTCATTTTCAGATATATAACCCATACCTGTATAAATATTTGGATTATACTTCATTTTTAGTTTAAATAGCTTTTGGTTTTCAGTACATGTTTAGGCTTCATAGGCGGTTGTACTATTTTCGAAATCTGTACAGCTTACTATTGTAGTTTAAAATAGAATCTTGTAATCAACAACGACTTTAAAACGATAAAATCCCGCTGAATGAAGAATACCATTTTCAACGTAAAATACACCTAAAGTGTTTTTCCCAGTAGGTGATATGTATTGTGATGTACATGCAATAATATCTTCATATTAAACATTAAATAATATCTAACTACTTTTCAAAACTAAAGTTGATTTAACTACACAGCCGATGAACGCGGTTCTAAGTGTGGAGAGTTCGAATAAAATTTTCCCGTCGGCGTCCAAATACGAGAAGACGACGAGAGACATGGTGGTCTTCCAGACGTACTCGTTTCGGAGCTTCCGCAGCGTGTCGTCGAGCTCTACCGGCACTCCGATCTGGTTGTTCATGGCCTCCAGCGAGAGAGTGCCTTGGACCCTGAAGGTCGTCTTCCCGTCCCAGATGTAGTCGTCGTAGACCACCGTCGTGGCGGTCAGGGTGTCGCACTGCAGCTCGTTGGAGAGCGAGTCGCGGAACTGGATGAACATGTTCCCGGGGTTCAGGGTGGAGCAGATTCGCAGGTGCGGGTCGTAGGGCACTCCGTTGGCGTCGGTGCGGTTGCAGCCGTAGGTGTCCTTGGTGGTCTTGTTCTGGATCGGCTGCTGGATGACCGTGTTGATGCCGTTGGTGTCGAACTCGAACTGCAGCTGGATGGGGATCAGGCGGTAGGCCACGTAGGCGTTGTAGAAGCGCGTGAAGAGGTTCGCGTTGGCCGGCGTCTTCTTGACCCGGTAGACGCTCACCTGGGAGAAGGCCGTGGAGCTGGTGGTGTACTCGCCGGCCTCGCAGCCGCTGGCGCACGGAAGGATCGGGATCTTCACGTTGGTCCCGTTCTCGGCGAAGACGAAGGAGACCGCCAGGTTCGCGTCCATCACGACGAAGCAGTTGTTGGGCACCGCGATGATGTCGATGTCCTCGTAGATGGTGTAGTTCAGGCGGATCTTCTGGAAGCAGCCGGTGCCGTTGTACTTCGTGTGCTGGATGTTGCCCACCGAGTTGTTCACCTTGATCAGGTTCACGTCGTACCACAGCTCGTACATCGCGTTCTGCTTGTCCACGATGTTGTTGTAGTCCGCCTGGGTCAGCTGGAACGTGACGGTGGTTTCCACGTTGTAGGCGTACACGAACTTGACGGCGGGCGCGCCCGGCAGCGGGAAGGAGATGTCGTTGTAGTGGATCTTGACCACCACGTCCTTGCCCGGCAAGTAGATGGAACACAGGTTCTGGCTGGTGATCTTATCCAGGTCTTCGAATGGTACTAGGTGAAGATCCAGTTGGTATGTTTGAGCGTTACCGCGAATAAAGCTGAGCGCAGAGAAGCACTCACTAAATGACTACGCACTTTATATTGATAAATATATAATAAACATTTTGAGAAGTGGACAATAATAACTATTGGTTAAATATCAAGTAACGATTAATTTACAAAATAATTGTTTAAACATAATTACAATAATTTAAACAGTTGAAAAACGCTTTGAAAACTTGTTGTGAGCAGTAAACAACCTCTGAAACAGAACGAAGTCACGTAAACGGTGACTATTAGAAATTATAATTGTGTATAATTAATTCTATCAATTTGTAATTTAATAACAACTTTAATTACTGACCTAACTATTATTCTTTTCTCATTTAGATCTTCACAAATAATAACGCCATCTAATATATAGTATGGTAGTTAATTTAAAAGATACAGAGTTAAACAATTGTGTTTAGGAATCTGTGACATAATAGATGTTCCATTTTATTATTGTAATTCGCGCATTTATTTTTAATTTATAATTGTTATACAATATCTCTCAAATCTCTCATATCACAAGCTCTCACAGGCTGTTGCATCAATATTAATGCTTGTTAGCAAAAGAGAAACAATTAAACCGAATAATGCAAGGGCTTCTCCGAAGATCATAACGATAATCATGACGACAAACAAGCTTGGTTATTGGGCAACGCATTTACTAGCAGATTGACCGGCTATACCGATGGCTAAACCGGCAGATAATGAAGCTAAACCAGTGCAAATACCAGCAGCAAAGTGAGCATAACCTATATATAATGGCATACCTAGTGGATAAGCTTAAACTTTAGCATTAATAACTAACATAGTAATTAAACCATAAATTGACAAAACTCCAGCCATAATAACTGGTAAAGTCAACTTAGTCAGTGGACCAGGGTTTATTAAACCACCAGTAGCCATACCAGCTCCTGCTTTAGCAGTTCCGAAAGCGGAACCAAAAGAAGCAAAAGTGACTGAAAAGAACATACCAAAGAATGACCAAAATGAGCCACCCATTGGGCACTTTTCAAATGAATGTCCAAAACCTAGTGCAGCGTCCATTTGATTTGCGAGGAAGTGGATGATTGAAAATAATATAGCTAAAACATAAATTATACTTATTTAACATCTTCACACCAATAAATAAATGAAAATTCATAATTTGAAAAACTAAATACACTATTCATATTTTACAAAAATAATATCAAATATATATAATATATGATTGTAAAATAAATAATTGTATGTAAATATATTATAATTGATGAATTTTGACATCCTTCTAGATAATTTCATACTAGTAATTCTATTTTAAAGTTGCAGTTTGAATAAAGTATAATATAAGATTTCACATAATAATAAATGATTATATAACAAAATATATATTTTATAAATACGACTCACTTAACATTGCATACTGTAGTCATATGATTTTGTAATTATATAACATGAATATAAAGTTGTTGAACTAGTAAATAGTCTTCAAATATATAAATACACTCCAAACTGATTTCAAACAAATCACCGCTTTAAACTAATTCTCTAACGAATAAACAACCTAATTCACCAGAACAGCTTCCACCAATAAATATTTAAAAATACCATAGGAAAACAATAATATTAGAAAAAGCACCAACTCCAGGACCAGCAGATTACGTCTAAAAAGATAGTTTTGACTCTGCAGGAGAACGTGGATTCACTTTATATAAGCATAGCAGGATGCGAGATAGAATAGAGGTAACACCTGGACCTGGAAATTATGTTGTGAATGTAGAGCATTGCTATGAATATTAAATGAGAAATAACAATTTACGGTGTGATAGATTTAAGGAAGATACTTTAGATAGGTATTTTTGGGTTGAGAAGGCCGGTGGCAAAGTTAATTAACCGGTAGGTCCATAAACATACAAAGTTAAGTATAACCGAGTCATATAATCGTAATTTAAAGACTTGAAGATAAATTAGAGTAATCGTTTCAAGTAGTAGTTTACTGACCGGATGAAATAGTGGTATACACAGTGATAATCATATAGCTCTTTCAATTTATTGGTCTTTTGAAGTAAGTATTAATAATTATACCTTTCCAACTAAACCTCTGTCTAAGAGGCGTGGGTTTCGATTTCAAGTTTAACAATCAAGAAGCTGACAGTATAGATGTTTAAAAGAATTCAATAATGTTAGGATGCCCGTGGTGGATGGTTTGGTAAATGATAAATATGATGCCTCTTTCTTCTTATTAATATTAAGAATACCAAACCATAGTTTTTTCCATATCACATGATAATTTATTATTTTTCACTTTTTCTTCATACCACAATTCTCAGTATTACGCCGCACACCTCCTCCGACGCGCGCCTGAACCTCACGAACTCCTTCACCAGTTCCACGTCAATCACAAGCCCGATTTATTCGCACAGCACTTATCTTTCTGGTAGCATTCTCAGAATGCTCCCAAAAACCCCCTTCAAAATAACCGAGTGGTGCGCTCTAAGCACTTCGTTGTATGCCAAAGTGGCGGAAATTGAGGGGTCAAGTTAGCGCTCAACGACCCCACAAATGAACTTTGTGAAGAACTGGACAGTGTAAATGCCCGATTCTGAGCCTTACTGTTGAGCCGTTTTCGGCTGAATGTTCTTAATGTGCACAGGAGCCGATGAGGACAATTTCTCAATATTCTGGGCCAAATCTGATGTTACCGGATACAAAAGGCGCAAATTCAGCTTCTGAATCAAGGACAAGAGGATGCGCAGCGCATCTTGCAAATGAGTCGTTTACATATTTACCATCAACACCTCGAAAGAAGTTGCAAGATCTGAAGCAAGCGAATGCCAGGACGTTTGGAGTGAGATAGTTCGTACTACGGATGATCACAATGGAGGGAAAGAAAATAAACGCAACGTACAGTATATTGTATACTTACTAGTTATTTATGTTTTCTTATTCACTATTACTTATTTTTTCGAATTTAGATTGAAGCAAACATTACCTTGAGGTGAAATAATAATAATTGAAATAAATATACATAAACATAAATACACACTGAAAATTCACTCAAAAATTTTCACTTCATCAAATGGATCCCGCATAAATTGAAAAACTATTCGCCGAACAATTGTCAGGAGGCGGTAAAAACTTAAACCTCACCAAAGAGGAAGAAGAAAGAATGAAGAAATCATTCAAAGATCCTGAATTCATGAAACTATTTTCAGCATTCGCTTAAGAATTATCAACTGAACAGGGAAAAATGAGCATCGATTAAGAAATTAAAAAGATGGAAGAATATGCTGAATCAAAAGCATTTGTTGAAGGTGAATAAATTCGTCAAATGGAAGAAAGCGCAAAAAGACCAGTTATTTAGAAAAAAGATGAGAAACTTACAGCTCACCAGAAAAAGATAGCTAGAGAACGTGAGATGGCCATACAAGCTCTTGAGAAGAAACAGAAATAAGACCAAGAATAAAAAGCAAAAATTGGAGAATAAATGAAAAAGATGAGCGAGATGCAAAAAGAATTGAAAGATTTAGAGGAAAAGAAAAAGGCTGTTGACTCCTTTAAACCAGGAAATATGGAAAATTAAGCTCAAATGACAGCTGAAGACTATCAAAAATTAGATCAACTGCTATAATAAGCTAAAGATCTTGGTATTGCCACTGAAAGCAATAAAAAAGCGTCTGATGTTGACAAAATAATGGAAAAATTAGCTGGTCCTAAGGAAGAAGTTGTGGAAAAGAAAGTTACCACATTACCAAGCGAAGTAATATATGTTCAAGATGTGCAATATGGCGACTATATTTAAGACGAAAAGCTGAATGTCAACGCTGCAAGAGGATATAAATCCATTCAGGTCAGATTGCCAATTCCAGACGATGCTATCAAAGAAACAATGAAGTTAGAAATTGAAAAGAACATAGTTAAGTATTCCTGTGAAACACCAACCAGAAAATTTATCATGGAGAGAAAAACTGATGTTACCCTTAAACAACGCGAAAGTTAAGCCAAGCTTAGAAATTTCGATGCGCAAGCTGCTGAAAAGGTTGGTTGCAAATAGTTCTTAGAAGTTACTGTTAACATTGACAATAACTCAGAACAATCTGTTTAATACTACATGAACCAAATCAAGGAAATAAAACACGTTGAAACTGGAAAAGTTGTTGAAAAACTTGAAGAGACAGAAACAGATTCAATTCCTGAACCAAAAATTGAACTTAGTAAACCAAGTATTGAAGTTCCAGATTTCATTAAGGAATAAAGCCAAAAATGGGAATCTGTTTAATCTTAAGCTGCACCAGTGGTAGCTGTCTCTAAAGAAAGCTAAAAATCATTTAATGAACTGTATAAAGAGCAACAACAAAAGAAACAAAAGAAGTTTGATGTTAATGATATTGATGCTGGTTTATAAGTGTTCGATAAAACCGGAGTTGAATTCGTTTTCAGAGGTAAAGTATTTGGATTCAGCAATCCTGATTTAGTTGATGCACTGCAGTGAAATGATTCATACTATAGACTAATTATTTATATATTAAGTGTTTATAATTATTTTCCACTTCAATGAAACCGCAAAGCAGAACATTCATAACACAACGAACTTAATCAAGTGGTACTGACTTTACCAATGAAATGGAAAGAACATAGTCAGTTCTAAATTCGGTAAATGAAGACATGTAAAATGCAAATATACATCATACAGAAAAACTTAGACAAATTGAAAATAGAAAGAATAATTTAGTAGCTAAGTAAGTTCAGTTAAATAATCGCCGTTAAGAAGTCGCAGAATATGTTAGACAATAATAACGAGTGTAAGCTGGACTAATTCGTTAAAACAAGGACAAATGTTAATAAGTATTAGAGAAAATTGGTGAGATAAATGAGATGATTGATGCAACAGCTGGAGCAGCTGCTTTAGCTGAATATATGCACTTAAAAACATAGCAGTACAAAATATTTTAGGATTTGGCTGCTGATGTGTATTTTGACATGACCGCTAATTAGCGCCCGGTAACGGATGCAGCTTTGCAATCAGGTTTGGTGCGTGAGCTGCAATATTTATCAGAGTGCGAGCAGTTTTTGAAGAATATGAATGAGAAATTGTAACGTGAGCAGGACTAAACGCAGTTGAAAATGGACGCCACAGATAATTAATCAGCACAAACAGCTTTGCAAACTATTCAGCTTCAGCGTGACTAAGATAGCCTCCGTGTGTCCCTGAATCAGTAAATTGATGTTCTTCAAGCCGAATTGTAGAAATATCAAACATTGAATCAGCGCCAGGCCCAGCACAAAGAATAAATGGTCCTCCTCCTACACCAGGCAACGACCAATTTGTCCGTAATTCAGTCCTCGCTCGGATCTCTCATGCAGCGTGTGTCCCCCTTCGCCGAGCCCAGGCACTCAATGCTCGCTGAGCGCGCAACGTACAAAGAGCTCCTCGGAACTGATGAGAAGCTCAAAGCACAGGCGGATATTTACTTTTAAAGGGCAAATGGAACAGTTCTGAGGGAGGACTGCGAGAAACTCGTTCTGGGTGCGAATTTGGACCAAAAGCTCCGCGAGGTTTACAAAATGAGTCTGTTCATGCAGGACTTCTAGAGCGTTATGGAACTGGTTGGAAAGTGAATGTATTAATTAGTGTGTTTTCTACAATGTTTATTATAAAAGAACTGTTATAATGGAATAATGTGAAGATGTGTACAATGTTTTATAAGAGATCGTGATAAAAGTTTCATAAAATAATATAGTCGATCACATTAGTACAATCACATTAACATCAAAAGCAAATGTGTTCTCATCTAATCTTGTGCTGAACATTTTTCTTAACGTAAGTATACGTAAGTCAAGTCATATGTTGTTGAAAATTTAAGTCTATCTACATAATAGTTAAAACAAAATAAGTTTCCACTTCACGATTACAAAATGCTAATTGGCACTCACATTATCAAACAATTTTGTATTGATGTTCTTCTTATCTATATCAGTATAATGATACATATTCTTACTGTTTAATTTGATATTATTAGATACAGAATTACTTTTATCTAAAAGATGATAATACTAAATATCACTATGACTTAGTCTACAACTCTAAAATAAACTGACTTACTACCTTTGAACTTAGTCCATATTGTTTGAAGTATTATTCAGCTTCTGGAATCATACTGTGGTTTGTGATATTAGTTTCATACCATATTTAGAGTTTACTGAAAAACTTCTATGAATGGGATGAAACTTACTTGGTATTTTTAGTCTATATGTATTCGGCGACTTCTTTTTGTTTGGTTTTCCCATACATATTGATGCCTTAAATAAACAAATGGTGTTCGTGCTAAGTCCACTATGAATTCTCGGAATATTATAGTTTCCGCTCTAGTTTATTCAAATTCAACATAATAGTCTCTTATTAGTTTAGAAGTTATTGCAATTCTTTCAATATATGACATTTCATTGTATGAAGTGAAAATATTAATCATTATAATAATAACAAGACTAGTTATTAAACTAATATTCATCATATAATATTAACTAGATAACGTTTGATTATCTTTATTCAAATATTACACTACTTTAAAGATAATTTTAGATATTATAAACATAATAATTATATAGCACAATATTACTATAATAAACAACGAAAATATGAAATGTAGATTCGTTTATATTTTTATTGGACAGCTAAAAAATAAAAATAAATATTATGTTTATGCTGTTAATATAAAAACAAATTATTTCTACCGTACTTAATTTCTCAGTTCTATAAAATTAAACACATGTATATATTAAGCAAAATATAGAAGACAAAATAAAAGTGAAAGATGATGTATTTGTTTTGAATTGTTATTATTGGTATTTTTAGTAATATCTGTGTCTCACTCCTCTCAAAGTTATATGGATTCTTCCTTCTTTAATAGTTCTATTTCTCATTTCAGTTCATTATTTCTGCAACTTAATTCTGAAATTAAGGCGTTAACTATTTAATCATTTAATCCTATTTATTTAAAGTGATACTCAGCGTATGGAATCATATAAATAGTTTGGATATTGGTTGAGAACCAGATTTAAAGTTTATTAAAGAATTTTTGAGAGTGGGATGAAACCTGTTTGTTATTTTTGGTCTATATGTATTAAGCGACTTCTTTTTATTTGGTTTTTCCATACAAATTGATACCTTAAATAAATAAGCGATGCTCACGTTGATTCCATTGTTTATTTTCAGAAAACTATATTTTTTGTTCAATTATATTTAAATTCTTCAATAACGACTCTTATTTCGCAATAAGTTATTGTAATTCTTATGCTATATAACTTTACATTCTATGAAATGGAAATATTTTTTGAGTTAACAATGATATGATATTATTAATATATTTTAAATATTAGATTTACACTATCATTTCTTACAAATTCAGTGTTGATATAGATACATTTTTATTTGAGTTTGAAATTACTTTGATTTAAATGAATATTTTTGTATGCAAATTATTATAATTTCTGTTTATCACTCAACTTTTTCTGGTTAATTTTCCTCAATTGCTTGTGGTGCAATTTCTTCCTTCTTTTCTTCAGTTGGGACTATTTCGTCTTCTTTTTTCACTTCTTCTTGTTTTATTTCTGGTGCGATTTCTGGAGCTGTTACTTTCTTCTCTTCAGTCTCTGGTTTGATTTCTTGCTCTTTTTCGGCTTCTTATTTTTATAGCGCTTCCAGTAGTTCCAGTTCTCTGATTTCAGCTTTGAGTTTCTTGGTTTCTTCGTCTTCTTCGTCCTCTTCTTCTGCTATTTTTTCGGCTCCTTGCACGAATAAGTTCATCATTTCAACCACAGCCTGGCTTGGAGCTTTGAATTCGCCTTCAACTTTGAGTTCTTGAACCGATTTGAATTTTTCGTTCACGTTTTCCTTGGGTGAAACTTGTTCATTTTGGGCTTTGTTTATTTCCTGGGTGTTTTGTTCCTTGGTGTCTTCAATTTACTTCGTTTCCTCTTCAGTGTGGGCTTAGATTACTGGTTTCGGCTCCGTTTTGACTATTTTAACTATTTTCTTCCTCTCAGGTTCAGTTACCAAAGGGATTTCCTCCAGTTCTTGGTGTGGAATAACAGGTTGGATGATTTAAAGAGGTTCAGGTTTGACTTCTGGTTCAAAAACTGGTTCAATTATTTGTTTAGGTTGTTTTTGCATGAGCTCTGGGACTAGGCGAAGGCAGTTGATTTCGGTGAAGTTTAACAGAGCTCTCTTGGCGAGCTTTGATTACATGGCCTGTAGGTCATCACGGGTGATTGAAATGATCTTGTCGCCGGCGCTAATCTGGAACTTTACCATTTCACACGCGACTATTTCATCAGCAAGCTCCTTGTACAGCTGAGCGTTGAGGCCCAAAAGCAACTTGTTGAGTAAGAGGAGCGCTTTGTTATTCAACTCGTAGATTGGCTTCAACTCATCCTGAGCTAAAAATTCTGATAAATAGTCGCCTATTTAGTAGTTCACATAAATAACAGATTTCTGATTCAAAAGAGCTTAAAATTCAACCAAAGTTTCATCAGAAACCTGAGGAGTGCTTTGCATTTACTCAATTAATGTATTGAAATATTTGTGGACTGACTTAATTTTAAGCGGGACAGTTGTAAACGGTGCTGCAATATAAGCAACCGGCGCTATCTCAATTTAGCTCAGCAATTGCGCAACTTCTGAAGTATTTTATGTCCTAGGTTTAATAGCATTTTCAAACCCAGACTAGTTGATAAATTAAACATAATTTTTGACTGATTCAATTGGTTCATGTTCGTATATTTCTTCTATGATTCTATCTTCGAACTATTAGAACTCTTCTGCAGCTTTTGCGACCAATAATATCAATTTATAATTACCTTAGAAGCAGAAGGCTTCCTCTTACATTTTTTCCAATTTAAATGTTTATTGTGAGTTTTAAAGCACTATTTATTCATTAATTTGTTAATCAGGGAAACAAATGACAGAAGATTTGTTCTTGAGTGAAAGATACATTTTCAGTGTTGTTTCGATTTACAAATATTAGTTGTATAATTAATGGATATCAGTTGTAGTTGTTGTTATTCTTAAATGATTATCTTAAATATTCTATTTTAATTCTGCTATAAAAGTTTTAAATTCAGAATCTTACACTGTGTCTAGTGCATTTGTAGCCAAAATATTGTGAGAAACTGTTGGAATCAGTTAAAATTCTTCAGAGACTAGTTTAACAAGAACATTTTCGTTGTCAACTCTTGTGAAAACAAAATTATGATTAAAATTATCGATTTAGAATTTATTAGTTAGACGTTAAGCATCTATTATCAATTAAACTTCATCAAAAGTTACTTATCGAAGTTTAGCCATCTATACCTTATAATCAAGTGCAAATTTGTACATTTCAAGCACATCTATTATTGTAACATGATAAATATTATAATTTTCGTCAAACAACGAATAATCTTGTTAAAGATTTAACAATATTTCTTCTTTAACAATTTATTTAAATATTACAAAAATCATCTGTTGGGCTTATCCTAAAATTTAATCGAACTAAAAGAAAATTTTATTAAATAGTTTAATTACTGTATCTTCATTTGGAGTTTTAAGATATTTTGATACTTCAAGCTTAATTTGCTCTATATTGCATTCTATTAAACTTTAGTAATCAATACTAAAGAATAATTAATCACAAACTAGTTTAGTGTTTTACTTTACAAATTTAATGAAATCAGAACATTCAAATCTATCAAATATCACAAATGATTCATCGTCTGAAATAGGTATTATATAATTAAACCAGAATGATGGTAGTTCTATATTAACTCGTTTATAGTCTTAACTATGATCAATAACATATAAATCAAGCAATTTAGGATTCATATTCAAATAATTTTCTTATCCAACAATATATTTCTTTAGTTGCTTTGAATCTAACTATTTACAATTTTATATCTCTTATTTTACCTCTTCATATTTAGCTTGCTACGCTTACAAAATGCATTTTGTTGTTGGATTATAAAATTTGGTTTCTGTCTTAACGTCAACAAATCTTTGTTGTATATTTTATTAAATTTCATTAGGAGAAAAGCTATTGAAACAGAAAAATATGTCAACTTATATTTTATTAGTTTCTATAATTTCTTCTATATCTTTGATAAGAATGTCACAAGCAAGCACATAATCTACAACTGTATTAAGCTACACATCATGAACAAGTTTACAAATATCTTCAGTAATGTTTAATCTATTTTCATTTAAATTCTTCACAAAATATGATATACTTGGATATTTTTAAGTCACAAGTAGTTCTAAGTTCACATTAACAGGTATAAGCTCTGATAATTATTGAATTAATTCAACTTGAGTACCCTTCATAAATAGTTAAGAAGTCAAACTTTCAGGTATCTACTTAAGTTAGCATTGTATTCTTAAATCTCCAACTTCATTTTTAAGTTCTTCATAGCTCATTTATGGAAGATTATTCAAATAGTCTCCAAGTGGCTCTAAGAATTTATCTTCATTTTTTACTGTTTTTATAAGTAAACATGTCAGCAAATTTGTTCCTTTATAAATAAGAGTATTTCTGTTTTGCAAATCAGCAGTAAATTATTATTTTAAATTCAATTGAATAGACTCTGGTGAAATTTCTCCATCAGGGAAGTAAAAGTATGAGTTTGATATAAGTTATAAAGATTGTGTGTATACTTCAGTTAATGAATCACATAATTATATGGTTAACAACAGATCTGGTTTATCTGCATACAGCATACAATTACGCAGTAAAATAGAATCAGATGAAATATCAGCTAAGCGTTCTGCTAAAGCTAAAATACCTTGAGTAGAAATTTTTATTACAGAATTTTTATTATTTACCAATAGATACTAGCAAATTACTTTGAATTGCTTCTATTCTAATGAATCTATTTCCATGTCTTACTTTAAAAGTTCTGTTAATACATCTTCTCGATCTATAAGTAAATCGTCAGCTGTTTTTACTTTACAATTTGTAAAATCAGGTTTTTGTTCATCGTCAAGCTCAAACGCAAAATATTGATAAAAATCTGGATCTGTTTTTAAAATTTATCTATCAAGTGATTGTTTCTTAAGTTATTCTCTTGATATTGGAATCATTTAATCAAATATATCAGCTGCCATTTCTGCATAATAATCAAAGTTTGTTGAGGCGTGTGCTAGTACAGTAAGCAATTTTGCATTTGCTTTATATACAAGAGTTTTTTCACTTTAAAGAGCTAATAATTCATATTCATTGTTGAGTATGGAATTAATTTATGTCTCCTAAACTTATTACAAAGGAAGAATTATGAATTACTACATTTGAGTATTTAAAATACTATTAAATCTTCTTATAATAGAATCGGCTGTATAAATTCGATTTATTACCAATTCATTCTATATAAATGCCTAAGCATATTTAACAAATTCAGATTTATACTAACTACAATCTAATATTAACTTTTAGATACTTTAACTATCAAATATTAATTCTTCATCAATCATATTAACTCGTAAAAATTCAAATAATACTTTGAACTCCGAACTAATTTCGGAATCACCTTTCATGACTTAAAAGCATTTAAATTCTGGTATTATATTAGTAGGAACCCATTGTATATCAAGTGGTTCTAAAATAACTCCTTTGTTTATTAAAAATTATCTATAGAAATGTGAGTCTAGCATTTATAGTTTATTTTATTTTCTATAACCGGATATTTCATTATTAATTTGATCATATGGAACTTAATCTAAATCTTAAGTGTGATTAGCTACTAATTCCCCATAAGCATTAAAGTCAGAATATGCTTTGTTTAATAGTAACAGCAATTTATAACTCGGTTTGATGAAAACAGTATCGTTGTTTTACAATTCCAACATCGTGTAGTTTAAATTCATAATATCTGACAAAACTTCTTCACATAATTCTGATCTAGGCAAAATTACAAATAATAAGGGTTGTTGAATTATTTGTTTTGGATTTAAGTAATATTCAAATTGAGCTTCGATTTGTTATTTTATTGTGATTAAGTTTTCAGCAGATGGTTGTTTCAATTGTTATTCGATTGCTGCTTTCAGTTTCCCTTAAATATATTTGGAAAGCTCTTAAAGAGTATCATTAGCCAGCTCCAGAACATTATTTTGTGTATTTTTCATTAAATATTTGAATAAACTCTTAAATTATTACAACTCTAAGTTATCGATTTAATTAATATCAGATTTTAAGACTTTAATATCAAATATTTTTGTTTCTTTATCTCCCTTTTGTGGCATTAATTATTAGGTATTCATTTTAATTTTAGCCTTAGTGTAATCGCCACTAACTTCTTTAAATATAAATTAACAATAAAGACTTGATGGGATGGAACTAAAATTGTTTTGCAACAGTAGTTGATTTACTTTAACCTAAAACTCTTCAATTGTGATTGGGTTTAGATCATTTATTAATTACTCTATATGATCACAGCAGGCATCAAAGTTAGATTAAGCTTTGTTTAAAACGCAAAGCAGTTTAAAATTTGGCTGTACGAATACTGTATCAATATTTGTAGCATTCATCTTGTCGTAGGCGATTGCGCAATTTTAAATAACAATAGTTTGATTAATTTCAGCTCCAGGGAAAACGACTGGGTATCCTGAAAGTGTTTCGTCAGCTTCAAAGTACATTTAAAACAATTCTTACAGACTCAGTGAAAATTAGTAAGCATTTTGAACCATTGGTTGCTCTACAAATATTTTAGCTGAATTTATACAGTCATTTGTGCTTGAGCTATGTAAATTTTGCAGTTGTTTGATTAATTATTCAGCGCGGATTGGAGACAGACCTATTTATATTCCGCTTTGGTTTTCTTAGCAGCAGTCATTGAATAGTTGCAGTAAGATTCTAAATATCTGCATTCCAGTGTTTTGACTTGAATGCTGTTTGATAAGTTCGCAGATCTTTTCTTATTTTAGCGGAATGAATTCATATGATGAATATTCCGGGTCCAAAGGAACGTAGAGTTCGGTTTAGGCCGCCAGTTCCTTCATTCTTTGAGATAACGAGGATCGCATGTATGAAGCGGTAACTTTAATTAACTTTAAAAATATATTCTAGGCTGTGTATTTATTTTTAGAATTATCACTTCAATGAATTCATTACCTCAAAGCTGTTCAAGGTAACAGTTCAGAGCAAAGTCAAGATAAAGCATGTTCGGGAAAAAGATATACACTAGTATTTCCATGAATTAAATACAATAGAAAACTAATGGCAATAAATCAATTAAAAGCTTCATTAAAACAAGTGAGTCATGCGTTCTTCCAGAATCAATAACAGAAAATAAGAAAATATTTCGCCGAGACCCTTACGACAATTCTAAATTCGATAATCACAAGAATATCGAGTTTAATTAACCCTCAACTTACCAATAATTACCATACATATTATCATAAATACATTCTGTCGAGAAAATGGGCAGATAAACTAGAACTGCTGCTAGAGAGTTGAAGTTAGTGTAAACTTAAGCAAAATTCGCCGCAGAAGCAGATATGCGCGCTGGAAGTATTCATAAATTTATATAATAAAAACAGTAACAGCAATTAGAAGAAATAAAAAATGAGTTTTAGCCAGTGAATCATTGGAAGCTTGAGAATTAGAAGTTTTGCAACCACATGTTCACCGAAAAAAAGAAAAAGTACGAATGACATATAGCCATAGTAGGATTAAGCTAAAATATTACAGATGTCGAAATAATATAAAGAAGGAAGAATAAATTAGGATTCTAAGAGAGTGAATACAATATTTACAACTTTCCAAATAATCTATATCTTTATTTGACCATCTATTACTTGAACTGATGACTTATCCAAAATAATAATTCTATCATTTATTTATTTTAACGGTCAATACACTAAAATAAAACCCTTTCATTCAGAGGCCACGAGCACGATGGCGGTGATATTGTCCATTGAGCCGAGCAGATAGGCGATTCTCGTGAGGGCAGTTGCGATTCTCTGCTCGAAGCTGAACTCCATTTTTGGTTCTACGCAGGCCATGAAGTTAACGAAGCAAGAGTTCGCGTTCTTCATCAGGAGTTCATCTCCCTCTCTCGTTTTACCGTTAATGTAGAGCTTCATCGCGTCACCGATGATCTGTTGACGTCCGTTTGGAGCACCTGCTGCGTTGAGCGCGCTCATGACCGCGTAGTCTATTTCCTCGTTGGAGAGGACGTCGTAGAGGCCATCGCAGGCGCACACGACATACTTAAGGTCGTCAAGGTCGGTGTAGGAGTAGGTTTCAGGTTCGGCAGTAACACCGAATTGCTTGTAGTCGTAGTCGCCAATAGCTCTAGAAACGGCTACTAGTAATTGACCCGCGACTCTAGCCACTCCAAAGATGGTTGTGACGAAGCTGCCAGCGGCCTCAACACGAGCTTTTTCACCAGGAGAGGATGGCTTGTGATCAATGGTAGCAGCTTGGAGCTGGTCATTGGCCCTGAAAATGATTCTCGCATCACCAGCGTTGGCAGTTAACAAGGTGTTCTCGGCACCGTGCTCAAAAAGCATAGCAGTGGCTGTGCACCCAGACATCTGAGAAATAGCACAGAAATCAGCGTCCATCTCGACAAAAGCTTGCTTCATGGCCTTAATTGGCTGCGCGTTGAAACTGTCCTGAGAAATCAATTACTTCTTGAAATGCTACGCACAATACTTGGCAGCAGCATCCCCAGCGTGACCGTCGAAAACAGCAGTCAAAGTATAATTTCTGCCTTCATGCTCGAAATTCTCCATCACATGAGCGTCCTCGTTTGTTGGCCTCTTACCAAGAATGGTGCAGTGACCAGATTTGAATTTGAACTATGGGTGTGGTGGTAAAAGACCAGCCTTACGCTTAAGTTGTTTAACTGCAAAAGATGCTTCGTGAACTCTGTTTTAAAGCTTTAATGGTTAAGTAAGTAACTTTTCAGCGCCAGCTGCTTGTAAGCAGCAATCAGAAGCAGCTTCCACAGTTTTTGAGGCTCTTTCGATCAATTCATTGCATTGAGAAATTAATTCGTCTAGTTATGGTTCAATTAACTTCATCTATTCTTCAGTATATATAACCGGTGCGATTTATACAGGAATTTAAAATTGGGTCATAATTTTTGAGTGTGAAGTGGTATGTTAGGTTTATTTTATTATTATGATAAAATACATGTGTATAGTTGTTTATTTATGGTGAAGAATTAATGATAATTAATGATAAACTTCTTTGATCATTTACTTGTTTGGTTGATATTCAGAATAAATATGAACTATTTACATAAAATAACATCATTTTCTCATATGGTGGATCATTACTATACTGTGAACATTACAATAGCGACTATACTCCCTATTACAACCGTTAACAAACAACCTGTAACAATTAACGGCGTGTATATTGTTGAAGTATCATCGTTTATACATGTATGCAACAAAATTATAGATTCAAATTCTGAAATTATTCCAATACCAGTTTTTACATTTTTGTTGTATTTTAATTTATCTTTAAAAATCTTTTAATTTTCAGAGCACGTTTGAGCATCATAGGCGGCTGTATTATTTTCAAAATCTGTACAGCTCACTAATGTTGTCTAAAATAAAATTGTATAATCAACGATTACATGAAAACGGTAGAAACCAACAGAATGAAGAATACCCTTTTCAACATAAAATATCCCCAGAGTATTTTTGTCACCAGGAGCTATATATTATGCGGTGCAAGCTGAAACATTATCATATTCTATCGCTAGTTATGTGTCTGCTTTTCCAACGTGCAGAACTCCTTTTACAACGCAACCGATAAAACAAGTTCTAAGTGTAGAGAGTTCGAAGAGAATTTTTCCGTCTGCGTCCAGGTACGAGAAGACGACGAGAGACATGGTGGTCTTCCAGACGTACTCGTTTCGGAGCTTCCGCAGCGTGTCGTCGAGCTCCACCGGCACTCCGATCTGGTTGTTCATGGCCTCCAGCGAGAGAGTGCCTTGGGCCCTGAAGGTCGTCTTCCCGTCCCAGATGTAGTCGTCGTAGACCACCGTCGTGGCGGTCAGGGTGTCGCACTGCAGCTCGTTGGAGAGCGAGTCGCGGAACTGGATGAACATGTTCCCGGGGTTCAGGGTGGAGCAGATCCGCAGGTGCGGGTCGTAGGGCACTCCGTTGGCGTCGGTGCGGTTGCAGCCATAGGTGTCCTTGGTGGTCTTGTTCTGGATCGGCTGCTGGATGACCGTGTTGATGCCGTTGGTGTCGAACTCGAACTGCAGCTGGATGGGGATCAGGCGGTAGGCCACGTATGCGTTGTAGAAGCGCGTGAAGAGGTTTGCGTTGGCCGGCGTCTTCTTGACCCGGTAGACGCTCACCTGGGAGAAGGCCGTGGAGCTGGTGGTGTACTCGCCGGCCTCGCAGCCGCTGGCGCACGGGAGGATCGGGATCTTCACGTTGGTCCCGTTCTCGGCGAAGACGAAGGAGACGGCCAGGTTCGCGTCCATCACGACGAAGCAGTTGTTGGGCACCGCGATGATGTCGATGTCCTCGTAGATGGTGTAGTTCAGGCGGATCTTCTGGAAGCAGCCGGTGCCGTTGTACTTCGTGTGCTGGATGTTGCCCACCGAGTTGTTCACCTTGATCAGGTTCACGTCGTACCACAGCTCGTACATCGCGTCCTGCTTGTCCACGATGCCGTTGTAGTCCGCCTGGGTCAGCTGGAACGTGACGGTGGTTTCCACGTTGTAGGCGTACACGAACTTGACGGCGGGCGCGCCAGGCAGCGGGAAGGAGATGTCGTTGTAGTGGATCTTGACCACCACGTCCTTGCCCGGCAGGTAGATGGAACATAGATTCTAGCTTGTTATGGTATTAAGATCTTCAAATGGTACTAAATGTAAAATTTAATTAGAATGTCTGTGCATTTCCACGTATAAAACTTAGCGCAGAGAAACATTCGCTGAAAGACTGTGAGGCTTATAAAGTTAATTATAAAATAAACATTTTGTGATGTGAAAGATTAAACATAGCATGATAGAAATGTAACATAACACAGATTATATACATTTAAACAACTAAAAGAAGCAGATTACTCACTAAATAGTGTCTTTTGCTTCTTGGTGTAATAAACTTAAACATAACGTTAACTTAAACAAAATTTAGTCCCTATATGTCATATATACATATAAACTCTCTATATTTCGGTCTTAATTATAACGATTAATTTATAACGTGATCAAAAAACTAACTAAAATATATAGATATATAGCTTGTTGTCTAATTAAATAAAAAAGTGTTTAAATAAATCACTCCAAATGTCAGTAAGTCTGAGTTAACAAGGAATAGAATATTTACAGAAATAATAACTTGTTAATAATTCATTGTTTTAATTCATTAATAGCTCGGATACGAAATTTTAGTAAGAAAAAGATATTTTAAAAATAGTTCAAACAACCAATATAATATAATTACTAATTGGAAGAATAAACAATACAAATAAATCTATAACTAGCATAACCGAAACTTTAATACCATAGTAAACACTTTAATCCTAAGTAGATGAACTTTCATCAAAGATTGGTTGTAAAATATCATTAGTTGATAATTACTAATAAATGCTAGACTTAATGTATGAGGTATGTTAATATTTAAAGCTAGTTGATTCTTTTTAAATGCGCGAAGATGGAGAATTTACAGATTAGGATAAATAATTGATACTAAGGCACATTCCTCAGTCTCTGGTCATATCTGATATAAATACTTCGAGTAATAGCAAAATCACGAGTACGCTTTGGATTTTGTACACCTCATTATTTTTTGCTTCGTGTGGTTTAACTTTTATTGTGTTGAATATATAGCTTTATATTTTGAACGAGCTAGGTGGGTCTTCTTTGGATTCCACGTTGTTTTAAACTTATTTTTCGCTTGGGTAGCTTTTTGGCTCGCCCATTTTGCACGCTGTATCCGATCGTTTTGGGAGGCGTATTATTTATTAGTTGTCCATTTTCATGTACATGTTGTCCAGTGGGCTGATGTTGTTGTCCAAGGTGTCTCTTATGGGCAGTTTCGCGTTGCATTGGCTGTATTTGATGCGTGCGTTGTAGGGTTTCTTCGCCGTTTTGCAGCCGCTTGCGTTTACGATTATTTCTGAGTCGGTTTCTCCGGCTAGCAGGCCGAAGGCGTTTGTTTGGAACAATTTGGTGTTCATGTGCTCGGGAATTGTGGTAACAGTGCTGAATGCGTTCGTGATCCCTCACATTCCGAATGCGTTCCCTGAGGATTCTTATATAGTTTTGCGCTCGTCTATTCTGTCAGCGCTTGTGTTTTACTTCATTGGGTTCGTATTCGGCTTCTATATATTGGAAACTGCTCCGTACATCATAATAAAACGTGAATTTAAATAATTGCATTTAGTTTACAGTTACAAAACGTTTAAGTAATTTAATTTCAGTTAAAAATCAGGGCTGAGTTAAATAAAATAAGTTTTCGCGCAGGTGTTCGTTGACAGGAACATCTTTTTGTTCTTGGTGTATTTGCTCGGGTTTGGAACGGGGGTTATGAACTAGAGCGTTTCTCAAGTGTTTTACGCCCGTTTAATGAACGGGAGGACCCTAATTCAAATTCAGAGCCTCCTCTCAATTCACACTTTCATCGGAATTGGGGTCATGTTCGTTTTCTCAATGCTATTTTATTAAAAGCTGGTTGACAAATTCGGGCAAGTGCGAGTGATTGCGGTTATGATTCTGTGCCCGGTAGCAGCAGCAGGGATAAGGAGCACCGCAGCACCGGTGAATTAGTATTTGTATGCGCTATCAGTCGTTTTTAATCAATTCGGAATGACTTACATAGACGCACCCATCATAAACTACGTATCCATGAAATGCAACGTCGAAAACAAAGCACAAGTACTCGGAATATTCCAAGTCGCAAACTCAATCGCAAGATGCGTAGCCTCAGTTGTCGGAGGAGCACTTTACGACTGGCACTGGAGAAACGGAAGCCAAGTCATGACCTGGTCGGCGTTCACAGGACTGCTCTGTCTTGGACTCAGCTCCATGCAGTGAAGAATTAGAAATGATAAAGTTAAATAATCACTTTTGGCTTCTAAATAATGTTATGATTAATTCTTGCTGCATTTTTATCATCCCCTCCAGTTAACTTATCTTGTCCATGTGTTTTTTCGTTCTATAACAATAATTTCTCATTTAGTACAACTAATTTATCAATTTTCGAGTTGAGTTCCTACAAACATTCAGGTTTTTAGTTCGATTGAACTTATTAAGATTAAATAATAGGTGAACTGAGTTATTATTTCGTCGCATTTTCTTTGGTATCCGTCTCTTTTATAATATCATTTTCACAATACCACTTTTGGCCATCATACGTGGCTTTTTAGAACTTGTGTTCCACAAAATTATATATCTCGAGCTGTGTATTTTTTTGAAGTTTTGAAACAAAGAAATACTCGTTTTTAGTCTTTATCGCTGGTTCTAATTAGAACGTGATATCATTCATAACTTAAATCTGATACTAATTTTATTAAGAAATATTAGTTATGTCACATGCCTGATTTAAAGATATACCACTAGCTGGTTATTAATTCAAACTAAATCTGTTAGTCATTAGAGTGGTTAAATATATACTTGTCATTATTAATATTTTATATAAAGAAAATATACAATAAACCTTCTTTCCTAAACAAAGAATAGGAGCTTGTTATTACTACGTATTATTATACTTTGAAGATTCACAACCTATATTAATTATATATAATAAAATCAATAATGATACTAGTACAATATAATATAATTATATATTAATGATACTAATCAATAATTAAGTGAGTAATTTTATAATCAATAATAGTATCGTTTTTGACTGAATCAATCTAGAATAAGAAAAAAATATAATCACTTGAGTTTAAAGTATATATTTCAGATGTGTTATTGAACATGAAGTACTTGATCAAAATGATATATTTCAATTTATAATTCTTCGTCTGAAATTGAAATAAGATTGGAAGAACTGCGTCTTCTTGTATTATAACTAATTTATATTTACTACTCAGAAGTAGTATTTTAACGAGTATATTCAATATGTATTGGAAGATGTTATCCCATAATGAAGTGGTTATCTAAATATATCAAATTGTCATTTAACTATTAGTATTAAGTTATCCAATAATATTTTATGATACAATTTTGTTGTGAATTGTATGTTAATAAAAACAGATCAACTGTGAAAAGTATTCGTATTTGTTATTAAAATGTTTGATAATGCATGGAATAGAGACTTTTAAGACTATACAGTACATTTCTATTTATTTTTTGATTTAATCCTGATTTGAAATGATTTGAATTGTATGCACATTGAATTCACAAGTAAAACTTCTTATCATTATTTCATTGTTATGTGAGTATTATATAACTTATCACTTATTCCGAATCGAATATGCCTAAATTCATATTTAATCCATACACAACCTATAAGATCCTATAAAATACATATTTATATTTAGCTTAAATTCAATACTGTGTTGAGAATATTGTCACTCGTATAATGCTTCAAATAGTAGGACTCTTCCGTCTTGGCCTCCGCTTGCGAATACGGAGCTGTCTGGGCTGTACGCGACCGCTGTGCACGGCCCTTCGTGCCCTTTGACCGTATAGAGGTTTCTGCCTCTGACCACGTCAAGAACTTTCACTCCGTCGTTAGTGGCCGCTACAAGGAACTTATCGTTGTTTCCGAAGCAGATATCGGCCACCTAACCGCTCGCGCACGAATAATGCTGTAGTAATTAGCTTGATCTGATGTCCCAGATCTGAACGTCTTGGAACCCGCACACGGCCAAGAAGGTCCCGTCCATTGAGAACTGGAGCTTGTTCAGATTAGAGGACAGGCCCGAATCCGAGTTAATGAGCATCACCTGGTTCTGGGTCCTCACGTCCCAGAGCCTCAGGGTCTGGTCGTCGGAGCAGGAAGCAACTAGTCTCTGGTCGGGCGAGAACTTAGCGCACTTGACCCAGTTCGCGTGACCTGTGAAATTCGCCCTGAAATTCAGGTCCGTGTCGAAGATCTTGATCGATTTGTCGTCACTGGCGGTCAGAATTGACTTCTGATCTTATGAGACGTCCACAGAGCGAATCGCCTTCGAATGCACCTTCTTGAACACAGAATCGCCACGCACGTTCGGAGTCCACAGCCTCACAGTCGCATCTGCAGACCCAGTGACCAAGAAATCACGCGCGTAACTCGAACACGTAACCGCATCCTTGTGCCCCAAAAACTTCAACGCCCTAATCGGAGGCGTCAAATTCCAGCACAACACATGCGCATCGTCAGAAGTAATACACAACTAAGATTAATTTGAATTGAACGCAAGCGAGCGAATCGGCTTATTTGTAGTTTTAAAACACTCAATTAGTTATGGAGGTTCCATATTTAACTTTTGGGAAGTGGAGCGGAAATAATTACGTATTGCACGCATATTATATTTTAGCTGAGATTTAGAAATCACTTCAATGAATAACATACAAATCAACCACTTGATAATATAATAAATATATAAAGTTAAATAAAGTTATAATGAATAATTAAACCGAATAACAGTTAATTAGAAAAAATAGTCTACATTTTCATAATCTTGATTTTAATACACAACATAACTTGCAATAAGTACATTTAATTCATACTAATTCTATCACTTTTACAAAATATAAACACCAAGTGTGAGAAGACACGCGAAACATACGCAATACCTCTTGTTGGCCTGTTTCAACTGGATTTCTTTTTCATCGAGTTTCGCTTGAATGAGTTTCTTTTCCTCTTCAACATCATTTAACTTCTTCTGTACTGAGTTCATAACCTCTTCTTGAATTCTGAACTTTTGAACGAAATTCACGTTTTCTCTTCCGTCTTTCCCGCTTCTGCGGCCAATGAGGATCCTCTAAAGCTCCTCGACTTAAAACGGGCTTCTGCACATTGGACACTTGTGGTCGCTGCATTTGAGTATGCACTCGTAACACATGGCATGGCCGCATGGAAGAAGCACTGGGTGGAGGAGCTAATCGAAGCAGATTGCGCAGCTGCAGGTTTCACTTACTTCATGGAAGCTTGTGAGGCTCTGTGAACTTACTGGAGCTACACTGAGCTTCTTCATTTGCTTCTGTTGTTGGAAGGACTACTTAATAGTGCACGCTTTGAACATCTGAAGTGGAAACATTGGTTGCACAATTTGCGTATAATATAGTAATATAACATTTATTCAGGTTTAAATCATATAAATCTTAGGAAGTTAAAATTTTAATAAAAGATCAGTTCTATAAAATAAATCTATATTTATTAATGTTAATAAGTCTTAATTAATATCTGTATGTTGATAAAGTTGATTAAACTTTAATATAATTGTTTATATATAGGTAGTAGATCAGGAAAGATAATATGAGATTTTGTATATATGATATTGATGACGTGTATGTTAGTATCTATAGTAGAGATATTAATAATATGATGAAATATCAAATTTCACTTTTAAAACACATAAATAGATAACGTGATAAGCATGGCCACCGCTATTGAATATCTTTTATTTATTTGTTACATCATGCTGCTTTTACTGCTAACTTCATCTTTTAGTTTTTAGTTTTATATTTTTAGCTGTTCCAGTTGTTCTTATAGTCCTGATAGAGTAGTTTATTATTATTTGAACTGGTTAATAATATTATTATCAGGTCTTTAATCCTTGCCATCATCCTGACCTAGTAATATTATCTATAAATCGTTTTCGTCGAATTATTTCTTGCACATTGGGCACATTTTCTGCTTTTATTTTTAAACACACTCGTAGCAAAGAGAATGTCCACATGGTAGTAAGACAGGGAAAGTAAGTTGATTGAAGCATAATAAACAATTAAAATTTTCAATAACTACAGCATCATTAACTAATTTTTAGGATTCAATGGGTAAAATAGAGAATTTTTTAAGCATCCTTGTAGTTGTAATTGAGCATGGCTGTTAGACAGTGCATGTTTTATGCATGTTATGGAGTGAAGTATTATATTTATCTTTAAAATTAAAACAATCAATAATAATGTTTTGTGTTTTCCTTTTACGTTTAAATCAAATTATTCTCGCTGTTTTCATAATTAATGAGAATTATTAATACCATTGTTGTATACTGTAATGTTTTTGACTATTTTGAGCCGTGTTTTCACTTAAATGGTCAAAAATAATACAATCATATACAATGAAATTACAAATTCTGTTAGTATATCATATAGTATATCATATAGTTTCATTCTTATTGTAAAGAACGGCTTAGGATCTACTAGTAAGTATAGACTTCTTCTGTACTCGGTTTAGTAACCGGATTTTTAGAGTATAATGATTTCATGATTTTTATCTTCATTACTACATTACCTCGAATTGAGACACCCACCCCTCTTCACTTGCAGACACCCGAAGTGCTCAGATACAGACACCTTCGATATTTATTAATAAAGGTGTCTGTAAGTGAACTGTAAAAGGGGGTTATATGTGAATTTAACATTGTAAATCTTTTTTGTATTTACTAGATTTATTAGAGCTTTTGAGCTTTGTATGACCATAAAATTAAATTTTACCTACTACTAGTACTTAATCTTCTATATATTGGTAATTTATACGAAATACATCAATAAACTAGAAATTTGATTAAATTTTCAGAAAACTTTTAGAAAAGGTGTCTGTAACTGAGATGGAAAACCAAATCTGACACAGGAAATATACCAAACTGTCAGATTTGCTCTCACTTATAGGCTATTTTTGAAAACTGATCGGGTGTCTGTATTCGAACAAGGGTGGGTATCTTAATTCGAGGTTATGTAGTATTTATAATTCTTCATATTGACTTGTCTGTTTATTCCAGATATATACTATTGACTGGCGCAGATATTTTCAAAAGCATCAAAAGCTCTGCCAAACGTTGTTACTATTAATGTTAGTCCAGAAGATTCACGTCCATTTTTAATAATTCCATGTACTCTTAATATGCTAACTCTATCTACTCCAATTGCTTATCTTTGCGTCTTTTTGTTGTCGCTTTTATATATTCATCATCTTAGAATCTTTAGATTGAACTATGATCATTATTATCTGACGCGCTTCTAGAACAGCCCTAAATATTTTCAGCACATTGATTATCCTTTTTTGATATGGTTGAAATTTCTTCATCAGTTATTGAGCGTAAATTAGTATGAGGTATCATTAGGAGTGGTGAATTGCGTTTAAGAATATTCATTTTAATTCATTCTATGAGTATGCGTGATGTAATTTAAAATTTCAAGTAAAATATTAAGCACATGGTTTTATTTCACCACAAGCTATTTTATTAGAAAGGAACGATGTATTTTAAAGACACGTTTGATTAACGATTGCTACTTGGTGATAGCTGAAGCTGGTCCCACTTAACAGTAATTTACACTGATTAACCTTATTATTTTCCTCTTTAATACTATTTTCTCACTCATTATATATTCTGCTTATGAAGCTAGCATTTTCACTCAATAAGATCAAAACTTAAAAAATTGAATTTTGAATTAATTCAAACTTAAGATAGGACAATAATTAGAACTGCAAGGCAAATACATAATCCAACTTTATAATTTTGCAACTTATTTTTGTATTTGATAATTTCATTATTATCATTAACTATTTATTGGTTTTGTGAATCAACTAATTCCAAAACAGACTTAAATTATATTGATTATTTAGTGTACATTTTGGCGTAATTTTGTGGTTTTGGTCTTTTATCGGTTCCTATTTGCTTTCCAATAATCAATCGAATTAATTCTTCTGCTTAAAAATTTTATCTACACACGGGGCATTCGTTTAATTATTTTCCCCATTATTTAATGCATTAATAGCACATAACATGGCCACAAGGTAAAGCTACAGGATAATTATATTAATCGTAGCATATAGGGCATTAAAATGATTCATTTCCGCTTTGTTAATCAATTAATTATTAATATTATGGTTTTGCAATGGAAAGCTTTCTTTTTTATTAAGAGTTAATTCTAGTAGGTTGTGTGAAACAGAATCTGAACATATTGTGGAGTGGATTCAAATTCCAGTTAAATTAGAATTGGAGTAATTTATAATTTATTAGTTGATGTTAAACTGCAATATTACAGGTTAAACTGTATCAGAATTATTATTTATAGAGTTTGTTGAGCCGTTAACTGAACAACTTGTGAACAACTCTTTAAACAGTTCACAACAGAGTTCAGGTACTAAATTAAATGCGCTACAATAAGTGAACCTTCATATAACACACGAAATCGTTCGCTTGTTTTTCAAACGTATTCCTATTAAATGGACTTAGTATTTTAATAATAAAACACGTTATCATAAAATATCACTTCAAATGAACAATATAACATAGGTTGAAAATGCCACCAGAACCACACTCACAGATAAAAACGTCGACTCAGCCATTTATATAAAAATATTATAATGCGGAAGCGATACAAAAGTTAAAATACTTGACGAAAAAGGCTCAAATTGCGTATTTTACGGTAATTACTACACATTGAAAGAAGGACAGTAATATATCTTGCTAAATACCATATATCAGCAAAAATCGAAGAAGGTAATGCTCACGTTTGATAAGAAAGTAACTTTTGAGTGGAATCCGGACTTTACGGACATTTTGCCTGCGAACAGCGGCATTCAAATTATGCGATATGGTACATACGAGCCAGAATTATTGTATGATTACGACACGCCGTGCAATTTGCAGGTTGTGGTGACGTCAACGCAGGGTGTGCGTTTCCGTGACGCGCCAAGTATTTTGGGCAACGTTATAAATGACGTTATGCATGTTGACTTGCATGAGACCGTGAATATACTCTATTTGAAGAACGATTTCGGTTATTTAACGCGTGGTGCAGCTTCTGGCTGGATTTGCATTCGTTATTGCTCAATTCTCGGCTGTGAGGGCCAGTGCGCGTGCATGTGCTGCCAACAAGTGAATAAGAAGCAGTTTCCGCGTTACAACTCCGAAAATTATTTATAAATTGAGCAGTTATGCACTTCAGCAGTGAATCTGTTCAAAGCTGAGACCGCGTTCAAGCTAGCGCAGGTAAACTTGGACCAGGTGTCCAAATTCGACCTCTCCGAGTCAAAACAGGTGAATAATGTTCAGTGGAAGGCCTCTGACGTTCAACTGTTGCTTAAATCACTAGTTCTGGGGAACACCTTATAAACGGTGAATTGGGCCCAAACGCACTTGAAGTTCACGAATATCTGCCCATAATATAAAACGTGCACGAACTAGAGCCTGAGATAAGTGGTTCTCCGTTAAATAAACGGGTTCAAAACGAGACAAGAGGAATATTTCAAAGTTAAAGGAGAAAAACTGAGTTAAATGGGGAACACGTGGGGAGAGCGGCTACTGGCTGTGATCGGGGACGAAAATAGTGGGCAGGAGGACGTGCTGGCGTGTCTGTACATGCTGAAGCAGAATTGAATTGAATTTAGAAGTATTTAATTTGTAAATATATTAATTTATCAATAAACGTAAATATATCAATGTGTAATTTAAAATAAAATTCGTTATTATTAAAAATTTTATTAAATATTAATATTAATATAAATGCTCAATCATTTAGTTTGGAAGTCGGCACTATAAGCAGCATCGTATTTTATCTTCATTATCTTCAAAAATTCAACAATTTATTCAGCATTTTTGTTGATTTATAAACTTTCAGCAATTTCTTTTGTTATTAAGTGAGAGTTGGCCTCATCTGTAACATATTTAATTACTCTTCTTAATGCAGGGTATTTCCATTCTTAGGTCTTTAATGCTGATTAAATTTCACTAAATCTTTATTTACAAGATTATGGATTTCTTGTATTATTTAACTCGATACTTAATTAAATATAGTCTGATGCTTGAAGCCAATATGGTATACCTGCTAAAAACTTACCTGAAAGAAAACTAATTAAATAGAATAAATCTTAGTTACTCCACAGTTATTTTTATTTTTCGACTATAATCTTATCTTTTGACTTATCATTTAGGTTAGAAATGTCAGAGTTAACTGTCTAAGTTGTTTGTTCTGATGTTGTACATGAACTTAATAATTTAGATGTAGATTCTTAAAATGACTTTTCTGTTTATTCCTAGTATTTACTATTTACACGTTAGCGAAGGCACTGTTAATATTATTGCAATTACTCAGTTATATTATATTATTATATATACTATTCGAACTGTTATTTTGCCTACTATAGTTATTTGTTTTCGCGTCTTTTCTTTGTTGCTTCTATGTACTCATCACGATCTTATATTCTTTGCAAGATTGAGCTATGATCGTTATTGTTTGACGTGCTTCTTGAACAACCCTAAGTATCTTCAGCACATTGATTATCCATTTTTGATATGGTTGAATTTTCTTCATCAGTTATTGAGCGTAAATTAGTATGAGGTATCATTAGGAGTGGTGAATTGCGTTTAAGAATATTCATTTTAATTCATTCTATGAGTCTGCGTGATGTAATTTAATATTTAAAATTTCAAGTTAAATATTAAGCACATGGTTTTATTTCACCACAAGCTATTTTATTAGAAAGGAACGATGTATTTTGAAGACATGTTTGATTAACGATTGCTACTTGGTGATAGCTGAAGCTAGTCCCACTTAACAGTAATTTACACTGATTAACCTTATTATTTTCCTCTTTAATACTATTTTCTCACTCATTATATATTCTGCTTATGAAGCTAGCATTTTCACTCAATAAGATCAAAACTAAAAAATATTGAATTTTGAATTAATTCAAACTTAAGATAGGACAATAATTAGAACTGCAAGGCAAACACATAATCCAACTTTATAATTTTACAATGATCATTATTATATGACGCGCTTATAGAACAACCCTAAGTATCTTTTTTTGGGGAGAGTGGCTACTGGCTGTGATCGGGAACGAAAATAGCGGGCAGGAGGACATGCTTGCGTGTCTGTACATGCTGAAGCAGAATTGAATTGAATTTAGAAGTATTGAATTTGTCAATTTATCAATAAACGCTTTGTGTAGTGTACAATTATCATCTATAATAATTATATTATTGATTTATATCAAAATGAATAGTATACATTTTAAGACTTTCACCACTTCACTATATTTAATGAACATGTAAACACCTAACGCAAATGCATATTCACTCATCAACAAGACAAATAACTCTTCTGTATAAGGCTGTTTAGATTTCGATAATATTGATATCATTATCAAGACTATGACAGAAACTAAGTCTTCAAGCTTTTAACTATATATAAGTGCCACAAATTTAGATACTTTCGAATGCTTCTGTGTATTTATATTATTAAAATAGATCTAAATATTTATTATTAAGCAACGTCCCAACTATTTAATTTAGATTGTTATTACTGATTCTGAGCTAGCTATTCGTAAAAGAAGAGAAGTTGAACCGAACTACTAAAATCTTCCATTCTATTAATCTTTGCGCAACATAACGATTCCCTGGATATTTTGTCATTTTGGATTATTTGCACATCATATTGGTTATACAAATAATCAAGTAATATATGAATGTATGAATTTTAAAATAGTAGCTGAAGAAATAGATGATTTTCATATCGCATCAGCATTGGTTCGTTTAATGGTATTATCTTGTTCTAAACCAGAATACAGTTTAATTCTTCCTCTTATCGCAATACTACCATTACAACAAAATAGGTTTATGTCAACTTTAGATGTTATGGATTGTGTTCCTTACAAATATAGCGATTAAATATCAGAAAATAAATAACATTCATAAAGTATGTAGTATAATCATACTATTTGTAACGCTAAATATTCTGGAACATTTATAATAGGTAAAATTAATTAAGAAACTAATTAGTCTGTTCAATCATCTGATATATTTAACGAATTTAACAACACACAATAAGTTAGTTGTAATGATATTTTACCTCTTTTATAAGAGAATTTTTTATGGGTGCCATTTCACTTTATGGTTTTAAAGTATGAAAAGTTTTCAACGTAATCAAAAGATGTCATATTTATCACAAAATTTCAAAAATATTTTAGTTTATTGATTGATTAAAGTTTAGCTTTCAAAATACCCCATGTTATAATGAATTTTATTTGTTAAAACAAGTGTACAGCTCCAGATTTTTAGAAACAAGGTACAACATACATATTGGGAGACGCTTCGAAAACAGGCAAATCAACTTAGATGTTAAGTATGTACTATTTATTTATGACTCACGATATTTAACAGTATGTACCCGTAATTATCAACAAATAACAACATGAAGCATCTGCAATTTAGCCATTATACGGTTGTACCAATAAATCGCCTTTTACTGAAAATAAGCTTAATGTTAATATTTTAAAAACTATGGAAGTATTTAAATATTCTTAAAATGAAAATGAGATTTCTTTCAATGAAATCAAACTTGATTTACTCGTATAATTAATTATTGGTAACATTAAAGATATAGTAACTCTTCCAGATGTAATTTCAAATATTTCAAATTAAATAATATTAATGTCCAGGGGAGCTACATAGGTAAATCTATAGTTTTCTGATATTTTGAATAGCGGAAATATTTCAGAATAATAGGAATATGATTTTCCACCCCTCCTTAATCAAATTCTATTATTTTCTTATAATATTTGAACAACTGTTTTAGTAAGTATGCGGTAGAAGATTAATTGAGTTGAGAGGTTTATTTTATGTTATTAATTTTGTTGAAACGAAATAATGTTAAGCTTGTCAGTATTTCCACTTCGCACCTAACAAAAATAATGCCAACAATGAATGAAAGCATCTATGAAACCCATACATAATTATTTACTCCATAATTCTACAATAACATTAAAACTTTGACTGAAGTAAGAAAAATGTAGAAATATGGAGGGCATTCTAGATTAACTAAATCAGAATTCGATAAATACTTAATGATACTATTTACAATGATGATATCAGGTAAAGAGCGAGGATCTGTCTAAGATAATTGGTCTAAGAACACTAAAATACGCAATTAGTTTATAGCTGATGAAGTTGGAATGTCTTGCAGAGAATGGGAGGAAATACATTCGAATGTCTGTTATGGTCATATTAAATTGTTATTAGATTAACCTGAAGAAGAAATCGATACAAATCTAGACGGTATAGAATCTGATGAAGAAGAATCTGAAAATTCTGACTATGAATATGACGAAGATGATCTAGAAGAACTAAATAAAATATTTAATGATCATGAAGAAGAAGTTTTGAGCTAAAATAAACCAAAAGAAACCAAAGTTCGAAATTCTGTATCAAGAGTTTAAGATTTTTCTAACTGCACACTATTCTGTGATAATTATTATGGTACAATTGACGTAGTTGAGTATATTAAATCAATAGGGCTTGAATATGTTGGAACTTTTAGACCAAGTCGACTTGGTAAAGAATTATCATAAAATTTAGAGAAGTTGTAATTGAATTAAGTTGTTTAATATCCTGTGTTTAAAGAAGTAAAACTAAAGAAAACGACTAAATAAGTTCTAGTTAAAGATGTAAACGTCCTTTAATGGTAATGCAAAAAGTAGAAAACTTTAACCATGATATATACAAAATCAAAATTTGTGAAATAACCCTGTTAAATGTAAGAATTTGTAAGTTCTCGTGGTATTCCCAGAGAACAACCTGAAATAGTTCGTTACTACAATAATAATTATAAAGGAGTTGATTATAGACCAACTTACAAAAAATATTAAGTTTCCAGGACGATGTACTCGTTGGACCACAAGGATGTTTATTTATTTATGTAAGTAATATTAGTTAATGGGTTTTCTTTGATGAAATTATTGCAGCCAGAATATAAAGAAATTAAAATAACGGATTATGTTGAAAGCATAATTGATTAAATGAAAATAAATCTAACAAAATATGAAATTAAAGCTACACCACGAAAAATTGAAGGTTGTAACCAACCAGTAGTAAGCCCAATTAAAGGACCAGTAATAGAAGCATATAAACACTATCATGTATATACAAAAGTAAGTGCGTAATGTGTCGGCTGCAAATAATGTAATAGCAGATATGTGTGTTCGTGCAAAGGATATCATTTGTGTCCAGAGTGTTATAAAACGCATATTAGTGAATAAAATGACATAAGAGGGCACACACACATTTATAAAAAATGAATAAAGTGATTTAAAATACGAATAATATGTTTTAATATATATTGAACACAAAAATAGTAATTTACCTATTAAATGGTTGAAGTCGTTTTCGAGAATTTTGTTAATTATTTGCGAAGTGGAAATACTGACAAGCTTAACATTATTTCGTTTCAACAAAATTAATAACATAAAATAAACCTCTCAACTCAATTAATCTTCTACCGCATACTTACTAAAACAGTTGTTCAAATATTAGAAAATATCTAACAGATTTAGCAGATTTTTCGATAAATAAATTTAATTAAAGTCTTCAAAATTGCTTAAATATTGATGGGTAATATAAATAATTCAATTCTACTATTGAAAATATTTTCAAATTATAATCTGTAACAAGTAAACAATAAAAATTGAATAAAATAGTCATATTTTACGACGAAGTATGCAATACAACCCGTTAAACTGAATAAACATTCTTTTATTAGCAGTATATTTAAGATATTCAAAATATATTTAACAGTTATTCAGCTGAATAGTACAATTAAAATCTTAAGATTATTTAACTTAAATTAACAAATGAAATTTAATAGTTGTAATAATTCGTTAGTGTAGATGCCATTAATATTTTTAATTATATTGTAAACTCATGTACTTGTTTAAACCAATTACTTCTTATGTCAACTGTTTTATCCACATTTTGTAAGCAAGATAGTACAAAATAACTTATATATTTACCAGACCAAAAATTTTAGGAATAACTTATTGGGATGTAAAGTATTTAAGGATATGAAGTGTTAGTTCATAGAGAAATTTAATATGTTATTAATGCAAAAATCAATAATATTGATAATTTGGTTTTAAAAAATTAAGCTCATTTTGCTATTTAGCTTTCTCAGGTTATAACTGGTCTATCTTTGGAAGAATTAAAGAAAGAGTATTATAATAATTAAAATATTACAAAATAACTTGCTGATTTTGAAATATTTATTAATTAAAAAGTAGACGAACAGTCAATAACTGTATTTTTAGGAACTAATTTTGCATTCATTAATTATTTCAGCTTTCATGTTTAAATTCCTCATTCAATGCACAGTAGAGAAGTTAATAAGAAAGCTAGAATCAATTCATGTCTTTTAAAAATTTCATAAATGCACCCATCACTTCTTAATTATCACTATTATATCTGTGGACGAAATTCTACCACTTTAAATACTATAGATATTTCTGACAATGTGTCTAACATTATATAACTATTTTAAGCAATTGGCTCACAAACAACAGAATATTTGTAAACGCTGTCCTCTTCAGTTGCTCCATAACTGATAGTAAGATCATAATAAGGAAAAATAATATATACTAGCAGTTAAAATTCAATCCAATAAGATTAAATTCTTGAAAAAATCAATGCGAAAAATTATGGACATTAACTATTTTTTGGAAGAAATTAATAGACAGAAAATTAGGAGCCCAAAATATCAGTTATTTTTTAGTAAGAAAACCATATTAATATGTATTCATGTTAAGAATTGATCAAATTTTAACCACTTTCAAGTTATAATCTTAGCGCTATTGCGAATGTTATTAATTCAATGATTACTTAATTATTAGTTAACTTAAATGGACCTGAAACTTCCAATCAAGTGTAAGAAATAATTTAAATACTTTGTACACGTAATACTACATCATAATTTGAATAATTATGGTTACTATATGTAATATTTAGCATCAGCGATTAATTTACCTAACTATAAAATTCAAATAAAATTATTAAAATTATTTTGGAATGTACTCAGAAGTAAACATAAGACTTTAACAAATATACTATTGCCAATACTGTAAATAGTTTGTTATTTTCAAAGTTCTAAAAATAAACAGACACAAAACTGTCTAGCAAATATATTTTTATGAGTATTTTATAACCAGAATTTATTAGTATTGATACGTCTCATGAATATATCTAATAAACTGATACATAATATGATCCAATATTATAAGAAATAACAGAATAATACAATTTTTTAAAATAATTTCTAAATATGTAACTTCACAATGCAGAAATAGTAGCAAATGATAAATTTTATTAAGATCCAGAATTGTAATTGTGTATTCTTCCTATAATTTTTGATAAGAAGAATTTCATATAATCCATGTTAAATGGATCTGACTTAATTGAACAACTGTTTTAGTAAGTATGCGGTAGAAGATTAATTGAGTTGAGAGGTTTATTTTATGTTATTAATTTTGTTGAAACGAAATAATGTTAAGCTTGTCAGTATTTCCACTTCGCAAATAATTAACAAAATTCTCGAAAACGACTTCAACCATTTAATAGGTAAATTACTATTTTTGTGTTCAATATATATTAAAACATATTATTCGTATTTTAAATCACTTTATTCATTTTTTATAAATGTGTGTGTACCCTCTTATGTCATTTTATTCACTAATATGCGTTTTATAACACTCTGGACACAAATGATATCCTTTGCACGAACACACATATCTGCTATTACATTATTTGCAGCCGACACATTACGCACTTACTTTTGTATATACATGATAGTGTTTATATGCTTCTATTACTGGTCCTTTAATTGGGCTTACTACTGGTTGGTTACAACCTTCAATTTTTCGTGGTGTAGCTTTAATTTCATATTTTGTTAGATTTATTTTCATTTAATAAATTATGCTTTCAACATAATCCGTTATTTTAATTTCTTTATATTCTGGATGCAATAATTTCATCAAAGAAAACCCATTAACTAATATTACTTACATAAAATAAATAAACATCCTTGTGGTCCAACGAGTACATCGTCCTGGAAACTTAATATTTTTTGTAAGTTGGTCTACGTAATCAACTCCTTTATAATTATTATTGTAGTAACGAACTATTTCAGGTTGTTCTCTGGGAATACCACGAGAACTTACAAATTCTTACATTTAACAGGGTTATTTCACAAATTTTGATTTTGTATATATCATGGTTAAAGTTTTCTACTTTTTGCATTACCATTAAAGGATGTTTACATCTTTAACTAGAACTTATTTAGTCGTTTTCTTTAGTTTTACTTCTTTAAACACAGGATATTAAACAACTTAATTCAATTACAACTTCTCTAAATTTTATGATAATTCTTTACCAAGTCGACTTGGTCTAAAAGTTCCAACATATTCAAGCCCTATTGATTTAATATACTCAACTACGTCAATTGTACCATAATAATTATCACAGAATAGTGTGCAGTTAGGTTTCTTTTGGTTTATTTTAGCTCAAAACTTCTTCTTCATGATCATTAAATATTTTATTTAGTTCTTCTAGATCATCTTCGTCATATTCATAGTCAGAATTTTCAGATTCTTCTTCATCAGATTCTATACCGTCTAAATTTGTATCGATTTCTTCTTCAGGTTAATCTAATAACAATTTAATATGACCATAACAGACATTCGAATGTATTTCCTCCCATTCTCTGCAAGACATTCCAACTTCATCAGCTATAAACTAATTGCGTATTTTAGTGTTCTTAGACCAATTATCTTAGACAGATCCTCGCTCTTTACCTGATATCATCATTGTAAATAGTATCATTAAGTATTTATCGAATTCTGATTTAGTTAATCTAGAATGCCCTCCATATTTCTACATTTTGCTTACTTCAGTCAAAGTTTTAATGTTATTGTAGAATTATGGAGTAAATAATTATGTATGGGTTTCATAGATGCTTTCATTCATTGTTGGCATTATTTTTGTTAGGTGCGAAGTGGAAATACTGACAAGCTTAACATTATTTCGTTTCAACAAAATTAATAACATAAAATAAACCTCTCAACTCAATTAATCTTCTACCGCATACTTACTAAAACAGTTGTTCAATTAATAATAAACATTCCAGACTTTATATTTACAATACATTTTAGAAATTCTGTAATCGGCTCTCAACTTAAAAATAAAATATACATCTAAATGTAATAATATGGAGAGTTATTTAAAAATATTTTCAGTAGTTATTATTTTGGGGTTGAGTACGGACATCATTCTTAACGTTAATAATAACTTAAATCATTTATTTAAACGCTGTGTATTAATATAGATTTTATAACTAAGTCATTTTAAATATATATTGTACCTTGTTAGAAATTATAAGAAATTATTGAAAATATAATGAAATAATATAATAATATGAACTTAGCACACCATTATAATACAACTATATACTTTTCTCATGTTATTCCTGACAAAATCGTCGAATAATTCAAACACAGTATGTTTATTAGATTATATGAAGAATACTCTATATATAATTTAGAAAAAAATATTGATAAATTCATTTAAACTTAATTGGTTATGGACTAAAATAGAAAATAGGCTAATTTTAAAGTTTGGTAATATTAAAAATATATTGAATAATATATTGAATATGATGAATAGCAATAAACATATGTACCAAGTATGTCTTTAAAATAATTAGATAGATAAGTTAAAATGTTTGAGCTCTCTAGTTCAATTAGAAGATTCCCTATTTCGAATTTAGTTGTTAATGTTTTGTATATTTATAAAATATAAATAACTGATACAGACTAACAATTATTAAAATTTGATTATGTTTGTAATATTAAGTTTTAAAATAATTAAGGTGTGAATACAGAAATTAATTTTAAAACTAACAAAAACCTATACGAATTATACCCACCTTATGAATCTACATTATTTGTTTTATCAAATGAAGAATAATATTAAATAATTGGCACAAAGAAAATATATCAATTTAAATAATTATCAACAACTAATATTGTTCTTTACAATGATGAAGTCCAAGGTATTCTATGTGCTTAAATTAAATTAAACTTATTAAATTAACGCCACTTTGAATTAATATTCAATAGTAATAATTTTACGCAAAGTATAATTTATTCAAATATATTCCCCCTCTAGTAATATGTAAAATAATCAACATAATAATAAATATTTGTTTATCATTATATTGATTTAAAAATATCAGATATAACTATTGAAGTTTCTTAAAGCCATAATCTATATTTTAATATATATTAATGCAAAGAATAAGATGGTGAAAATATCTAATACGAAGTATTAATTAATATCAACAAAATACAAGAATTATTGAGTTTAAGCACTTTAACACCAAATTAATAATAAAGTGTAGATAATTTCATTATGAGTATTGTCTAATTTGATGATATTTATGACATTTTTAAACAATTTTCAGAGTACGAACTGTAAATAATAATAATTAACATTTGTAAATTATTTACCTTAGCTGAAAATGAAACTAACTAGTACTAATAGTGGTTTGACTAAGTGTTGACATATGGATTAAATATAATAATAATTTAAAAGAAATTGATAGATAAACTTAGTTAATATAATCTTCGTTTAAGTAATAAGTAATGGTAAAACACAGTCTAATTATATATTAATAAATATATAGAGTAGGATTTATTCATTATCGCAAGTACATTTGGAACAAAATATTATGAATTAAAATAGGATATCACTAAAGGCATATTCATAAAATTAGTAGACGAATTAACTTTATTATTTGATAATATTTAGAATAATTAAATAGATATGATTACAACTTTTCTATATTTCAGCTAATAAAATTATAGTTAGATTGTAACAGGTTTGATTTTAAAATACAAAGATTCGCCATAATCCAATCAATTAAAATCAATCTAAGTTCAAATATAAAACATAATTTAAAAGAAAATTAATGATTTGTAACAATCGTTCGATATTAAGAAATATCCATTCGATATTATGTAATTGTTTAAAAAATATCCAATAGTAACATAAGATAAAAATTTCAATACAAATTTATTTTCACAAATTGTTGCATTAAATTTGTTTACAACTGATTAAATTGATTGGTTGTTAACTCTTTCTACAAATGTTACATCTAAGTGTATTAAAGATAATTAATAGCTATTATAAAACTTTGTTGATGACTAACAAAATTAGAAATTTGTTTAATAATTTGAAACTCTTTAAATATAATTTCTCTTTCTACAAGATAAAAAGAAATTAAAGATAAAAGAAAAGTCAAAAAGGAAATGAGATAAAATATATAATTATTATAATTATTTATTATATGAATAATCCTACCTATCTATCTTTTTAAATTAATTAAAAGTTCATTAAAAATCCCAAGTTCAAAGTGGTGAGCTGAAATTATCATGGATCCATTCTTAAATTATTTAGTTTTGGTTATATTGAAAGTTAAATATTATAAATATTAAAAAGTATATAGTAAGGCTTAACATTTCCCAGCAAAAGTGACTGGGAGCACAACTGGGAGGTTTTGGTATACTCCCAGCAGCTATTTATAGTTGCTGGGAATTCCCCAGTTTTCTTGATTTTTTGGCAAATCTGGACTAAATTTGACCATATCTGGTTCGTTTTTGGTCAAATTCACCTCGGTAACGCTGATGCTGCATTCTAATGTCATGTCTAACAACTGAATATAGTTTTCTGAACCGAAACCGTATTCCTATAGCTATTCAACCTTGAAACACCATCTTGGAGCACTATCAATGTGCTGTTGCCAATATTGTGTATCATTTAGTAACTAGCTGACTTCACACAGTTTAAAAGGTGATTGCATCAAGGCACTCACCATGATCACTGTCCGCAACCTTTCCTTGTTCAAAAATTGGCAATCGCTATCCGATTCACATCATAGATATCATTGCTGATGAGAAAAATAGCACAATGTTGATGTTTGGCACGCACGCGCGACATTTAAGGTTTGAAATATGTCGATTTCGTTGAAAAAGAATGATATTTGATGTGTCAACCCAGGTCTGATACGTCTATTTCTTGCTGGGAATCTCCCAGTTTTTATTTTTAATGTTTTTATTGCTGGTTATTACCCAGCACAAAAACCAGAAATCTCCCAATAACTCCCAGCAAAACCTATACTTTCTCCCAGCAAAACTGGGAAATGTTAAGCCTTAGTATATAGAAGACATCACACCGTAAATTACGTCTATACTGGTCACCCTTTTTCTCTGATCATCACATTTCCTTTCCTTTCTAAACCAATGATCACTAAGAAACCAACAACATTCCTCTAGAACCAAATATCTCGCACGGCGTTATCACACGTCACACCTCCTCACAGACTATATTAAAAGATATAACATCATTAATAGTGATTATTGGAACAAAATATATTCATTAGCTTTATTTATAATCTACGACGAAATAATTTTTTATGTCACTCCAAAACTAATATGAGAAGTTCAAATTTCGCAATATTCAAATTCCATAAAGCGGGGTCTCTGGTAAAATTTTATCATTATAAATGCTGAAACATTCGCCAATGTAACAATACGTTATTTACTATTACATAAATTGTACATCATAATAATTACAAAATAGATTTTGATGAATTCAAAGAAATATTTGTCTTTAATTCTTGCTCACCCTAAAAAACATATATGACATGACAACTCTTTGAGAAACAAAGAATTAGCTCTATACCAGATATTTGCAAAAATTTATAATTATTTTAAAGATTAATTAATATATAAAATAATTCTTTTATCATTTATGTATTTTGTAAAAACACTCCATTTCCGCATAAAAATCAAAATGTCTCAGTATTACAAGCCGTCACCGCAGTTCATGCAGAAGAAGGCCGTGCGCAACCACGGGTCCATAAAGTCGCAGATAAACGACGTTTTCGCCGGAATTCCGGCCCAGATCAACCGCGAGGCCGAGAATCCGATGTGCCACGAGTCCAAAATCGAGTTCAAGTACGAGAACTTCCAGCCACCGCACAGAATTAGAAACGTGCCCAACGACCAGGGCGTCGTTTTCGACACAGAGAAAAACGCCCAAATTCAAGCCACAAATCTGAAAATTGAGGCCCAGAAAGCAAAACAACCTCCCGTTTCCATCTTCGACAAACCAACGAACGAGAAATTCCCAAAGAGGAGAACGGAACTCAAAGAAAACTTCGACGACAACGGAATTAAGTGGAACAGCGACGAAGTGAAAGGAATCCGAATGGAAATGGGAAGAAAACGGAGCAAACAAGTTCCAAGCAGCATTGGAGACAACCTCAGGCACCAGGGCTCCCTAGAATGAGAATGTTAAATATATTATTTAGAGAGTTAAATTTTTAGGCTCATTTTGTTGATCTTTTTATCTTGGTTAGGAAAGAAAAGGCGAATGAAGAAAAAATGGTTAATATAGACGTAATTTACGGTGCATTTACAGTTAAATTTTAATTGTGGAAATGTATATTTTTCAATTATTACAAATAATATAATAAATGGTTATTATACTATATGTTGTCTGTATATATTTCTAAACGGATAATTTATGATTCCGTTTAAATCTATCATAGAACTGATTGAATCTAAGATAATCTAAAACTTTAATATACTCTGTTGTCTAATTATTCAAGCGATTGAAAACAATATACTAAAAAGAAATGAAATATGAGATTTATTGTATCTTATGACTTTATAAATGTAGTTATATTAGTGTGGTTATGATATTTTCATTATATTAAAATAGAAACATTTCAGTACCTAAAATTTCAGCACCTAACTTAAGTTACAATTTAATATCTTATCTAGTTCTTATCATTTTATGTTTTATATTTTTCAACGTATATACAGATTGTTGGCAAATGATTGTATTTTTTCACTTCAACAATGGGTTTCTTATCAATCGATTCAAAGTTTTCCAGTTCATCATTAATGCAGCAGTAGATGAAGCACTGCATTCCAACGTATAACCCATTGGTATTGTCAAGTGTGTTTAGCGTTTTAGGGATATCCTTTTGCATTTTCGGATCAATACTAATTTAACAATCTAAATAGTTGTTATATTAAAAAATGAGACACGAAAATGGATAAACTGAACAAAAGCAAATATCTTTACATTTGAATCAAAAGCAACCATTAGCGCTGTATTACTAGATTCCAGGATTTTATCAAAACATTAGATCTTATGTGTAATCGTTTAACATAACACAGCTTGCTTCCAATGCGTTTACAGACGTGCCGCTAGATGAAAACTGCGAGACAACCTCACCAGATAAAGCAATAAACTATCCGTGCGGCTTAATATATAAAACCCGTGTTGAAGATGTTTACACTTTATCTATTAATGATATCCCGTTGTAGATGAATGCTAAAATTCTTCATAAACACGATATTTAATTTAATCACTATTTTGGGAAAGCTTTCAAATAACTGCCGAATTGGCAACAAGTTGCTGATTGGATGCTTCCAGCTCCATTTAAAGATGTATAGAAAGCTTATAGTGCGGCTTCACAAGAAGAACTTGCACTTTTGAATATTAATTTTACAAATAAAGTTGTGATTGAACTGAAAATGAGTGGAACTCATAATTACTCTGCTTTTAGAAATGTAGTGGTAGCGTAGCCTGGTTTATTCGGAAATAAAAACGAAACTGCTGCGTTGGGTAAAATGAACCTAGCTTTCGGAATAGTCTGTACAGTGTGTGCTTTACTGTATTTGCTCGTTTATATTTACTTGAAAGTGAAAGAAGGTCCTCGACTTAAAGATTCAAAAGGAATTAAACACGCTATTATAAAGCTTCAACGAACAGAGCCGGGCGTAACGTCCCAATACACAGATTGATTGCTTATTATTGTTTTTTATTATTAATTCATATTAATTCTGTTATATTATTGTCTGCTGTAGATATTTTGGTTCAGTTCTACCAATTAACTAAAGTTAAATCAGTAAACTTCATTTTTTAATTCTTAATATTTCCATATTTCTAGTGTGGTAAGTGAACTAATTTCAAGGTCCTTCTTTAAAAATGAGTTTTTTAAGCGATATCTCATATAAGCCTTTCCAATTTCGTATTCTTCTTAAAAATATTAACAAGATATAATTTTCACTCGCAGTCGCTGACGTTGCTTATCTGGCTCAGGTGTAGGCTCTTGTCTAGCATTGAGTCGGTGACGATGTTCGTTCCGTATGAACTTCTGTAAACGTATTTTGAGAGTCTTTCAATTTTCCGCCCGAATTTTTCGAATTGGATTCCCGTTATTTTGTTCTTCTCCATTTCCTGGAGGAGTTTTATTTGCTGTTTAACGTAGGCCTTCTTTTGGCTCAGATTGTTTATCTTCTTCTGATCGGCCGAGTCGATTGAGCGCCCCCTGAACGTTTTCTCCTTGTACAGGTAAAACACGCGATTCTCAACGGAGGATGCTATCTTGTACAAGATCTAATAGAGGTTTGAGTATTTAAGTTAATACAGGGCGTTCATTTGGAGTGGAAATGGAGTAGGTTATGGTAGAAAATAGTTGTGTGGTGTATGTTTGAAGTTTACTTGTGATGTATTGTGTATTTATTGTGTTTATACGCAGATTTTTCGTGTTATAATAATTATCACGATGTTATGAATTAACGTCTTATGAATATTAAGTTAATGGATGAACAAATTTATTGAACTGTATAATGCAACCGAAAAGCGAAATATTAATAGCACAACAGTGATAATGGAATGAATTAATAATTTTAAGATTGACGGCTAATACTCAATTACAACCTAACAATAACTTAGTTGTTCTAAACAGTATATTAACAAGAACTTCGTGTTCGTACAATTGTTACATGAAAATAAGATTATGGAATTATAAAAATTACTTGTGTATGAAGTTGCTAAAAATAGTATATTAGTATTTTGAGCATATTTTCAGTATATTGCCTTTTTACCACTTCACATTCCGCAATGAAAAGATAAAACGCATTTTCACCCAAGTTTCCGACTTCCTACTCACCTTAGCACAAGCCAAGCTTAGCCTGCCTGTACAACGTACCATAGATTAATATTCGCAAGCACGTACACATCCAAGTCAAAGATGACGTAACTCCACTTGATTCTCCACGTTAGCCCGAGTTCAAACCAAAGAAGATGCAAGTTAACAACAAACCACAAGAAACTGACATCTTTACTCCATTTAATAAGAAGCCAAAGTTCACTCGTGAACAAGAGCCAGCTCCATACAACAGGGAGGAATCCGGAGCCATGAAACGCGTTTTCATGAAGGAATACGACCCAACAAAAATTGGTGCGTTAAATTTCCCCAATAGACACTCAGAATATCAACGCTAACGCATGCCAATGGAGCACGTAGCTCCTAAGTCGAATGTCTCCATCGATTGGGACGAAACAGCTAAGCAAGAGCGCAAGCCATGGCGCAAAATCTTGAGCCTCGAAAGCCAGAAGGCAGTCTTTATGCCATTCGACAAAGAATTCGGATGCGGTGACGACCACCCAGTGTTCAACGAAATGCACCCAGATTAGTAGAAATGCCAAAATGTTTTTAAGTGACATATATATTCCAATAATAAACCAAATACATAAAGACGTCTTCAGTATGTGACTACATATAACGATTGAACAATACTGAATCTTAAATCTTAATTTTTTCATTTCTTTTATAAGTCCATTCAATTTTTCAAACTAATGTTTTTATTTAATAACTAATTCCACCTCATTTGCAATGGAATCAAGTTACTAACCATCTACATCACCACGTAAATAACCTACAACTCTTAAAAAATTGTATGAAGTAGATTAACATAAATCTCGTTAGGTTCCTAAAGCTAATATTGGAAGTTTTAATCTAAATGAACCATAAATGCCTTCTCCTGGTCGCGTTAATCCTATAAATCCAAAAGATTCAGATCTTTTTGCGGCTGATTAACCTAAACCGGGTAGAATAGGACGTGAATAAACTCTCTTTGACAAAGAAGTTAAAGAACGCGTTATCTATAAAAACGGAAAGGAACCAGTAAATCACTATAAAGTAAACAACTTTGAAGAACCCAGATACTAACACTAAGCAATGAGAGATATCAGTAACAGACCATAAAATGAATTGAATCTAGGTTGGGACGAAGATCGTAAAATTGAAAAACCAACAAAATGGAGAGATGTTAAAAGTTTACATAGCGATTTCCCAACATTTTAACATGAACAACAAGGAATTATGAAAGCAGATGAAAGAAAACCACAAAACGTGTTTAAAAGCAAAGAATAGTGAAAAAATTCGATTTAATAATTGATTTAGTAAATAAGAATACATCGCCATGTTATATTGATTAAATATTAAATGTTATAATTCTCACACTCCGCAATAATGGAGTTTTACAAGCCTTCAGCTAGAACAGGTAAATCGCCAAATCTTATTAGCACTATTTTCGATCCGGTAGTACCATACAGACGTATGAGTTTACCATAAGAAATAGATCATATTAAGTTAGGGGAGTATGCTCCTCCAGATAAATAAAGAAACAGAATTAACCCTGCAGATAATGACTTTTTCAGTGCGGATTCGTCTGTAAAATAATCTTTAAAATAAAGAGAACCCGGAGTGCTCGACAAGGAGCCAATCAATAGAGTTATATATCCAAATAACAGGGCTCCAGCAACAATAGCGTTAATTTAGAACTTTGATGAAAGTAGGTACCAAAGAGATAAAGTAACTGTAAATCTCCAGCCCAAAACACAAATTACTGTAAAGTGGGATCCACTTCAGCCATAAATTTAAAATAACGGTAATAAATCGCAGCTGAGCAACTATGAAACATTTTAACCTTACAGTAAGAAATATGCGCTTAAGTACGAGTACGACGGCATGAAGCCCGACAGTAGCAAGGCCCAATATTCCGTCAAGAAAATGTAGTGAGTTCATTTATTTATAAAATTGTTATTTTTTACAACTAAGTTTTGGATTTGTTGATTTTCATTGATATATGTAATGTATGTGAGATTAAGATGATCAAAAGTGGTTCAATCCATTTATTGTTGTAAAAATTCATTTATGGTATAATTAAGCGCATATCTCCTTTAAAATATTAATAGTGAAAAATACCACCCCACTCCTCTATTTAATGAAAATCAAGTGCGTAGTTCTGCGAACGAAGCAGAACATTGACGTTGAAGTTCAAACAAGCGATAAAATAGAGCTTATTATCAACACAGTAGCAGCTGAACTGAAAACGGCCGCCGAAAACATAAAACTGGTTCACAAACAGTTCATCCTGAAGCCTCAGTAAACAATCGAAGAAGCAAGACTCACTGATGGAGTAATCGTTAATGTCTCCGTTAATGTCAAAAGTATTAAACAAGAAGCCGTTGAAGAACCCACACCAGTTATTTAAAAGAAAACGGAAGAAACACCGAAACCAGCTCCTAACGTAGCACCCACTATTGTGCAGAAAAAGGAAGAAGTTAAAGAAACAGAAGAGTAAAATTTCCCTAAAAGCTATTTGGATATCATTGCTCCTAAATAGTAAAAAGTGACTAATTCATAACCGATTAGTACCAATTTACACGAAAAACCAAGTAATATACAATAAGCGGGACAAAGAGTTGATATAAAAGTTGAACCACAATCAACACTAGGAAGAGTACAAATACAGCCAGAAATGATCATCTCACTCGACAATAATCCACTTTTACCAGACTACATCGATGACCTGCTCCAAAATCCTGAAAGAGTCCAAAATGCACTCAAAAACCCAAAATTACAACTCATAATGAAAGAATACTTCGGTGAAGACCCAATGATAACCCAGTCACTTAAAAACCCAGCTGCGTTCTTAGACCTAATGAAATAATCAAACAATATTTACCGAAATGCTCCAAATAGAGCCGATCAAGAAATACAAAGCAAAACAAATAACTTAAAGCAAAAATGGTTCAAATAACTTCAAACCATAAAAGATATGGGCATTACATCAAATGATGATGAAATAGTTTAGCTACTAGAATAGTTTGATGGCGACATTGAACAAGTTGTAAATATTTTACTAGGGATGTGAGTGATATTCATTTGTTTTTATTTCATTAGAATTTAGATAATATAATTTTTAGTGTAGGATATAAACACTTAATTGAAACCTGGATATGATCTCAGAATACCTATACACACGCAATCATAATTTGGCAATTTATAACTAATTAATTAAATTCAATAAAGTTAAATATTAAAAGATCAGTATCTCACAATATATACTTGAAGACTTTAAAGCTATTTGTTACTATTATCATATTTTAGTAAACTAAAAATTACCATTGTTTCCACTTCAAAATGTTCAAAGCGTGCACCATGAAACAGTCCTTCCAACAACAGAAGCAAATGAAGAAGCTCAATGTAGCTTCAGTAAGTTCACAGAGCCTCACAAGCTTCCACGAAGTTAGTGAAACATGCAGCTGCTCCATCTGCTTTGATCAGCTTCTCCACCCAGTGCTTCTTCCATGCGGCCATGCCATGTGCTACGAGTGCATACTCAAATGCAGCGACCACCAGTGTCCAATGTGCAGAAGTCCGTTTTAAGTCGAGGAACTCCAGAGGATCCTCATTGGCCGCAGAAGTGGGAAAGACAGAAGAGAAAACGTGAATTTCGTTCAAAAGTTCAGGATTTAAGAAGAAACCATGAACTCAACCCAGAAATAGTTAAATGAAATCGAAGAGGAAAAGAAACTCATTCAAGCAAAACTCGATGAAAAAGAAATCCAGTTGAAACAGGCCAACAAGAGATATTGCGTATGTTTCGCGTGTCTTCTCACACTTGGTGTTTATGTAATGCAAAAGTGATAGAATTAGTTTATAAATATATAATTAAATATATATAATTAAATAATATAGTTAAAATAGTGTTATAGTTAAAATAATGTCATTTTTCGATCATATTTTCTCTTAATAGTAAACTATTTTCTTCGCCAGTGTTCATAATTTTCAATTATCTTACTTTTTCTTGTTTGAATCCCTTCTTTGTACTTTCATTCTACGCATATCCTGTTCTGAAAATTAATAAAATCAGACCAATAACTTAAAATACTAAAAATACAACCATATTCATACGTATCGCATTTGACCAAGCATTTCTATCGTTTTCTTGTGTTTTAAACGAATTATAACTAACCTACATAATCATAGAGACAGCTAGGGGTGGTTTTTTTACGCGATTTGTACGCGATTTTTCTTCTGTACGCGGAGTACGAATCACGTACAACAAAGTTGCTTTTCGTACGCAAATATTATTTTTGTACGCAAAATGAGCAATTTATTTAGATATTTTAAGATATTGATGAGATTTCAATTAATAAATTGAGAAATTGATTATTTAATGATAATATGTACGAATATTTTTATATTTCCCACTTCAAATGTAATGTATTCAAAATATTTCTAATAACAAGATTGAAGTCTGAAAAATACAATTTATTAGTATGTACTGCTAAAATACATCACTAATTCAGCTTTATGAATTTATTTATAACACTTTTCTTGATAAAATATATATAAAATATAATAATTGTAATTTAGGCTATTATCACTATAAAAATTTTCATACATATTATGTACTACCCTAAACTAATATATAATGCTAAATACAATGTATTAATGAATATATTTCATATTATTCCAAAATGTACTGATTTTAACTGATTTAACACCTTTTACAACACAAGAAGAATAGTTACGATATTTACACTGCTATATTAGAATAATAGTAAGTATATACACATAATATTAATATTTCACTCCAATATATATGTTAACTAAATTAAAATTAATTTCAAGTAATATTATTAAATGACTTATATTTAAGGAATATTTAGTTATATTAACTGTTTAAATAGCAATATATAATAAAGTTGAACGAAATTTATAAATAAATAAAATATTTCGTACGCAATTTCATTTTTGTACGTAACGTACAATGTACGCGAGCGTACAACTTACGCAGACTTTTCGTACGCAATATTTTTTGGGTACGCAAATGCGTACGAAAAACCACCCCTAGAGACAGCGCACATGGCTACACCTTGTGTTAATGTTTTAGAAGTGGTTGGGACAGCACTCATTTAACTAGTATACTATGGTGGAACTGATAATAAGGTAATAGGGAATACCAGTTAACTAAAAAATGTGTTGATAGTTTGAAATACTAACCAAATTGCAATAAAAGCGTAAACATTTGAAGAAAAGACAATTCCACATATAATAGTTATAACATTTAATGAAAAGCTAGTTACCATAATATGCTTGTTCAAAACTTTCTTAGATAACTTTGGCAAAAATAAACTAACTAATAGCATTACTAATGCAGCAGCAGTAGTAATCATTCCTGTTTGACTAGCTGGATGTCCGTAAAACATAAAGGTTTGTGGAAGTAAATATCCTAAACCTGTTCCAATATAGAAATAACTAACATTAGCAATTATATAACTAACAACTGGATTTTTCATTAATTGTAAAGGTAATACAGGATCAGCAGCCTTCTTTTCAATATATACGAAGACAACGAACATTATAATAGATAGTACGACAAATACTCCACAACCTACATAGTGATATGAACTTAATATTGTAAATGCGATATCTAAAAATCCAATCGCACAAAATAGAACGACACAACCCCATATATCGAATTTTGCTTTTTCTTTAGGCGTTTCTGGGTTAGTATAGGGAATCACAGTTAAAATATTTAAAAAGGCACTAAGAGCACATACTAAATAAATCCATGGCCAATCGATATCAATTAAAACTCCAGCTAATAATGGTACGATAATAACCATAATAGACATAAGAATTTATAGGTACTGTAAATATTGCTAAGCTTTTTATGGCGGTGCAAGTTTTCGCACCAGTGATGTGCGACATACTAATTAGCCACCACAGACCGCTCCGCTAATAAATCTTAACACAAGAAAAGCAGGAAAGTTTTTTACAAAAAATAGTCCAATGTTAATTAGAAAAGATATAACGAAAAGACCAAATAATGTGTATACTTAACCAATATTTTCTCCAAATTTAGCTATTGGAATGGATAGAGATGCTTGTGCGAGATAATATATTGTAAGAGTCCATTAAATAAGTGATTCAGAAACATCAAAATCTTTTTGCATGTATGGAAGAGCCATATTTGTTGCCTATGTATCCATAAAGCATGTAATTCCACTTAAGAATAATAATGGCGTCATATGTGCAAATTTTGCTTATCCAGGCATAAGGCTTAACGCTTTAAACTTCTTTTATTTTTAAATAACAGTTATGTTAATTTTAGGTATTTATACAGTAATATTTTCTGACTGTAATTTATCACTATCATCGTTTGATTACATATAAGAAGTGAAAATAATACAACTACAAACAATAAAAAACAGTTATCATATTTGTTTTTCTTTGAAGAAAACACCTGAAAACACCTTGAATAAAATGACAAAATGAGAAAACCACGTAAATAGTTTTATTTTATAATATTCTACTATTTTCAGATAAAGAATTGAATGAATATTTCAAATCTCATTCTAGGAATAACTCAAAAAAATACTAGCATATCTCCATATATCTCCAAAAACAGATTAATCATTATTAGATTAATTACGTATGCTATTTTTTACCTTACATTGTTTCAAATCAGGTCTAAAATCAATAAATATCTGTGTTATAAGAAGACATTTAAACAACCTGTTAGATGGTAAAAAGATAAGGAGATTAAAATGATTTAATGCAAATTACATTCTCATTTACAAACATTAATCACAATAATTAACATTATTAATCACACTCCATTTTGGCATGAACTATTTAAACCAGAACCAAAAAACGACAATGCCTCATTTTAAGCAGAATTTGAATTTATTCTTTGAGCTTCCATCAACCAAATAGCTCCAGCGATACGACTTAAAACACAAGAAAGTATACAACAGTACCATAAATGAACACACGAACATTTAAACCGCAAATAAAACTTCAATTTGCGATCAATTATTGCAATTATCGCGCAGATCCGCCTCGCACTCAGCGTACAAAGTAAAAAATGAACTTTCTGAGGAGCAACTTTACAAAAAGAAGCAAAAACAAGAGGAGTACGAACGAAACGGCCTCCACAACTTCATGAACTCCTCCCTGCGAATGATAAAACTGAGAGAACAAACGGACAGACGCAGCAGAATGCTTATGACTGAGTGGGAAACACTTAACGACAAAAAACTGTTCGACAAAAGAACTATAGAATGATTTAGAATCAAATTAATTGCAATAATTATATTATTATGTTAAAATAAATGAATTATTAACTATAATACTTGTATTATCAAAGCCAAAACTTTAAAGAATGAAACCTTTATATATTTTCCGTCCATTTAAATTATATTTTAATATAACAATTAAATTGTTATATTATATAAAAGATGATTATAATTTGGAGTCTGGTGAAAAGATTAATCATTGAGTTTGAATCGAATACAAAACTAAGCATATCATCTTTTCATTATCTGTTTAAGTTAAATCCCGTTTTATGTTAAAAAAAGAATGATTTTAGGATTATCACTGACAAGTACCGTTAGCCAACAAAAGGCAGGTTCCACCAGCTGAGAGTGTTATTGGCCATACGCAATTGCCTTCTTTATTGGCAACATAACCACCACTGCAAGTTTAACAGAATTCTGTTGTAGGAGCCTTGTAATAAATGTAGAGGTTGTTTTCAACAGTCGCTGAACCAACATAAGTATCCAAAACAATTTATGAGCATGTGAATATAGTGCCAGATTAAATGAGTGTGTATCCTTCGTAACATCCAGAGCAATTAACCTAACTTGAAACATTGCTACAATGTCCAGGTACATAATTTGGAATAACTGGAGCACAACTTAATGTAGATGTCTAAACATAGCCGTACCAGCATTCTGAGCAATTGGAGCTTTCTTGAACCAGCTAATCACTTATAACATTGTAGCTAAGATATGACTTACAATCGCCAACTTCTGGAGTGATTGGTCTTACACATTTATTTTTCACAACAGTATCTGTCGATGCACATGAGAAGTAAAATTTACTTGTGCTAGATTTACTAAGCATCATAAAGTTCCCTACTAAAGTATCAGAGGTATTTACTTCAAAGTAGTTGAAGCTATCCAAAACAGCTGTAGTAGCTTCCACAACTTAATTTAAGTAGATTGAGGTATACGTTGCCGAGAATGTTCCTAGAATTTTTTTGAATCCAAAACTATTTGTGGCTTTCACACTAAACACGCATTCATTCAAGGTTAAAGAACTTTATACAGTTCCAAATAGGTAAACTTTAGCACTAGTATTTGTAGAAACATTTAATGTTGATAACATTAACGTTTGAGCATTTTAAAGATTCTTTCTGAAAACATAAAATTCAATTTTAGAGGCATCAAAGGTAGAGTCAAAAAGAACTTGAACTTAAAGTCTAACTGAATTAACTTATAACGAAGGAAATAGTTCTACTAATGTAGGAAGAGTCGGATATGTATTTATGAAATTGAAGTGCAAATCACGAAGTTGTGTGTATTGCGGAGAGTCTATGGTGAAGTATTAAGTAAAAACGCCGTTAACACTGATAATTTTAGGATAAATGTCATCGTATACAAACTGATCAATTTATACTGATAAAAGAATTAGTTCGAACGTCTGAGGAGTGGAATAACCTATATTGTAGTTATAATCAGCTAAATAATGCAATAGTTGATAATTCTAAAAATAAACAGAGAAATTTTTATACACTGCTTTTCAAAAGCTGTATAAGTATTATTCTCTTGTTATTGACATTATCTATAAACAATTAAACTATGTATACTATTATCTATACATAGCTATCCAGTCATCCTGTTTGGTAACATAATTATAATACAGTCTCGGCATATAGAAGGCAAGCACATGGTGCATGTTCAGAGCTGTATTACATCTGTTTGTACTAAATCATCAATCGATTGGGAATGATTGGGACAAGTTGTTATTCTTTTTGAGTAATTAACACTTTAGTGCGTGGAGTATACCATTTCATAACATAGTGCAAAGATTTAAACTTTTTACGATCTTAGAATCTTAACATGATTTAATAAGTTGTTAATCTAATTTTTGAGACCGTTTTCATCACTTCAAATATAATTTATAGTCAATCGGAACTTTTGTTCCAAAGCCGTTTAATTCTGAAGGGTGAACGAACTATTTCAGTTGAAATTTTAAACTTTTAACGTTTAGCCTTAAATGGAAACACCAAGTTCATGCGTCTATAATAATAACATGACTCACTCAACAGCAACAATCCAACAATACATCTAAACGCAATAAATAGGTATATACTAGTTATTTTACTATAGCCAAGTAAAAATAATATATACTTTACTTTAATAATATATACTTAACTTTACTGCAGACTCTCGAAGATAGTACTCACCCCATGTATATGTTAATAATTCTTGTAGTTGATAATATTCCAGTTTATTAAAATGATTTTCATCTTCGTTTCCAATCTAAGTGATTCTGCTTCCTCATTTATGTAACAACATTAATATATTTAGTTCTATGTATGATTTATATGATCTATAATATTCAATATTTATATGATCTATAATATTCAAATATTCCGAACAATAAAGAGACTTTTAATGAAATTTTTGCATATTGAGGTTGTATTTAGATCATAAAAATAAGTCTACTACACTACCTCACTCTCAAGGGGGTAGCTTTTTCAATTATAAGGGGATTACCATTTTCAACCCCCTTATAAGTGAATATTGTATTATATGTTATATAAGTGAATATTGTTGTATTTGAAGGGTTTATGGCCAAAAAACGGGTTTAAACGCATAATTTTGGTCACTCGCTTACAAAAGGGTTGGACATCAAATAACCCCCTTGTAAACGAGTTGACCTACCAATTTATAATATAAGCGAAAATAGAGTAGAGACCCCTTCTGAGTGAGGTAATGTAGTATTTTTGAATTAAAGGCTTCTTGAAAATGAGAGAAATGATGGGGAAAATACTTCTTCAACTTTTAGTAACAATAATCATGAACGTAGTGTATAGTCGAAGTAGTATTTATATGTATTTAAAATTATTTAAGAAATAATACGTATAATGAATTAATTAATGTAAAGAATTCTACAAATCATTCTATTACGACATTTAATCTGATAAATAGTTCAGTTAGCTCTGAATAAATATCAATATTTTCTTGGGCTTCGTCACTTAGTTATTTACTAGAGTGTTTAAGTTTTTAAACAGTGGATTAGTTTGCAATAACTTTATATTATTTATTTGAGTAAAATTTGTTCTTTATTTAAGCAACAGAGAGTTTAGGAAACTTTCTTCTTTGTACCTCTTCCCAATTATAATCATAACGTTTAAGAGTACATACTAAAATATTTATTTCTTCTTCAGTCCAAAAGTGATATGACATTACTGAAGTGGAAATCATAGATTTATATAATTGGATATTAAAGTATTAACATAATAATATAAACAGAATGAAGTATACAAATCTACAATAAAAAAGTTCATAATTCTTATTCATTCTTTCAATAACTTACACATATGCATCTAGTAGTATTTAAAGCTAGAATTGAAGCTGTTATTACATTTTATTATTTTATCGAATCAAATTGTCTTAAAGAAAAATAAAAAATGTTACACAACTAGTTGCTGATATATATGTAAAATGTTGCAATACAGCCATTTTTCCATTTCAGCATTTGTGTGCAAATCAAATTACACCAATTATTGTTGAAAATATTAATATGTTACACAACATAATGTTTTGGTATGCTTATAAGACTTATTATAAACATAAAAATGTATGTTCTGTTAAAAAATAATATTACTCATCCATAGATCTCTTGTGTGTTAATTCCCCCTCCCTATCGCTTGGCCATGGTGCATAGTACTTTTTGGAGTCTTTATTTGTCTCCTTTGAGTTGTTCGATTTCTTGGTGCATTTGAACTACTGTTTGGTTGAGTCTTTGGAATTCGTCTGCTTGTTTTATGATTTCTTCGTTTGCCTTGTTATATTAGTTTTGTTGTATGTTAACCATTTCATTTTTAATGTTTTCAATTTCATCCTCGCTGTTTCTGAGCTCTTATTTAAGTTAATTATTCAATTGTACGATTTATTGATAATCTGCTCTCTACTTAATCGTATTCTGTAATTCATTATTTATATTTGAAGCTATTTTGAGCCTACTGGTGAGAACTTCAGATTTTTGGCGTTCGTTTTCGAGTTCAAGTTGAATATTTTTAACCAGAATGTTCTCCTCGGCCGAAATTGTGAACTTTTCCTCCGTTATTTGAACCTGTTAAATGAGTGAGAGGTTCTCATTCTCAAGTTTCCTGTTCAATTCGGATAATTATTAAATTTTAACTTGGGATTCGGAGTGGAGCTTCTCGAACACATCGCACTCGGATTTGAGGGCTGAGATTGTGCGCAGGAGGGACCCGCGAATCTGCTCGTGCAGTGGAATTGTCGACTCGGTATTATAAAAGGAGGACTCCTTTAAGACCAGAGCTTCTGAGGTTATCTTTAATTCACGTCTTAAATCCGCGTTTTATTTTAGCTACTCTTAGAGTTTCGCTTGAGACTGTTATAACTCCTGCTCCAAATTAATTTGGCGTTGAGCCATCGCGTACACACCGTTTTGCTTTGAAGTCGTGAATAACTGGGTCTCCAATTTCTATGCTTTCTACTTAAGAGGGGCAATTTATGCTTACAGTGATTCTATTTCTTGTTTCTATTAAAGTTACACCTTAGTATCGAAATGCAGCTTTCGGCTCTAAATATCTAGCTAATGCTACAGTTCGCCACATTATTAAGTTTACTACGTAAATTTTTAAAGTTATGCTTAATATTTTAATTCTAACTAATCAAATTTTTACTATAGATTCTTTAATTACAAATTCATCAATTGGAGTGGAATATATATTTTACATACAAAAATAGTTGAAATTATATATTATAACATTTTTTCATTCATAACCTTTTCTAAGTAAGAAACACTTAATTTGAGAATTGCAATTTGCTGTTATAATTTTGATTTTGCTAACTATTTGTTCTAAAATACTAAATTGTATTATACTAGCTACATCAATTGTGATGAAGTTAGTACAATATGTGAAATTTTATCTTTTACGCTTACTTGTATGATATTCGCTTTTGATATCATAAATCTATACATTTGAATGTTAATATAGTTACTCATCGGTATATCTTGTTCATTAAACTCTAGATTTATACCTTATTAAATAGCATTATGGAGTTGCGCTATGTTTGTAATCATGTTAAATATAATTGAATTGATGTGGAAACTACGATTAACAAGATCAGACAGATGCTAAATATAAAAATGTTTAATACTGTGTGAAATATTAAATTGTATAGTGATTCAAGTTTATGTAATATTTACATTACTACATAACCTCGTTCTCAAGGGGGTAGCCTTTTCACTTATAAGGGGGTTACCATTTTCAACCCCCTTATAAGTGAAATGTATCCAAAATGTATCTAAAAATATTGTTGAATTTGAAGGGTTTATAGTCAAAAAACGGGGTTAAAACGCATGACTTTTGTCACTCGCTTACAAGGGGGTAACTTCATGTCCAACCCCCTTGTAAGCGAGTTGACCTACCCCCTTATAAGCGAAAATGCTACCCCCTTCTGAATGAGGTTATGTAGTACGTATTTCCATTCCGTAGCTTAGTTGAGAAATAGAAATAGTTGAGAAATGGAATGAAGGATTTAATTTATCATCTTTTAGTTTCAAAAGAAAATAAGAATTGAGAGTACTTAAAAAATTTTGTGTTATAATTACATAAATTAGTTTTGTTTACAATTAATTAAATTTTTCATTCCAAATAATGTTAAAATCAAGTAAAAACAAACCCGAGATTCGCTTTAATAAAGATGGTTCGCTTGACTTAAGAAGTTCAATGTTTAAAACTGGAAAAGCATATTTAAAGAAAGATGGTACAATAGACGGTAGATGTTCAACCGCTAAAAAAGTGATTCTACCTCCAACCACACCAAGAAAAATACCTAAAAAGAAACTTGAAAATAAAAATGACACAACTTAGTTAAGTAAACTTAAAACGCCAAAATAGAAAAGCTAAAGCAGGGTTAAATTAACAAATATTTCATAATAAAATACTAATTCTGTTACTTAATACAATAATATGTCAGTCCCTATTCATATAGCTAATAATTTTGTTCTTCATTATCCAAATGTTGATTAGATGTTCATAAATGAAACTTAATATGTAATACAAGCTAGTATACAAATTAACAATTTCTAAAATAGCGAATTTGATAGTGCTATTATTACAGCGTTGAATGGTCAATAATGTTACATGAGCCCGCAAACAATTTAAAGGCTTGCATAGCTTGGCAATTAATTTTAATAAATAGCTACAGTTATGGGAGGTGGAATTGCTTTTTCTTGTTTACTATGTGAGTAATTATATATTAAAATATTTTGCCACTTCTAATGCGGATGACAAATTCCAATAAATAATCTCAAGTTGGAGATTATTCATGAACTACTCATTAACACAAGAGGGCCAAAAATATGATTTCGATCGTATTAGACCATAATCGACTATTCAAAGTCGGTATTTAATATTCCAAAAAGGAAAAATAGAAATTACCACATGCAATAAAAGGACGGCAATGACAAAAATAAACGCGGTAGAAGATGTTTAGGGAAGGTCAACTAATTCACTTAACAAACTTAGGCAGTTCTGAAGCGTTTGTATTCTCTTCATTTCTGGGTCCAACGGATGAATTCATAAAATATTGTACCAATCTGAACTAGTTATATCACTTGTTTAAGATGTCCCTGTGTAATTTCTACGTTTTAGTCAACAAAACTAATTTATGAAAGATTTTATCTCGAAAATATATGGTAGTTAAGCCTGATTGGAGAAAAGAATAAGAGGATCCAATGATTGGTATACGGACGCAATATGTAATTTATAACTAGTAGCGCAAGCACTGGACCTGCAGAGGACCTCGGTGTTCATCTTCAACTGGGTCAATCTGAACGATTTTAGGTATTTCTTAATCACGAAAAACAATGGAGGACTTTTTCTTTCAATCTCAACCGGGAGCTCAAGATGAAGTATTGGTACTTCGCTTAATTAGAATTATAATTCAGGTAGTTACAGTCGCTTTCATTCTCAATATTCAAATAATGAATGCATTTTTGTTTCTTGAAGAATGGAATCAAGTGGGTTAGTCGGGCCCAGCATTAAATAATATATTGATGCTACTCTAAAACAACAGTTATTTTACTTATGATCTTCCACTTCCATTTCATAATGAGAAATCAATTTTCTTGATTGTTAAATTATACAACGTTAGGTAAAGTTGAAACTTATTATTGAAGTATATACAGAGTTATATACGTTAATTATTGTAGCACAGCTATCCAAGGCTCAACCAGGCCTTGATGTGATTGAAGCACTTTACAAATCAATAGTAAATAGAGTTAATGAGTGTATTGATGAGGAGGGAGAACACACTCATTATTGAGCCGGGCAGTGATATAAGTAAGATTCAAATAATAAACTTCATTCTTCTTCCTAATTCAAAAAAGCATTTCGAGGGCCCACCACTGTATATAATATCAACAAAATCCAATTATTTAGTCTATTTTAAGCAACATAGGCAATTTATATGAATTCATCACTAAATGACGTGAATGATTTTTATAACAGATGTAATCATAAGTAATCACATTTTACAGATTCAATAATCTGTGAACCATATTTTATATTTCTCTGACAAATTAGGTCTGAATCGCTCGCTTGAATTCATTTTTAAGTCAGCAGGTTATTTCAACTTTCCAAGTCTCGCGAAGTTAACTTTATATGACAGTGGACCAAGGGTCGCGTTGTATTTTTCTCCTTATCTCAGTCTAGCCATGTACTCTTTCATAGATTTTTCAGGGTCGTCAAAGCGGTCTTTTCTGTATAATGTTGATTTTTTGATGAACTCGTCTTTCTTTGGTTCAATTTAGTAGTCTCCAGGTCCTGGTATTTGCATTATTTTCTGACTGTCTCTTCCAGCTCGTGAGAAGCTAGCGTTTGATTTTGCGCGAACGAAATCTAGTTTAATATCATATTCTCCTGGTCCTGGAGTGCAGAATGAGTTATTCGTCGAGTTACTCAGTGATGTGTGTATGTGTTTGCTTCTGAATTTATTTAGGCTTTTAAGTTGTACAACTGGTTCTTCTTTTTTGTTGTTATTGTATTATTTGTAACCGCTCATAGTAAAAGAGGTGTTATTTCTATTTTTAAGATTTCATATTATTTATACTAAAGACATTAGTAGTAATTCCAATTCAAATGTTCAATTGTCACCGGTTAGTGACTACTCCGGCCTACAACAGGCGTTAGTAGCCCATTAGCATCCAATTTGCTTCAGCTCCGTAGTTCCTTCCAAAATATAATCAGCGTTCAGTGCGGAATCTGCTCCAAACGTCTGATGAGCGCCCAGAATCCCGCTCAAAGTTCATCGACCAGCTTCAAGACCGCGCTTCAAAACAGAAGCCAAAGAGAATTTAACAGGTGCCCGAGCTCACGAACCTCCTCCAACTTGAGCAGAAACGGCTCCTTTAACTGTCGAATAACTCAATTGACGGTCTCGTGAGCAGAACGGAGAGGACGGAACTCGAGTTCAAAAACGCAAAAAGGAACGCGATCATCGGAGGAAAACAGAAAATAATCGAACAAATGGAAGCCGGAAAACTGGACAAGGACAAATACCAACTGGAAATCAAAAGGGACATCAGGCATGAACTCTTCATGAGAAGCAACCAAGAATTCCTGAAAATGATGTTTAAGTGAGTCACTGTGATTAAATTACTATTGTTGTTATTGTGAATTTTATTTGGATAAATTAAAGCTGGTGTTTAAACTATAAAATAGGATATAGTAGTGTCCATTAAGATTATTACAATACAAAAAAATATCACAGTTCATTTCGTTTAGTCGTTCTAATTGTTCATAAATTTACAAATCTCGTTGTAAATATTGAACTAGTCAGGTTCGGTCTGAGTGCCAATATTCGTCTATGGACTGTTGCTGATGTGATGCACGCTTTTCTGGCTCGCTAATATTTTGTAGTCTTTGTTTGAGTAGAATTTGTTCTTTAGTTGAGCTACTGATAGATTTGGTAATTCTAGCGCTTAGAACTCGTCCCAGTTATAGTTGTACCTTCGTATCTTTGTTACCATAAGATCTATTTCTTCGGACGTCCAAAAGTGATATGACATTTATAAAGTGGACTTATAAACATCCAACTGCTCAATTCTTCTAGATATTAATTAAATGACAATTATTATGCATTTTGGAATATAATCTTCACACTATTATTCTACTGATTAATTGGAAAGTTACACATGAAACGTTATTTACAGCTTGTTTGTCCGTTTAGCAGTGTTATATTTATACGTATTTACATAAATCGAATTATAAACTTTTTCCAAAACTTACACAGTTCTTATCTGATTACCTCATGCGGTCATATTTACAGATTTTATTCACCTTGTACCTATCTATTTAAACATGAAACTCTCTCACTGTCTATTTTCCGTCGGCTCAGTTCTGGTAACCTTCATTTCGGTGAGCTTCCATCCTCTAACTTTCTTTTCTGCTTGCGTTTCCATTGTTTTTGAGGCCACAAATGCTCCGAAATATAGTAGCACACATGCTATACAGACGACTCCGAAGGCCAAACTAATGATACCGAGTGCTTTTGTTTCATGTTTGTTCCCGAAAATTCCAGCTTGCGCTAAAATAACGTTTCTAAAAGGGGAATAATCGTGTTTTCCAGACATGGTGAAGTCAACAGTAACATTATTTTTAAAATCAACATTTAATTATTTAAGTTCGTTCTTGGAGGCGGCGCTGAACGTTTTTTGGATATCTTTGAAGGGGCCTGGGCGCATCCAGTCTGCGGTGCGTTGCCAGTTCGGAAGTTATTTGAAAGCTTTTCCGAAGAAGTTGTTCTGTTTTATATCGGACTTGCGGATTATATCAGCGGTCATAGAAACTGGTTTGTTATCGATTTTGATAGTGTATTAATCTTTATCTACTCGCGTTTTGTAAATCAAACCACATGGAAAATTTACAGCGTTCGCAGCAGACGTTGATGAGCAGGTCTCATCTAGAGCTATCTTTGTGAACGAATCGGAAGCAAGTTGTGTCAAATTGAATGACTACACGTACGATCTAATGTTCTAGTAGAAATCTGGAACCTGATAATACAATGCCAACGGTTTATTTGGATCAATTTTTAATGAAACTGAAACGGATTCGGTCTAGTCGTTCTCGTGCTTCGTTTTGAAGTAAAGAAGGGATTTTGACTGTGACATTAAAATGGGCCCGAAAATGCAAAACGCAATTCCCAAAATACTGAAAACGGATGATAAAATCAATGGGTGATAAGATGGAATACAATGCTTCATGTTCTGCTAAAAGAAAGGCGTATTAGCTAATTTAGAGTCGATTGACAATAAACCCATTCTTGGCGTGGAATTAATATAGATTAAGTTAAATATTTTGCATTGCACTTTAATGCAATAATTAAAGAAAACACCAGTTCAATACTAGTATTACAGGATTTGAAATTTTGAAAGAGTAGCTCACTGACACCATTAACCTATCAACTGACATACCATATCGCGCCCATCACTGGTGACTGTACCTAAGTGATTTCCATAGTTGAATACAACTGAGTTTACCAAGTTATTTTTCTCCATTTCTTCAAATGGGACTAAAGGACCTGTTATAATATCATCTGCGGTACTGATAAATAATGCTGGAACTTTTATATGTTCTATCATGGGGATTATTGCAATTATATCGTAATATTCCTGAACAGATTATGTTTTCCAAGTTTTGATTGTAATTTCTTAATCATATTAATATACTGTACTCATTTTCACAATATTATCAATGGATTTCTCGGAGATACCGTGCTTATTAAAATATTCTCTATTATTATCAACATAGGGTACTATACACGATCCGATTTCTTTTTAAATACGAGAAGGAAGTTTTAAGACATAATTTAAGTCGAATTCAATAAATGACATTATTACTTTTATAACCTTGGATCTATTGACGATTTGTTGACTTTTTGTCATATAATAACATATATTTAAAGCACCAAGTGAATACCCAGCCAGAATTACTTATTTATTTGGTATAAGTCCAACTAAAGTATCAATATCTTCGGAATCAATTACTTCACATCTTAGCTTTTTACATTCTAATGAAAATTTTGTATCAAGTGATCCTCTTGGTAATAAAACATAAACTGAGTGACCACTTTAACTAAATTCATTAGCTAAACGGCGTACACACGCGGATTTAGAGTGACCGCATATATATGGAGCAATCACAACAGCAGGTTTACTAATATCTCCATTAATCATATCATAAAAAAATGTATCGTTTAAGTCATATTAGTACGTGTATGATCCTCTAGTATAATACGGTTTTGGTGGTTATTTTTAATTAGGGTTTTATGGAACTCTTATTTTATTTTAATTGATACAACAAACCAATGACAGTAGCTTATTATCAGGACATAAATACTTGCTCACTTTGTATATTTTTGTTGTAATTCCTTTCTATTTAATATATATTACTCCCAAAAATATAATTAATCCAAATATTGCAAAAGTTGAAACATACATGGTTGGAGTGAATATTATTTGCCTAACATTATTTAATTTATCAATTTGCCTAAAAATAAGTAGGTATATATATAATAAATGAAAATCATATCTTGTCACATCTTAACAATTCTTTCTCAAATAATTGAAATATTATTTATCATAGTTTTTTATGATTCTCACTCTACATTGTTCTCGCTATAAACTTAGAATCAAGATTCATGCCAACCTTCACAAGATTGTTATATAGATAACTTCAGAGGTCCATAATGTTCTAATTTAGGTTGTCTGAGGAAACTATTCAGAGTGGAAATGAAGACAAAATGAAGCCTTAGTATTAGCATTAGTACCTTATCACAGGGTGAATTAATCCTTCCAAATTAATAAATTAAAAATAACTTATCATTAAAGTTTAACTATACCTAATCATCAGTAGGTAATCAACTAACTCAATTCAATCATGAACTCTCACGAAAATGCAATGGTAAACCTACGCAAAATAATATTATAAAAAAATATTCTAATGCAGAAAGCTATGCTATTAAGATGAAGTTACTCATTGTTGGAAAGGAAATCAATCTGTCTACTTATAACATATTTTTAGAACTTTATAAATAGAAATTATAACATATTTGATCATATATGGCTGAGGATTGTCATCAAATTAAACATCTAATTATTATTTTGAAAATTTATTGAAAGATTTATTATACAGAGAAATTTTATTATGCATAAACTAAGCGAAAATGTAAGTATTTCACACCAAACGCATAGGAAATATTTTGTATTTTAGTAAAAACCACTACCGACTCCAGAGAAGCCATAAAGAAATGATAGTAAATTAGAGCAAACTAAATCGCTATACTTCCCAGCAGTTAGATAAAAGAGTGCAGGGTTGCAATATCGCGATGTGGTATAACATTGCCCACAGCTGCCGGTTTTGAGTAGTCCGAATACAAAGCTGTTAAATCAGTTGCAAAATGATGCTTTGGAGGAGTGCAAGCAGTTAACAAATCTGAATTAGAAGCAGTAATTGAATTCTTCTACGCGCGATACCCAGCGCTGGGTGTATCAGACTTCTCCGCATCCAGTGTACGATTTGCATGGTAAATTCGTGGATACTGTAGCTGCTAGGTCCTTCGCATTATATTAGAAGCGTATGGCCTTCAAACAGCTTTACGATCAGATAATCCCGTTCTTACGGAAGCAGCAGCTGACCGAGAAGCATAATTTCATTGAGGTCTGGTCAACGCACGCGATGCAGACCCTCCCTGTTCCATAAATTGACCAGGAGAGCTCGGACAACCCTAAACAGTCCACATTGTAGAATTCAGAGTCCGAAACTGAATTAAGTGACAATGAGGAGCAGTTCCAGAATGTGAAGATTTAACCACCGAACATGGTCCTGGATTTCATTCACAAGTACGAGAACCAACTGAGTGCGAACGTTTTAAAGCAGCTTTAATTCGTTTACAACAGGGCTTACTCCGGATAGTTTATCAAGTTCTTCACCATGTGCGAGTTCAAGTACCACCCCTGGTCCAAATTCAGCTAGTTCGAGGCCTCAGAAAACGACTACAAAATAGACCAACTTGATTTCTACCTGTAATCACAGAAGATTGTTCACAAATTTTAACAATTAATTGAGCTGAGCTGCACTGAGTGCTCGTGCTAACTCGAAAAAGACAGCTAACTCGAGCTACTAAGCATGTTCGACCAAATTGAACTCGATATCGGAGTGATAAACGAGTAGGGACCAAAAGCTAAAGAAAATGAAACAGAAAAATTCAGCATCGAAGTAGACGATGCAATAGCCGAACTACAGAGCCAAATAAACCAAATTGAACTCCCAAGCTCATTCAGCAAAATTAACCTGAAAACAAAAGCACAACTAGAGCAAGAACTAAACTGCGTAAAAGAAGAAACAATGAGACAAAAACTAATTGAACAAGAAATTGAACTGCTCAAATAAAGAGCACAAGACAAAAAAGAAAATACGGCTATTGACTTCTCGCAATTCTAAAATGAAACGAATGAAGTATCATCAGACTACGAAGAACTAGAAAGCCAAACGGAATACAACTTTGTACAGTTACCAAATCACAACCTAGATCATATGCAACAAAACAAGCTGCTACACGAATTAATTGGCTTTGAAGGGATATTTTAATAACTAGTAAAATAAGCAACCAATAGAAAAGAACTTAACATTTTATTTGATTGCATAGACTAAATACGCAATAGAGTTGTCATTCAATATATGGATACAACCGAACTATAACAAACACGTAAAAATATAGTTAAACAAATTACAGAAATGGTATATAGACATATATAACTACTTGTTGATGTTATTACTATTATAAGAACAAATAATAACTTTAGTGAACAAAAAATCAGCACTTTAGAACTTATTATCGCAGATGAAGAACTTATATTATAAAAGTTAGATAGACCACTATGCTATTTATTTGCAGTTTTAGAAAGTGAATTTAATAGAAAAATTAAATCTATGATTAAGAATGTACTTGGTGTACCTTATGATAAAATAGCAAAACATAAGAAAGTTTAATTAAATGACTAAATTTCGCAAACATCCTTCGTTGAACACCCAGATCATGTTGCATTTTGCAAAGAACATGGTAGGCTATTTAGAAAAGTCACACTTGCAAGATCTTAAGAAGAATAAGAAAGTTGCCTACGACAAATTGCGATCATACGATTTAAATATCTCGAATAAGTTGTATTATTTATGGAACTGTAAAAGAAAATTATGATAAATAAAACTGAAAATAAATATAGAGAAGAAGTAAATAAAGTAATAGATTTCTTATAAATGCATTTTTACGAGTAGTTTTAGAAAAACCTGCCGTATTAAAACTATTGGATGGATTTTGAAATAAAATCTTATTTAGATTTTGTTACCTTTGACAAGTTTGATGATGAAAATTGTATAAAGCTTCATTCGGATTTTTAATCCGAAGCTGTAAAAATATTAAACATGGTATTTCAGGACTAATCGATATATAGAAATCCAATTATATCACAGATTTAGTTCGCATTAGATAATGAATCATATTTTTAGTTAACGCTTCACGAAAAAATAACTAAAGCGGCGTAGCTAATAATTATTAAATGTATATAAGATTTTAGATCATAAATGAGTTTACATATAGCTACTGCTGAAATAGTAGTTAATTCTTAGTACAAAGCCATATAAATATTTGTTGAAGAAGTTACTTATAATTTTGAGTTTGTAAATGAAAAGATAGAAATACTAAAAGAAAAACTTCAAGCTTTGTGTCAAAAATAAATTGAAAATGGTGAAAACGCAGAATATGATGCAACTAAGAAAATAGTGAAATAAATAGAATAACTAAGTAAAATAATGGAAATTGAAATGTAGTGGCTTGAAAAAACAAAGAATGTTTAACTACACTAGGTATTTAAGATGTTAGATGAATTTCTAGCTGACAGAATTGAAAGAATAGAAAATGTAAAGGCAATATTTATTGAGTGATTATTATAAATTAACTAATATTATTATTTGACTAATGAAATTATTCAAATAATTATAGAATCTAATTTCTTAGTGATAGATTGATACGATTTTCATTTATGCTACATAGTTTCTACTAAATACAAATATATGCAGCTTTTATTGCAATTATTTCCACTCCACAATTTCATGTCTAACTAGAATGAAAATAAAAAGGACTCTAAACAAGCCAAGGCCGCTATTCGTGCCGGTGATGTGACTTTCTAACTCCACAAAACAGCTGAAACCTTCTCTGATTGGTATGACGCAGTTATGGATGCCGCCGAAATTGTCGATCGTAGATATCCAGTCAAGGGTTGCCCAGTTTTGCGCCCATATGGTTTCTTCATGCACAACGCTATCATGCGTGAAGTTGAAGACCGTTATGCCGAAGTTGGTGTTGAGCAGGCTTTGTTCCCAACTGTCATCCCAGAATCTTTCTTGAACAAGGAAGCCGACCACATCAAGGGTTTCGGTGCCGAGTGCTTCTGGATTGACCGTGCTGGAAATGACAAGTTGGAAGAGCCATTGGCTTTGCGTCCAACCTCTGAAACTGCCATTTATTACATGTTCAATAAATGGGTCAGATCTTTCAGAGACCTCCCACTCAAGGTCCACCAGACCTGCACTGTGTTCCGTTACGAAACCAAGAACACCAAGCCACTCATCCGCGTCCGTGAAATCCCATGGAACGAAGCCCACACCTGCCACGCCACCAAGGTCGAAGCCCTCGACATGATGAACACCTACTGGAAGGTCTGCATGAAAATCTTCGAGCAAGAACTCTGCTTCACCGGTAAAGTTCTCCAAAGAGCTCCATGGGACAAGTTCGCCGGAGCTGAACACACTGAAGTTCTCGACGTCATCATGCCATGCGGTCGTGTCCTCCAAACCGCCGGTATCCACTACCTCGGCCAAAAGTTCGCTAAGGTTTTCGACATCAACTTCCTTGATTAGAACAACACCAAGCAACTCGCTGAAATGACCTGCTGCGGTGTCTCCACTCGCGTCTTAGCCTGCGCCTTAGCCATCCACGGTGATGACAAAGGTCTCATCCTCCCACCACTCATCTCCCAATTCCAAGTTGTCCTCATCCCATGCGGCGGCAAGAAGGAAGCTGAAGTTTACGCTCCACTCCAAGAAATGCAAACCCGCCTCAGAAACATGAAGATCAGATGCACCATCGATGATTCCAAGCAATCCATGGGCGAAAAGTTATTCTACTGGGAAATGAAGGGCGCTCCACTCAGAATCGAACTCGGCCCAAGAGATCTCGAAACCCAACAATTCGTTCTCGTCGCCCGTGACCTCGGTAAGGATGGCAAGAAGACCTGCCCAATCGCCGACCTCGAAAAAGTTATCGCTCAAGAACTCGAAGCTTTCAAGGACAGACTTAGAGCTAAAGCTATGGCTTCTCACAAGGACCACATCACCATTGCTAGAACCTTAGACGAAATTCAAGAAGTTATCACTAAGAAGGGAGGCTTCGCCCAAATTCCATTCTTCACAATGGAAGCTGGTGCTAAAGAAGCTGAAGAAGTTATCAAAGAAAAGTGCGGAGGTGCTGAAATCCGCGGTTTCTGGCCTGAAGAAAAATGCGAGGGAGAAATCTGCGCTGTTACTGGTAAGCCAGCCACCGTTTGGGCATATGTCGCAAGAGCCTATTGATGTCATTATTTCTATTTATTAATTTAATAAAAATGCAATTCATATATTTAGTACAATTCCTTAGTATCATCGTAGTACTGATGATAAGGTTACAGTTAAGTGAGTCATTTTATTTAGTACAATTCCTATGTTTTCTGTACGTTATGAACAATAATATTGACTTGACCTTCAATTATTTTCTTTGTACTATGTAGAATTTCTATCAATCTATTTCACTTCAAAAGCCCAATGAAATTCCTGGTTACCTCAGATTTTCACGGAAACCACGAGCACGTCAACGAGCTGCAGCAAATAGTGGCCATTCACAAGCCAGACGCGTTCTTTTACGTGGGCGATTTGTCACCCGGAAGATGGATATTCGAAACGCCAGAATCAGCTAGCGAGTATCTCGAGACCGTATTCTTCCCGGTTATTCGTGCGCTGCCTGTGAAGCACAAGTACGTGATGCCCGGAAACACAGATTTCATAACTATTTCTAAAGCGTTTCAGGAAAAGTACCAAGATCCAGCTGAGTGCAAGTTCATGATGGATTCTAGTTTACAATTAGAGCAGTTCAACCTGGTGTTTCTGTCGACTGTTGATTATTCAACACATTGCTTGAAGGACACAGAAGCGATAAACAAATTTGAAACAAACATAGTTAGATTAAACTAATCTTACAAAGAATCTCATGTATTTTCAAGAGATACCCAGGGCGAAGTTTCTAAAGTTGTCGTTGGCAGTGACTCTCTACGTTATGATCTGAAGTACTTCGAGGTGTTTCCGAACTACCACGCGATCACCGAGCCGTACAAGAGCAGGCTGAACTACTCCATCTACGACCGCCTGAAGAACCTGATCGGCGGCAAGCCCAGCACGATCGTGTTCTCCCACTCGCCCCCGTTTGACACCTGCGCGGACATGGTCTCCAGAAAGAACAACCAGCACTGCGGCTCGATGGACGTGCGGAAGGCGGTCGAGGACTTCCAGCCGCTCGCCGTGTTCTCCGGCCACATTCACCAGTCTGTGTTCTGTTCTGGGAAATTCAGAGATAAAATCAACGAAACAGATATATTTACAACAGGAAATACCGGAATTGATGTGAAATATCTGAATAAAATTGCGGTTCTAGTTTACGACACCGAAACGAAAGAAGCTGAGAGATTCGTGTATGATCTCAAAGGAGAATTTGCATATACACTAGACAGGATTTATGAATGAGATGAAAAATTTAAAAGAAAATATACTGTGAGTGGATTAAAGATGATGTATTTATAGTAATATATATAATGTACTATTACTAGTATATAAATAAGATAATTGTACACAATAAAATATTTTTATATATAAATATATTTCTATTGAAATCAAAATCAAAATTAATACACACGCTCTTGCGCTTAGATTATAAATATTATCTACTTCATTATATTAATTAATAATTAACTTATTATTAGAATAATTAACTTATTATTAGAATAATTAACTTATTATGTTAATATTTATTCCAATAATTTAGAATAAAAATCACATCTACACTAATTAAAGATAACAAATCTTTTCATTTAAATTATAATATTTATATGACTATGCTGTTTTGAAACAAATTATTGAATATTTTCATTTCAATAACGGGTTTCTTATCGATCGACTCTAAGTTTTCTGGTTCGTCATTAATGCAGCAGTAGATGAAGCACTGCATTCCAGCGTATAGCCCATTGGTATTGTCGTGTGTGTTTAGCGTTTTGGGGGTATCCTTTTGCATATTTGGATCAATACTAATTTAACAATCCAAACAGTTGTTATATTTTAAAACGAAACACGAAAATGGATAAACTGAACAGAAGCAAATATCTTTGCATTTGAATCAAAAGCAACCATTAGCGCTGTATTACTAGATTCCAGGATTTTATCAAAACATTAGATCTTACGTGTAGTCTTTCAACTTAACACAGCTAGCTTCCAATACGTTTACAGACGTGCCGCTGGATGAAAACTGCGAACCAACCTCACCAGATAAAGCGATAAACTATCCGTGCGGCTTAATATATAAAACCCGTGTTGAAGATGTTTACACTTTATCCATTAATGATATCCCGTTGTAGATGAATGCTAGAATAATTTCTAAAAACTACGTTGAATTTAACAACTACTTCGGGAAAGCTTTCAAATAGCTGCCGAACTGGTAGCGAACGGCTGATTGGATGCGCCCGTCTCCGTTTAAAGATGTGTAAAAAGTACATAGCGCTGCATCGCAACAAGAGCTAGATTTGAGTAGCTATTCTGGAAATGTTACACTAGAACTTAAAATGAGTGGAACTCATAATTACTCGGCTTTTAGATACGTAGTGGTCGCCTAGCCCGGTTTGTTCGGAAACAAAAACGAAACTGTTGCGTTGGGTAAAATGAACCTAGCTTTCGGAATAGTCTGTACAGTGTGCGCTAAGGCTTCAAGTTTGCCAGAATTTTGTCCTGGCTGCCAGATTGGCAGTTTATATTGAAATCTGGCAAGCTATTTTTAGAATCTGGCAAATTGCCAGATTTTTAATATTTTTCTGTCATAACTGGTCAAATTTTAAAATTTTTTGGAAAATGGAAAAAAAGAAAATGTTTAAACATTGCTTTTAAAGTGTTTTCACGACAACTTTAGCACCAAATCTGATCGATAACTTATCAATTAACTCCATTAAAGGAATAAAAAATCACATGGATCTATGAGAATGTGAAATAATAGGAATCAATCAACTCAATCTATGACATGAAATCCCCACTTCAGATTAATCATGAGTCGTCGTGCTACCCCACCAACACAATCTCCAGTTGAGAGCTTCTCTGACAACGAAAAAACAATACTTGAGCCAGCTCTTCGTTCTATTCGTTACGAAGGAAAAAATACGATTAAGTAATGCATGTTATGCGATGCTGAGGGCAAGTATCACGAGCTTCAAAGTCCAAATGTCAGATAAGTTGTACATCATCTCTTACTTCACAATATCCACCGTGAACAAATGGGTGCTTTAATATAAAAGCTTTAATATAAAAGTAAATTTGGCTTGAGAATTTTGTTAAACATCTGATTCTGAAAAATTAGTCGTTTAATTAAACAGATTCTCTTTACTTTAATAAAGTCACAACTTATTAGGTAAGTAAAGGCCAGCTAAGCTGTTGAATATTTAAGGACAAGCCCAAATGGTAAGACAGATTATATAGATTATCTTTTCAACATTTGGCACACTAACCCTGTAATTCGCGACACACTTAGCATTATTCGCGCACTTACAATAAATTCAGCTAGTTTAGAGCGTCTTTTTAGCTTTTTCCACCGTTAAACTGCTTCATTTTTGCGTGGAAGCATAAATAAAGAGACTTTGATTAAAATGGGCATTATTTATACAGAAATTATATATAAATATAGAGGTGGAAATAACAACAATTAATATAATACAACAATTAATAAATTAGTTGATAAACGCAATGGAACAAGTATCTCAGAGTAATTAATGCATTGGAATGAGTACTGAAATTACGGCCTTGGCGCCGAATATATCTTATATATACATATTTATCTGGCAATTTGCCAGGTTTAAAATGCCAAATCTCCTGGAATCTTCCTCCTGCCATGAAATCTCAGCTCTGCCAGCCAGAAAACCTGGCAAACTTGAAGCCTTAGTGTGCGCTTTACTGTATTTGCTCGTTTATATTTACTTGAAAGTGAAAGAAGGTCCTCAAACTATTTATTTGAAAGGAACGAAGCATTCTATTATGAAGCTATAAATTCGTTTAGAGCCAGGAGTAACATCTAGGTATACTGATTGATTTTTAATTTGCTCATCAAATTATTATATTTTAATGATTAACTTATATTTGTGTTGTCTTTGAAATTAGTGTGTGTTATATAGAAGTGGAGAATATAACTATTGTGTATTTAATTTATAGTTTTATAATGCATTTAATAAACTCACTTTAATTATGTGGTTAAACAAACAGCAGTTGCCTAAACTACAGTTATACACAATACCAGAAGGTTATAATGATTCTGAAATCATAAAAAGTATGCATGAACTGGCAGATTTCAATGATAAACCAACTGTATAAACACTCTTTTAAGAATATTTATTAGTTCGCAAAGCAATGCGATAACCTTCACTTGATATTGCTGTTTAATATCATTAGATATTATCGTAAATAATAACAATTATTTAAGACCTAGAAAAAGAATATATTTTCTTAATTCCGTGGTAATATGGTAAAGATTAAGTTTAGTTGCACTCATTAACCGAGGAGTGCATTTTATCTGCAATGAATGTAGCATCTATCTCAAATTCGGTGGAATAGCGTCTCGCGTATTATAATACTGCAATATCAATGTGTGAAAAATCAAAATCAGATATGAAGCCCATAGACGATTTACGATTTTTATCTGAACTAACTAAAGCGATATGTGCCGAAAATATGTTAATTGATGCATTAATTGAAAAATATTCACCGTAAGTTTAGTTCACTTTATCTCCTCCTGATTTTGTAGATTTTCATTCCCAATTTTCAGTAGAACTGTCGAACTTTTGTGAATAAGCTGATTCAGTTGGTCGCTTTTACAAGAAAGCAATGAAATATAAAGATTATGTAAATTATCTGATTAAAGAAGAATTGGTAACTTCAACAAACAAGAAATTTTATTTTTATAGGAGATTTTCAACATTTTTGTTAATTTTCTAGGTGTATAAAGAGTAGCCAACTGTAGCATTTCATGTGATGGATGAAATTGAGCGTTATTACGCCAGTCATAATTTAGAGTTGGATTAATTTTACGTGGAAGCTAAATTATAAATAAGTCAGTATATATTAAAGAATTAGAATCGTGGTCGTGTGTTAAACGAGTAATTTAAATCGTATACTGTGATGTCTTTCCCATAAAATTTGCATATTTTGTAAAAGGGTTTCGACAGCTTGGCAGGTAATTTATTGGTGTCGTTCAACGATTTTACAAGCAATAAGCGCTACGAGTACGACATTACATTGAAGCGTTTGTCTTAGGTTGTGCAACAAATTAGTTGTGCATGCATTCTTCAGGCATTTCAGTAAAAGTACTAATAAGCTTAGTTATTAAATTCATTAAACTATCAGTAGATGTACGAGATAACGCTTGAGAAGGCGAAAAACTTCAAGGAGCAGCTAATAAGCACGAAGAACGCATTCGCGGTAACAAAAAGGTTCTTCAAGAATGATGCGGAAATAGAGCAAATCTCAATTTTAATAACTTAAATTGAGCAATTGCAGCTTGGTCAGATTAAATTCGATGTTATTTGCGGGGTCGTGGACAAAGCCCCTTCATTCGCGTAAAAGTAACAAAGTTTGAAATCGCAGCACCTTGACAAGATAGAGATTAACAAGCAAAACCAGTACTATCTTTCCACTAGATAAACCGAATTGGACAATTTCGCACTGAATTTCAACACGGACGAGGAACTTAAGTAATATATCCTCAAATACGAGATTTAAGTTCAAACGGAACTGAATATAAACGAGAACTTCGACAAAATGAAGAAATTCGTAGAAAACAAACTGGAAAAGAAAGAAGTCATTTTGAACAAAATCGTTGAACTCGAAAACTATCTCGAAATAATCGTCGAACAAAACATTGAACTGTTCAAAGAACACTTTGGAGTCTACGAATTCCAATTCGAAGATATCATAACGCAATTGCAGAGTATGCAAAGCGACCTCACCACGTGTAATAACTCGATCTCAAAAATGCAGCTGAAACTTAAAGAAAACTAAATGACTTTATAGCAGTACATTTGAAGTGAAATCTACCTCTTTAATATCTTTTAATTTAATAGTTCAGTTTTGATGCTACACTAAACTCCTTATTTAGTAATTTACTTCATATTAGAAAGTTGACACGTGTTAGACTAGTATGTGTTGGATGATTTTAAAGTAGTGATTTAGTAAGATTTAGTTTCAAAATTTTGAAACCAAAATACTTTACGTAACGAAATATATTAATATAATTACACAAAATATGTTTTTACAGACTTCATTCACTCTGTTACTATATTGCACTATTGTCAGTGCAAACTTGTTGAATATTCAATACCTATTCTGAACTTTACGGCGAAAGTTCATAGCGTTATTAATTTTCTTGATGAATATTAACATACCGTGAACAGTTGGACTTGCATGCATTATATTCAATATGAACCGATGAATTTTGACCCATTTGGAGTGGCTCTCAAATGTGTATAATTATATAACAATTAAACGTGTGTCAAATGTAAATATGGAAATTACAAAGAGATTTGTATAATCATAAACACTATTTGAAGCTGAATATTTTATGTTGAGTTATAATAATAGTGTTTTGTTTACTAGATAATATCATATTTTTAAAATCGATTATCAATTCATAAGTTTGATTCTATGTATAATATGATATATTATGTGTTACATATCTGTAGCGCCTATATTGAAAATTATTATATTAATGTATAGTACAAATTACTGTACTATGATGTGTTCATTGTCCATTCAAAGAACCAAAATCTTGATTTTGTATGTACATATTAACAATTATTATACATATTAACAATATTTCATTCTATCACATATATTTTCGATTTCTTAAATATAATTCTTAACTAATCGCTAGATTTGACGAACTTAGCCCAGTATTTCGTTACGTAAACTCATCATCGCTAGATATATTAATATATTTTGGGTAATATGCTTTGTTTTCATTGTATTCTATGTGAACTGTGTTAGTTTATCCCATTTGAAGTGGGTAGTTTAAACACACTTTTATCAGTCCAAGCTATATGCATGCATATACTTGAATATTAAAAAGAATATTCTATAACATTTGTTTAACATTGTTTAAATTGTATCGAAGTAGACAAAAGTCAAAAAAGAGTGCATATATTTTAACGGATAACGAGTGTGTTTTGTTTAATAATCTAAATCTGCCTAAACATTTACACAACAACAACAACAACAATTGATTGGTTAATTCAAATTTTTATATGGTATCATTTAGTAATTACTATAAACGCACTCTATTTTTAATTATATTTCCAACTTTATATTCAGTATGTACAATCTAATTTACTGTATTAATAGTAACAACTTCAGAATTACAACAGCAACATTACAATATCTCAACCTAATCGCGTTTGTTTTGAACTTCTATATAACATCAACTCTCAATCGCGAATTAAACCACGTTTTCAACAGCCAAAACCTCAAGTAAAGCATTCACTCACTCTTTCATGACCCAGATTCCGTGGCACATCGGGCACATCTGTTATTTAGCCACCCACCTGTCGATGCAGTGCTTGTGGTAAATGTGGCCGCATTTTCCCTCAGCGATAACACAGACCGCGTTTTTACCGTTTCCGTCGCAGTCCGGGCACGGTTCCTCTACCGCCGTTTTGCAGATCCCGCAGAACTGAGCTTCAGTTTTCCGGTCAGTGAGGATTACACAGTTCATTTTTATAATTTCTATTTTAGGTTTCATGTTGGTCATATCGTATTGGGAGTGGGAGTGTGAAAGAGAGAGGGAAGGATTTTGTTAAATTGTGGAATGAAGTTGTAAATAAAATAATAAGTGCTAATGGCTTTAAAAAATAAGACATCACACCGTAAATTACGTCTATACTGGTCACTATTTCCCTCTGATCATCACATTTCCTTTCTAAACCAATGATTAATAAGAAACCAACAGCATTCCTCTCTTACCAATCTAATTTAATCAGGTGAAACCGATCAAATAAACTTTTACTAACTAACTGATGCACCCGTTTAAATTTTAAATATAAAATATATAGTCAGTCTGTGTACCTAGCTGTTACTCCTGGCTCCATTCGTTACAACTTCAAAATAGCGTGCTTCATTCCTTTATCAACTTCAGGACCTTCTTTCAATTTATCATAAATATAAACGAGCAAATACAGTAAAGCACACACTGTACAGACTATTCCGAAAGCTAGGTTCATTTTACCCAACGCAGCAGTTTCGTTTTTGTTTCCGAACAAACCGGGCTAGGCTACCACTACGTATCTAAAAGCCGAGTAATTATGAGTTCCACTCATTTTAAGTTCTAGTGTAACATTTCCAGAATAACTACTCAAATTTAGCTCTTCTTGCGAGGCAGCGCTATGTACTTTTTACACATCTTTAAACGGAGACGGGCGCATCTAATCAGCCGTTCGCTACCAGTTCGGCAGCTATTTGAAAGCTTTCCCGAAGTAGTTGTTAAATTCAACGTAGTTTTTAGAAATTATTCTAGCATTCATCTACAAGGGGATATTGTTAATAGATAAAGTGTAAACATCTTCCACACGGGTTTTATATATTAAGCCGCACGGATAGTTTATGGCTTTATCTGGTGAGGTTGGTTCGCAGTTTTCATCCAGCGGCACGTCTGTAAACGTATTGGAAGCTAGCTGCGTTAAGTTGAAAGACTACACATAAGATCTAATGTTTTGATAAAATCCTGGAATCTAGTAATACAGCGCTAATGGTTGCTTTTGATTCAAATGCAAAGATATTTGCTTCTGTTCAGTTTATCCATTTTCGTGTTTCGTTTTAAAATATAACAACTGTTTGGATTGTTAAATTAGTATTGATCCAAATATGCAAAAGGATACCCCCAAAACGCTAAACACACACGACAATACCAATGGGTGATACGCTGGAATGCAGTGCTTCATCTACTGCTGCATTAATGACGAACCAGAAAACTTAGAGTCGATTGATAAGAAACCCGTTATTGAAATGAAAACAATATAATGAAGATAATATGCTCAAACAAAATATATTTAACGAAAAGGATAAAAGAAGCTAGTATATTAAGTTATCTTTGTAGTCGATGATTGAACAAAAATCCATTAGCTAGTTAATATGTAAAATTTGCTTAACGTAAGTTAATTATGAATACTAGATTTGTAGCTACTGTGTGTTTAAAAACGAATTGTAATTCATTCAATTCATATATTAGTTTATATTTAAATATAAATTATTAAATGATAAATAATATGACTCACATTATGTGAGTCACATATCATCTAAGGCTCAATTTATATCGGCTCACTTTTTGTGAAATTATATTATATAATTAATATAATTATAATATTTTTCGATAATTTGTTTACGTACTTTAATATAATATGATTAACATGTTCATGGTGGTACTTTTAGAAGAGATGGAGGTGAAAAAGTATATATATTTGGTACTGACCTAAAAATGAAGTTTTTTATGGAACCGAATTTATTTAAATTTTTCACCTCAGTCTTTAAACATATAATGATTGTGATTATATATTTTCAAATACTCCTACTGCGACTTCCAAACTTAGTGGTTCCTGAACTCTAGTTATTTGCATTACCTTTATACACTCTAAAATATTCAATAATGTCTACATGCTTGAAATTTAAAAATCAACGTATTTTTCTAAATATCGCATTGTTGAATAGAAGCGAACCAAGAAGCTAATTGGAATAGGTCGGTGATTACTGTATTCTATACTGAATTATTATTAATTTAAGTAACTCAAGTTACATAGACCGAATAATTTTATTTCACTTTCAAACATGGTCGAAATTAAATTTGGAGTTAACGAAAATATTTATTATAAACTTATCGATTTATTAATTCTTAGTTGATATCTTTACGTATTATACTCCCCAAGATGGTATAAATCGCACGAGGCTGCTAAATATTTACCACTTCCATTATTTTGACTATATTATATTTAAGGCAAGCACCAACATACTTGATTAATTTTATTATATTATTCTTAGATACAATTGCTGTAACTATAAATTTATATTTCATAGATGTATCTTAAAATATTATTTGGATATGTTTAGAATTTGATGTTAAATTAATGTAATATCAGGATTGTTATCTTAAAAATCATCTAAATTACAATTATATGTACTAAATATATAGTAATATTTGAACGAAAATTATATGACAGATATTAAGTTTATTATCTTGAATTATTATATTGCTTTATGTTGAATTTCAAAAAGTGATACGAAGTGAAAGACAAAATTTTATAAAATTAGTTAATAATGTATGATTATTACCAGAATTTATTTGTTCATTACTTTTGTTATTATTTAGTAAGTAAATATATTTCAATAAATTTGTAATTTTATTTGACTATGTGAAGACTCTTACGATTTAATTTGAATTTAGTGATACAAAATCAAATGGCAGTATTTTGTAGAATTTTAAATAAATACTGAATCAGCTACAATACAAATTCTATAAATAAACTAAGTTAGACAGAATGATGTGGAATCAATTCTAAATTAATATTCTAAATATTATTGTACCTTAATAATTTCTATAAATTTGTAATCGTATATACGTTGTCCACCTCAAATTAAAAACAGATCTTAGTGAAAAATGATAATGTAAATACTACAAGTAGAGTTCCAATTTAATTTTGTCTTAAAGTTAAATTAACTAGATAAGTTAACTATATTCTGAACCAATACCATAAATATTAATTCTTCGGTTGAATTTTACGAAATATTGTTGTTTATACAGCCCGTAGAACTGGTGAAGTAGTATGTAGAAACTGATGTCTTAGTTCCATTGGATATAGTGTCAAATTAAGATTATTTGCGTTGGCACCATTGATCTAGTTTGGGCTTGAATTCATCATATGAAATAGCAATTCATTTTTCAATAATATAAATAACTGTCGATATTTTATTGTATTTGGTATAGTCATTGAATATGAGAATCACTGGCTACCGACCCGTTCCTTGATTCTTCCGCTATGAAATTTTGGAAGAAGCACTTAAAACCACTTTTTACCCAGAATTATCAGTTTCCAAAAGTTAATTGACTATTATCAAATAACTCCATTACACTTTGGCTCAAGTTCTATATTTATTTTCAGAAAGAGGAAAATAAGGCGCTTGCAAGCATGTTTGAGCCAGATGGGCGGAACTTATGTCGAAGATAAGATTTTTGACCGATTCGCGTAAATTATAAATGTAGTTTTCGTTGAAAATTTTACAGTTTTCACCAGGTCGAACTTTTTTACTTGATTTCAAAATCTCTTCAAATTGGGAGTGGGAAAAAATGGTTCCATAAAAAATTACATTTAATAGCATATCTACAGATTATAGTACAGGTTCACCCCAATCTCTCCAGTTTATGAGCGTGCGCATGTTATGATTAGCTTATTATAGCTTATTAACATGGAGTTTTAAACCTTATCAACTACGGCTCAATTTAATCATTCTTCATCTATACATGGGTATTTCTCACGTTATTAGACCATCGTACGTTATTTTTGTTTAAGATACGTTATTATATGTTTAAGAATATTATTTTAATGTTATTATTTCTTGACTTAAATTTTTTCTTTTTTTGCAAATTTTACTATTTTGTAAATTTACTTCATTTTTCAATTTATGAGTCATTAAATATACTTTAACATCTAATGTTTTATTCATTTACGTCTATATTGATCATATTAACTGAATATATTAAATTTTACTTCAAAATAATGATATCAAGACAACTAATTAATTAGTTTTGGTTATATTGAAAGTTAATTATTATAAATATTAAAAGATATAACATCATTAAATGACTCACTTAACTGTAACCTTATCATCAGAAACCTCGCCTGGAGTATCTCTAGAAAATATATGAGATTCTTTGTACGATTCTTCCAATCTACTTTGATTCGTTTCGAATTTGTTAATCGCTTCTGTGTCCTTCAAGCAATGTGTCGTATAATCAACAGTCGACAGAAACACCAGGTTGAACTGCTCTAATTGTAAACTCGAATCCATCATGAACTTGCACTCGGCTGGATCTTGGTACTTTTCCTGGAACGCTTTAGAAATAGTTATGAAATCTGTGTTTCCGGGCATCACGTACTTGTGCTTCACCGGCAGCGCCCGAATAACCGGGAAGAAGACGGTCTCTAGATACTCGCTAGCTGATTCTGGCGTTTCGAATATCCATCTTCCAGGTGACAAATCACCCACGTAAAAGAACGCATCTGGCTTGTGAATGGCCACTATTTGCTGCAGCTCGTTGACGTGCTCGTGGTTTCCGTGGAAATCTGAGGTAACCAGGAATTTCATTGAGCTTTTGAAGTGGATTCATGATAAGAACATAATATATTTATATTATAAATTATGCAATAAAAAGGTCAAGTCAATTATGATATTACTTGTTGTCAAAATATACCCCAACTGAATACTACTTTTGAATACTTGAACGTATAACGATGAAATTTATAAAGGAGAGCGTTTATGATTGGTCTAAGTAAATAACTGACTCGAAAAAGAATGAACAAATAGTATACAGGTCAAAGTTCATTTCGTTTAGTCATTCTAATTGTTCATGAATTTACAGATCTCGTTGTAAATATTGAACTGGTCCAGCTCTGTTTGAGTACCGATATTTGTAGATTGGCTGTTGCTGATGTGATGCATGCTTTTCTGGCTCGCTAATATTTTGTATTCTTTGTTTGAGTAAAATTTGTTCTTAATTTGGGCCACTGATAAATGCGGGAGCTCTAGCGCTTACAATTCTTCCCAGTTGTAGTTGTACTTCCGTATTCTAGTCACCATGCAATCTATTTCTTACTGCGTCCAAACGTGATATGACATTTATAAAGTGGAGATATATACATGATAACCTACCAAATTCTCATATATTTATTAAATACATCCAACTTTTTATATTTTATCATTACATTACTGAATAGTGTGGAAAGTTACGCATGAAATGTCCTTTATATTCAGATTAATCTTATATTATAAGTTTTAGATTTTTAAATTCGGTTATAAAACTTCTTAAAAAACTGTAAAACTTACACAATTCTTCAATTATTTTAAGCAAAGAGAATATTAACCCTATTTTCAAGCAGTCAAAATAAGTAGTCAAAATATATATTATTCAATTTATAAATTTACACTGTAATACAATATAACAGCATCTAAGAATGCAGATCTATACAGTTACACCAATTTTTTTTGATTACCTTCATAATCATCCAGCAAATATAAAAATGACTCACTTAACTCAGTTAACTTTTTACAGTAATATATGTGGACTGTAAGAAACTGTAAAAATAACAGCCCTACTTAACTGTAACCTTATCATCAGTACTAAGGCTCAATTTAATCATTCCATCTTCATCTCATAAATCATGGCAATCCACAAATCCAACCTTAGTTACACAATAACGTTACCTCAAACTAATCTCAACATCATACCTCATCTTCTAGGATTGTCACTCTGAATAGCCTCCTCAGACAACCTAAGTTAGTTCGGCCCTTGAACTAACATTATTGACCTCGGAAGTTATCTTTGTAAATATAATTAAATGATTTATGATAAGCACAAATACAGATATCTTGGAGTAAGGTGTGTGGAATGTCTTTAAATATATATTAGAATATTTATAAAGTTTGGGTTTATTGTGTTTGTGTTTGCGTTATAGTTATTTTAGTTATTTTATTTGAATTTTATATACGTATGTACGTCATAATAAAGATTTTTAAATATAACTGTTATCTTAAAGAGAAAATATCAATAATGGCCCCACTCCCAAGATGCCATTTATAATATTATCAAATAATTTCAGTTTATAGTTGGTATGGTCTGATAGCAATACTGATGAATTAGATATCTAAGATTTAAATTAATAATATTAAAGCATCGATATAAATGGAGTAAATAATGAATTTATTGATTTGTAAATACTTAATAAAACTGAAGTCTTACGAATAAAAAACTGCACCATAGATTTGTAATAAATTAAAGGAAGATATTAAAATGTAACTTTAACGAATTGTAAATGCATTCACGATTTTACTGAATGCTTCATAATAGATCTTTACATAATTGACTCATAATTACAAACATCTCAGCTTAAAAATGTGGAAATTAATTCTATGGATGTTACAATAACTAATTTAGCAGAATTTGATTATAACAATTGTCATACATTGTAATGCAAACTTAACATTCTATCTATCTCAAGATTAATAATAGATTTGTTTGCAATTTGCGGTGAATGGACTTCAATACAGTTTATAGATTGTATGTTCATTGGAGAAGTTGATAATACTCGGTTAAAAGTAAGTAATGTATAATTGAACATAACAGAATAAAACTATATAAATAATTTGAGCTGTTTATAGAGTCTTAAATGCAACAAATTCGATTTATCAGTAATTGGATTAGTTACATATTAAAAGATTGATATCGTCATGCCAAACGAAAATATGAATAAATAACAGATGCGTGCAAATCTAAATAGGTGCATATGTAATTTAAATTCTATACAAGGATAATGGACAGATATTAGTTTTTCTAATTGCGTACTTGAAGGAAATTCAAAAGAGTGCAAAAAGAAATTTGTGAATACAACAATCAGAGTAATTGTAGATTAAACGTGTCATCAAGTAAATTTCAATGCTTTTTATGGGTTAAAATGCAATTTGACTACAGTGGTGGGCCCTCGAAATGCTTTTTTGAATTAGGAAGAAGAATGAAGTTTATTATTTGAATCTTACTTATATCACTGCCCGGCTCAATAATGAGTGTGTTCTCCCTCCTCATCAATACACTCATTAACTCTATTTACTATTGATTTGTAAAGTGCTTCAATCACATCAAGGCCTGGTTGAGCCTTGGATAGCTGTGCTACAATAATTAACGTATATAACTCTGTATATACTTCAATAATAAGTTTCAACTTTACCTAACGTTGTATAATTTAACAATCAAGAAAATTGATTTCTCATTATGAAATGGAAGTGGAAGATCATAAGTAAAATAACTGTTGTTTTAGAGTAGCATCAATATATTATTTAATGCTGGGCCCGACTAACCCACTTGATTCCATTCTTCAAGAAACAAAAATGCATTCATTATTTGAATATTGAGAATGAAAGCGACTGTAACTACCTGAATTATAATTCTAATTAAGCGAAGTACCAATACTTCATCTTGAGCTCCCGGTTGAGATTGAAAGAAAAAGTCCTCCATTGTTTTTCGTGATTAAGAAATACCTAAAATCGTTCAGATTGACCCAGTTGAAGATGAACACCGAGGTCCTCTGCAGGTCCAGTGCTTGCGCTACTAGTTATAAATTACATATTGCGTCCGTATACCAATCATTGGATCCTCTTATTCTTTTCTCCAATCAGGCTTAACTACCATATATTTTCGAGATAAAATCTTTCATAAATTAGTTTTGTTGACTAAAACGTAGAAATTACACAGGGACATCTTAAACAAGTGATATAACTAGTTCAGATTGGTACAATATTTTATGAATTCATCCGTTGGACCCAGAAATGAAGAGAATACAAACGCTTCAGAACTGCCTAAGTTTGTTAAGTGAATTAGTTGACCTTCCCTAAACATCTTCTACCGCGTTTATTTTTGTCATTGCCGTCCTTTTATTGCATGTGGTAATTTCTATTTTTCCTTTTTGGAATATTAAATACCGACTTTGAATAGTCGATTATGGTCTAATACGATCGAAATCATATTTTTGGCCCTCTTGTGTTAATGAGTAGTTCATGAATAATCTCCAACTTGAGATTATTTATTGGAATTTGTCATCCGCATTAGAAGTGGCAAAATATTTTAATATATAATTACTCACATAGTAAACAAGAAAAAGCAATTCCACCTCCCATAACTGTATTTAATTAAATAATATTGAAGTGGATCTATGTTCAATTCGTTAATGTAATCCATAATAGCTTTAAATGACTTTTTGTACGTTTACTATTGACGAAATGGTTGGTTGTTGGAAAGTTCTTTACATGCATCAATGTTACATATTGCAAAGAAGCGGTACAATTCTTTCGCGAAGTATAAGGGCAGATAGAATTACTATGTAGGACTGTGACAACGAAATATGCTAATACTTCGACACAAAGTATTTAGAGGTATTTAGATCAAATTTAATCTCGGAATTTCCGAAAACGAGCAAATTATGCATCATAAATTCATCTGTTAAAGTCACTTAACAGAACAAGAATATAAAATATTTATCCCTTCTAAATGTTAAACTAATTAAATTCAGTATCCTTTGCTTTCCAAAACTTATGGGAATCGATTTGAACTATTTCACAGAGAAAAATACAAAAACAGCAATAATAGAATACATCCGCTTCAAGAAAAAGAACGTGAACGCACTTAAGCAGCGCCTTCACCGGATTCTGTACGAACAAAATCAAATACAAATAAAAAGGATTCGGATTTAAAAAGAAAATGATCATTTAAACAGTATATTGTGTAAATAGTTGATTTAGTTGTGTGGTTAATCTGAATGAACGAAAAATTCAAACTACTTTATTACTATATTGTGTTTTTTTGAAGAAATATAACATGTATTCAGGTTTAAATCATATAAATCTAATGAATTTGTAATTAATTAAAAATTATAGTAAAGTTCTATTTATTATTGTTAACTTATCTTTGTAACTATCTTTGAGATGGCTGGTATGAATCTTGGGACTAGCGTATCAGCGGCAACGCGTAGTGCTTCTAAGTTTAGAGCAGGAAACAATGTCATAACTCTTTAATCAGTTTCTTCCTGTTCAGGCTCATCCAGCAAATATATAAGTTAAACTTTATCTTTTCAATCATTCATATACAAACTACAAACTACAAAATAAATCTACATTTTAATAAAAACAATTTTCACGCTTTACTTTTCGAATCCTTGACCACTCCAATGACGTCAATCTACAAATGCTCTCAAAAGTTCAGGTTTAAATCATATAAATCTAATGAATTTGAAAATTATAGTAAAGATCTATTTATTATTGTTAATATAGGTTTCACTTACTTCATAAAAGCTCTACAATGCCTTATACTAAGTTTAAATAATATATATTTTAATAATTCTTGTGGTTAGTGATATTTAGATATATTTGGTTTATTAAAGTATTTTACGATTTTACAATATGCATAATTATTATATAATAAAATTACCAAGAAAAACTTAAAACATCATTATTTTAATATCATTTAGGTTACAAAGAAACCAACAGCATTCCTCTCTTACCAATCTAATTTAATCAGGTGAAACCTATATACCTACCTACCTGAGATGAGTGATTTTAATTGAATCTTTACAAAAGACAAATAAATTAATTTTATATATGACGTTCTGACCTGATGTTTATTTGTAATTATGTTTGGTCTATTCGTCATCAACTCTGTTCTATTCGTGAGATATCTCAAAGTATTTAAAAACCACATGAAATGACAAATAAACTATTCATTTTCTCTAGTACTATTCGTGAGACTCGGCACCTAGTCTACTTGTGAGACTTTACCGTACACAGTTCTTATCGTATTTCCTACAGCAGTCGTATTTATCAATTTTAACCACCTTGTTGCCTATCTTTTTAAACACGAAACTCTCTCACTGTGGCTCAGTCCTGGTAACCTTCATTTCGGTGAGTTTCCATCCTCTAACTTTCTTTTCTGCTTGCGTTTCCATCGTTTTTGAGGCCACAAATGCTCCGAAATATAGTAGCACACATGCTATACAGACGACTCCGAAGGCCAAACTAATGATACCGAGTGCTTTTGTTTCATGTTTGTTCCCAACAATTCCAGCTTGAGCTAAAATAACGTTTCTGAATGGGGAATAATCGTGTTTCCCACTCATGGTGAAGTCAACAGTAACATTATTTTTAAAATCAAAATTTAATTATTTAAGTTCGTTCTTGGAGGCGAATAAGACTAAACGAGATATCTCACGAATAAGCTTTGGAAATCAATAGTCTATTCGTCATTTGTACTCTGTTCTATTCGTGAGACTCGGTACCTAGTCTACTTGTGAGACTTTACCATAATACTTGATATTTGTACATTTTGAAATTAGTAAAGCTGACTGAAGATAATCAAGGGGTTAGTCTTTAAAATTATCATAAATATAAGCGATACATATAATAATTTATCTTATAACCAACCCACATACCCACGGATACGAAAATGCACATTAGAAAACAATATAATAAAAATTATAAAATTTTTCCAATATAATAATTAAATATTATGATGCAATTTTTAATATTAATACCAACAATGTCAACTCAGTCGAAAATCCTGTTAAGCGTGTACGCGAACTCTCCTTTGAGATCATACACGAATCTCTCAGCTTCTTTCGTCTCTGTGTCGTAAACTAGAACCGCAATTTTATTCAGATATTTCACATCAATTCCGGTATTCCCAGTAGTAAATATATCTGTTTCGTTAATTTTGTCTCTGAATTTCCCAGAACAGAACACAGACTGGTGAATGTGGCCGGAGAACACGGCGAGCGGCTGGAAGTCCTCGACCGCCTTCCGCACGTCCATCGAGCCGCAGTGCTGGTTGTTCTTTCTGGAGACCATGTCCGCGCAGGTGTCAAACGGGGGCGAGTGGGAGAACACGATAGTGCTGGGCTTGCCGCCGATCAGGTTCTTCAGGCGGTCGTAGATGGAGTAGTTCAGCCTGCTCTTGTACGGCTCGGTGATCGCGTGGTAGTTCGGAAACACATCGAAGTACTTCAGATCATAGTTCTAAGTATCGCTAGCGATGACTACGTCAGAAACCTCGCCTGGAGTATCTCTAGAAAATATATGAGATTCTTTGTACGATTCTTCCAATCTACTTTGATTCGTTTCGAATTTGTTAATCGCTTCTGTGTCCTTCAAGCAATGTGTCGTATAACCAACAGTCGACAGAAACACCAGGTTGAACTGCTCTAATTGTAAACTCGAATCCATCATGAACTTGCACTCGGCTGGATCTTGGTACTTTTCCTGGAACGCTTTAGAAATAGTTATGAAATCTGTGTTTCCGGGCATCACGTACTTGTGCTTCACCGGCAGCGCCCGAATAACCGGGAAGAAGACGGTCTCTAGATACTCGCTAGCTGATTCTGGCGTTTCGAATATCCATCTTCCAGGTGACAAATCACCCACGTAAAAGAACGCGTCTGGCTTGTGAATGGCCACTATTTGCTGCAGTTCGTTGACGTGCTCGTGGTTCCCGTGGAAATCTGAGGTAACCAGGAATTTCATTGGGCTTTTGAAGTGAAATAGATTTAAATATATATATTGTGTAGTCAAAGAATGTGATAAATGGTTAAGTCTAAATTGATTTCACATCCACATATTTTTTTCTTATGGATTGTTAAAATAAGAGTTTAGAAATGTTAATATTTACATAGATATTTATATATGAGATAAATATTAAAATGGTATCAAAATGCACATATTGTCATGTACCAAAAGTTGTTATCAACATAAAGATCTCCAAAACAAACTCTATTAGCCCGAAAGAGCTAACGGAGAGTCTGTGAGGAAAATATGTTTTCTTTCATATCTATGCTTAGTGCCATGATTTATGAGATGGCTAATATTGGACATTTTGAGCTAAAAGTAGTCGGAAATAGTAATTTGTTACTAAATGTTTTTAATTTTTCTATTACGCATTCTAGAAATTTTAAAATGACATATTAAGGCTCTAAACTATAGAAGAACATTTGTACTAATTCTAAATATTCAAGGGTTTCTTTTTCTTTTAATTATAAATTATTTCATTATATTCGATAAGTAATCGCAAACAATAAATAATTCACTCCTAATATGAATATTGTTTACTTCGTGTTTACGATATAAAATATTGATGCATTAAAACAGAACATAGAAAATAAACTGGACTAACTTATTTAATTAGCAAATCCAGGAGAATTGTAGTCTTTTGTGCAATCTGTTTAGTCCGATAATGGTTAAGATATATTCGTGAATATTTCAACGAATATTTTACGGGTGGTGAACGGCGTTTCCAACTCGCATGCGTATTTTAATAAGCTGATAAGTGATAGCAATGCTATGCGGTTGTGTACGAATCTTTAAATTCCTTCTTAGTACAACAGTTCAGTCTATAACAGTAATTTGGTGAATGATAGCAGTTATTCCTACACTTCTAACACATCATAAAGTTGTACGAACCTTAATTTAACCGCAACATTCCACTAAATGCAAAGTAACAATTCATAAAAGTCAATTATCCAGTATATGGAGCTATCTGGCAATACCATAACTTACCCGTATACCTCCAATAATATACCGGTATCAAATCTGAATAAATAGATTCTAAATTTTTACGGAACGATGGTGAAGTTCATTTATCCGTGTAGATAGTTCAACGCGTTCGAATAACCGTTCGACGTCAATTATCGAATTAACAATGAATAGAAATTTGATTATAACAGTTCAGAATAATTCAGAGAATCAACCGTCACTGAATTCATTCAAGAACTATCCGAATTCAAACAAAAAATGGCCGCATGCTACGGAGAAGAATATTTAAGCCTTGGAGATAACGGAGTGTGGGCCATCGGAATTGAAAAAGAAGTTATTGACTTCGTAGGAAAAACATACGAAGAAAACCAATAAATAGCTCATTCAAAACAACTATTCGACGCAATCAACAAAACAATCGCAGCTGCACACCATAACGCGAAATTTAGAGTATACAAACACAATCACCCATATGGATAAGGATAAAGTATCGGCGCAGCATCCGTTCAACTATTCATCAAAGACTGCGAATTCTACGAAACTGTAGAAGATGCGCTGAAAATAATGGCATAATACACTGAAATCACTGCAAACAATCAACTGTTATACAACTTCGAAGTTATTATATTTAACCAAATAAATAACTCAAACAAATCAATCTACAAACTACTCAGCTCCGTTTTAAATGTAACCAGAATAGAACTTAAAATTGATGCATATATAGCCTATCAAACAAGAGTACTTTACACAACTGATAATTATTATTTAATTCCTTAAAGTATTGATGTATTTTAATAAAATGTTGTATAAATATGCAGTCTAGTAAATTCACAAAATAGTCTAGCTGGAGTTATTTGTACTTCTATTCCAGTTCAACAATTAATCACTAACTAAGCATAATAATATATTGTTGATACTGAGAAAGAATCCTGTTTAACGAAAAATACTGATGATCCATTTGATTATAAATACTTTCTAGCTACTTGTGAGGGGCAATATTTAATTCATTTTAACTAGTATAAGAGAACGAGTGTAAAAATAATGGGATAAAATCATTATTTTGAGAACATTAACGGATATTTGAGACTAATAATTAAAGTAAGAGAAATTGATACATATCAATACAGTTTAATAAGTTCCGTTAGCCCAACAAATGCTCAATTCACGTTCGATTAGTGTGTGACTCAGCAAACAGCCGGTTATATTTTAAACTCAAACAAAAAATACAATATTGACTGCGCCGATCCAAGTTAAACAGTGACTGATATATTTTCAAATCAGTAAGATAACTTGGAAGCGGTCTTACTGCTTTCAGATGCTACTTTCAGCCAGCTATAAAACTTAAAGTCCTATCTTGGCCTTGGAGTGTAGGTTGGTAGAATGTCGCGGAATAATTTGTCAACTACACTATCAGATCTAACTTTGTCAACAACCTGCCTTTAATAAATTCAGGACTATATTTACAATTTCCCGAATGACGAGGACTTCGAGACTGGAACTTTTCACTTGAACTAATTAACTTGTTAACACAATAAGAACAATTAAGTGAAAACTGAAAACTTCACTTTGCTTTTGAACATTCACAAAAACTATTTGTTCACTGACTATGTTTTATTTTCAAGGGATTTTGCAGCCGCTTTCTTTTAACTGTCTTCGTTCAACATTTTGAGCCCAGAAATGGAGTCAGTAGTTCCATTTAATAATAGTCATTTACAACTGCTGTTTACTGAAGGTGCAGTTTTGTGCAGGTTAATTGATAAGCCAGACTATCTTCATAAAAACATACAGTTCGGTTCACGAAACTTGAAATCTGCCCACTTTTAACACCTGAAAAACATGAGAGGGATACTATTTGAGATGATACCGCAGGACACTATTACGTTCAACTGCTCGAGTTCGACCTTCAGCAACGAACTGATGAAGAACATGCAAGAACGGGCAGACCACTACGCGAACGCGTTCGTGGACGATAAAGACCAGGCACTGCGGCTTAGCGGAGATGTCGGGCTGGTCATAGCTGGCGCGGCTTGCGCTGGTGTCGTTGCTTTCTTTTTCCTAAAAGTGCTCTGAAGACGTTGAAGACGTTTTATGTTAGAGAAACTAACACTTTGGATTTGTAATAACCGTGTGAGTAATATTAATTTATGAACTTCAATGATTAATATTCATAAGAACAATGTAAACTCATAAATATAAGTGATACATATAATAATAATTTATCTTATAACCAACCAATCAACCCACCTACCCGCGGATACGAAAATGCACATATTAGAAAACAATATTATTAAAATTATATAAATTTTTCAATATAATAATTAAATATTATGATGCAATTTTTAATATTCATACCAACAACGTCAACTCAGTCGAAAATCCTGTTGAGCGTGTACGCGAACTCTCCTTTGAGATCATACACGAATCTCTCGGCTTCTTTTGTTTCTGTGTCGTAAACAAGAACCGCGATTTTGTTCATGTACTTCTTGTCAACTCCAGTATTCCCAGTAGTAAATATATCTGTTTCGTTAATTTTGTCTCTGAATTTCCCAGAACAGAACACAGACTGGTGAATGTGGCCGGAGAACACGGCGAGCGGCTGGAAGTCCTCGACCGCCTTCCGCACGTCCATCGAGCCGCAGTGCTGGCAGTTCTTTCTGGAGACCACGTCCGCGCAGGTGTCAAACGGGGGCGAGTGGGAGAACACGATCGTGCTGGGTTTGCCGTCAATCAGGTTCTTCAGGCGGTCGTAGATGGAGTTGTTCAGCCTGCTCTTGTACGGCTCGGTGATCGCGTGGAAGTTCGGAAACACCTCGAAGTACTTCAGGTCATAGTTCTAAGTATCGCTAGCGATGACTACGTCAGAAACCTCGCCTGGAGTATCTCTAGAAAATATATGAGATTCTTTGTACGATTCTTCCAATCTACTTTGATTCGTTTCGAATTTGTTAATCGCTTCTGTGTCCTTCAAGCAATGTGTTGAATAATCAACAGTCGACAGAAACACCAGGTTGAACTGCTCTAATTGTAAACTCGAATCCATCATGAACTTGCACTCGGCTGGATCTTGGTACTTTTCCTGGAACGCTTTAGAAATAGTTATGAAATCTGTGTTTCCGGGCATCACGTACTTGTGCTTCACCGGCAGCGCCCGAATAACCGGGAAGAAGACGGTCTCTAGATACTCGCTAGCTGATTCTGGCGTTTCGAATATCCATCTTCCAGGTGACAAATCACCCACGTAAAAGAACGCATCTGGCTTGTGAATGGCCACTATTTGCTGCAGCTCGTTGACGTGCTCGTGGTTTCCGTGGAAATCTGAGGTAACCAGGAATTTCATTGAGCTTTTGAAGTGGATTCATGATAAGAACATAATATATTTATATTATAAATTATGCAATAAAAAGGTCAAGTCAATTATGATATTACTTGTTGTCAAAATATACCCCAACTGAATACTACTTTTGAATACTTGAACGTATAACGATGAAATTTATAAAGGAGAGCGTTTATGATTGGTCTAAGTAAATAACTGACTCGAAAAAGAATGAACAAATAGTATACAGGTCAAAGTTCATTTCGTTTAGTCATTCTAATTGTTCATGAATTTACAGATCTCGTTGTAAATATTGAACTGGTCCAGCTCTGTTTGAGTACCGATATTTGTAGATTGGCTGTTGCTGATGTGATGCATGCTTTTCTGGCTCGCTAATATTTTGTATTCTTTGTTTGAGTAAAATTTGTTCTTAATTTGGGCCACTGATAAATGCGGGAGCTCTAGCGCTTACAATTCTTCCCAGTTGTAGTTGTACTTCCGTATTCTAGTCACCATGCAATCTATTTCTTACTGCGTCCAAACGTGATATGACATTTATAAAGTGGAGATATATACATGATAACCTACCAAATTCTCATATATTTATTAAATACATCCAACTTTTTATATTTTATCATTACATTACTGAATAGTGTGGAAAGTTACGCATGAAATGTCCTTTATATTCAGATTAATCTTATATTATAAGTTTTAGATTTTTAAATTCGGTTATAAAACTTCTTAAAAAACTGTAAAACTTACACAATTCTTCAATTATTTTAAGCAAAGAGAATATTAACCCTATTTTCAAGCAGTCAAAATAAGTAGTCAAAATATATATTATTCAATTTATAAATTTACACTGTAATACAATATAACAGCATCTAAGAATGCAGATCTATACAGTTACACCAATTTTTTTTGATTACCTTCATAATCATCCAGCAAATATAAAAATGACTCACTTAACTCAGTTAACTTTTTACAGTAATATATGTGGACTGTAAGAAACTGTAAAAATAACAGCCCTACTTAACTGTAACCTTATCATCAGTACTAAGGCTCAATTTAATCATTCCATCTTCATCTCATAAATCATGGCAATCCACAAATCCAAACTTAGTTACACAATAACATTACCTCAAACTAATCTCAACATCATACCTCATCTTCTAGGATTGTCACTCTGAATAGCCTCCTCAGACAACCTAAGTTAGTTCGGCCCTTGAACTAACATTATTGACCTCGGAAGTTATCTTTGTAAATATAATTAAATGATTTATGATAAGCACAAATACAGATATCTTGGAGTAAGGTGTGTGGAATGTCTTTAAATATATATTAGAATATTTATAAAGTTTGGGTTTATTGTGTTTGTGTTTGCGTTATAGTTATTTTAGTTATTTTATTTTTTGAGTAAAGAACGCGTTAAAATGAATACATCATTTTTTAATGTTTCTTGTGATTGAAGTAATTGATTATTGAGTGGATGTTTTTGAGATGTACCAAAAGAGTGAGCCGATATATTTTATTTGAATTTTATATGTACGTCATAATAAAGATTTTTAAATATAACTGTTATCTTAAAGAGAAAATATCAATAATGGCCCCACTCCCAAGATGCCATTTATAATATTATCAAATAATTTCAGTTTATAGTTGGTATGGTCTGATAGCAATACTGATGAATTAGATATCTAAGATTTAAATTAATAATATTAAAGCATCGATATAAATGGAGTAAATAATGAATTTATTGATTTGTAAATACTTAATAAAACTGAAGTCTTACGAATAAAAAACTGCACCATAGATTTGTAATAAATTAAAGGAAGATATTAAAATGTAACTTTAACGAATTGTAAATGCATTCACGATTTTACTGAATGCTTCATAATAGATTTTAACATAATTGACTCATAATTACAAACATCTCAGCTTAAAAATGTGGAAATTAATTCTATGGATGTTACAATAACTAATTTAGCAGAATTTGATTATAACAATTGTCATACATTATAATGCAAACTTAACATTCTATCTATCTCAAGATTAATAATAGATCTGTTTACAATTTGTGGTGAATGGACTTCAATACAGTTTATAGATTGTATGTTCATTGGAGAAGTTGATAATACTCGGTTAAAAGTAAGTAATGTATAATTGAACATAACAGAATAAAACTATATAAATAATTTGAGCTGTTTATAGAGTCTTAAATGCAACAAATTCGATTTATCAGTAATTGGATTAGTTACATATTAAAAGATTGATATCATCATGCCAAACGAAAATATGAATAAATAACAGATGCGTGCAAATCTAAATAGGTGCATATGTAATTTAAATTCTATACAAGGATAATGGACAGATATTAGTTTTTCTAATTGCGTACTTGAAGGAAATTCAAAAGAGTGCAAAAAGAAATTTGTGAATACAACAATCAGAGTAATTGTAGATTAAACGTGTCATCAAGTAAATTTCAATGCTTTTTATGGGTTAAAATGCAATTTGACTATTTAATTAAATAATATTGAAGTGGATCTATGTTCAATTCGTTAATGTAATCCATAATAGCTTTAAATGACTTTTTGTACGTTTACTATTGACGAAATGGTTGGTTGTTGGAAAGTTCTTTACATGCATCAATGTAACATATTGCAAAGAAGCGGTACAATTCTTTCGCGAAGTATAAGGGCAGATAGAATTACTATGTAGGACTGTGACAACGAAATATGCTAATACTTCGACACAAAGTATTTAGAGGTATTTAGATCAAATTTAATCTCGGAATTTCCGAAAACGAGCAAATTATGCATCATAAATTCATCTGTTAAAGTCACTTAACAGAACAAGAATATAAAATATTTATCCCTTCTAAATGTTAAACTAATTAAATTCAGTATCCTTTGCTTTCCAAAACTTATTGGAATCGATTTGAACTATTTCACAGAGAAAAATACAAAAATAGCAATAATTGAGTTCATCCGCTTCAAGAAAAAGAGCGTGAACGCACTTAAGCAGCGCCTTCACCGGATTCTGTACGAACAAAATCAAATACAAATAAAAAGGATTCGGATTTAAAAAGAAAATGATCATTTAAACAGTATATTGTGTAAATAGTTGATTTAGTTGTGTGGTTAATCTGAATGAACGAAAAATTCAAACTACTTTATTACTATATTGTGTTTTTTTGAAGAAATATAACATGTATTCAGGTTTAAATCATATAAATCTAATGAATTTGTAATTAATTAAAAATTATAGTAAAGTTCTATTTATTATTGTTAACTTATCTTTGTAACTATCTTTGAGATGGCTGGTATGAATCTTGGGACTAGCGTATCAGCGGCAACGCGTAGTGCTTCTAAGTTTAGAGCAGGAAACAATGTCATAACTCTTTAATCAGTTTCTTCCTGTTCAGGCTCATCCAGCAAATATATAAGTTAAACTTTATCTTTTCAATCATTCATATACAAACTACAAACTACAAAATAAATCTACATTTTAATAAAAACAATTTTCACGCTTTACTTTTCGAATCCTTGACCACTCCAATGACGTCAATCTACAAATGCTCTCAAATGTCCGCAAGTCACATTTCCCAGTCGAATGCTGTTGATAAAACGCCCCTAAACTTTCTTGACGATTTGATCACCGCTCAAAAAGTAAAATAGGAACCGCAGGAACTGGTACTTCCAACTTCCAACATCCACTTGACAAACGACGAAAAATTCAAAAACGAGGGGATAAAAATACTTAAGAATAAATAAGCGGCCGTTATGATTCTTGCCGGCGGCTCAGCAACCAGATTGGGAGCGGAGGTACCAAAGGGAGCGTTTTAAATTGGGCTGGAGGGGTTCAGCTGCACGTACGAGGTGCTGATTAACCAGTGCAAGAAACTATTTGAGCCAGAGATAATCATCATGCTCAGCTCAGCCACCGAGTCCAGCATTAAATTTCTGGAAGAAAGAGATTACTTTGGATATAACAAGGACAAAATACACTTCGTATTCCAACCAGAATACCCAGTCATATCCGAAACCAAGTAATTACTACTAGACGAGCACCAGAACATTCAAACATCGCCAAACGGAAACGGGGGCTTCTTGAAAGCAATCTCAAAATTAAATTTGCCTGGAGTTGAATATATTCACGTTGTATTCGTTGACAACCCATTCGTTAAGATTTTGGACCCCGAAATGCTCGGCTTCGCTTCCCTGAACAATTTCGAGGTGGTAAACCGGGTTTTGCAGCCAAAAGTTGGCGAAAAGGTTGGTATTTGCGGTTTGCGCAACATAGAAGCGCAACAGTAAGCTCCATTGTGCTCCGAAAAAATAACTGCTGCGAATTTGCTTAAGAAGCCGTGCCCGGCTGTATTCGAGTACTCTGAAATTGACATTCAAAAAATCAAGCCAGAGGAGTAGTACGCGAATATTGGCAACCACTTGTTTAGAACCAGTTTTTTGAAGCCGCTCATTGACTTGCAAGAGAGCACTGGGACCTACATCACTCCTTATCACCTAGCTCATAAAAAGATCCCCTATTTTGATGCGGAACAGCAGAAAATGGTCACCCCGGCCGAACTCAACGCCTACAAAGTGGAGCACTTCATTTTTGATTACTTCCACTTCTGCTCCGTTCAACAATTCGGGTTGTTCGTTTGTTCGCGGGACGAATTCTGTCCGATCAAAGAACCAAAAGATATTGATGAGGTAAAGAGACTCTGGAAGTGATTGATTGATATATCCATTAAATTAATTTTTAAATATTTATACACTGTTCACTTAATTGATATTTCATTTAATTATATATATCGATAACGAAAATTGTTAAGAATCTTAAAATAGTAATGTAATATATATTGAGATTAGTTTGAGGTAACGTTATGTGTAACTAAGTTTGGATTTGTGGATTGTCATGATTTATGAGATGAGGATGGAATGATTAAATTGAGCCTTAGTACTGATAATAAGGTTACAGTTAAGTGAGTCATTTTATATACATGAACCTATTTTAATAATTATAAATATATAAATCGGAAACGCGAGCTTATGAGTATTTATAACTGTGAGTAAAACTGATATATTATATTTACACTTCACTACCCATAGGTGATAATCACTTGCACACAGTGAGCGAAATAATTATAATTTAGACTGCTGTCAATAATAACATTTTATTGGCAATATCTTCGAATGAATTTGACTATCTATTCGCTACTAATATTCTTTTTATTTGTCAACTAATGAACCACTGATATTTTATAATTTCAGCAATTCATGCTTCTTTAGTCTAAATTGACCCCAGTTCCCTTTTGTTCACTTAACAATTAACTGAATTTAATTGGGCTTTTCAATAACTAATATTGTTTTGACATAAAACAAAACTGGGTAATAATTCAATACTTACGGCAAACTAACTGATAGAAGTCTCACATCAACGTACTTGCATCACTTAGTTACTACTACTTAATAGAATTCAACTTCTTCATTTTTAACTTCTTAAACCTTCCAGCTCCTTTGAAAGCTTGAAGTGCTTAAAAAAGTATCAAATAATTGCTACTTTTTAAACGTAATTGAACTCGAAAATATTATAAATCTTCTTATTGTTTAGTAACATTTTACCAGTTATTAATTCAGTACTATTTATGAATTTTCAATTAAAAACCATTTTTTATAGTTTTCGACTTGAAAATGGTTGCTTTGGAAATCTAAATTCTCTCAAAGTAATAGTAAACAAATAATAATACTATTTATATTCCGATATAGTATGTAACACTATGTGTTTGGAGTGTATTCATAAAAATTATTTAAATTTCAGAATTATTACAAATATTAATAATATGATATTAAAAATATTATATTTCATGTATTTTAACTTATATTCAAATATGTATCAAATTTTATACATAAAATAAGAAGTAGACATCGTCTACGGATTCCTTCATATAGATGAAACAAGCATTACTAAATACTACTACCATTACATTGTCTACCTGTATTACTTTAAACTGAAATGATTATAAACATAAGTTTAAATTCCACTATTTCTACAAATTTTCATCAACTCCAGTTTTCAAACGCCGTGTGAGATTATTGCTGTATGGAAGATTTATAAGCCATATCGCATTAATATAAGCTTTTAACAATATTCTACATATCATTTCTATCAACATAACTGATTTAGCTTTCATCATTTTGGGAATGAAAATCGTTTTTGGTCCTAACAAAATATTATGTTGTTGACATATACAGATATATAAATCTCTTTTGAATTTACATGACTTACTCTTCTTCGATAAATAAAATCATATTTTAGTATATTTTGGTGATTATTATAATTTGATCTACAAGAGCTAAGTGAAGTATATAAGTGTATGTCAGTATTAGTTATATATATATACTATATATTTTAGCACCTTGAGATATAAAGCCAATTACAATTTTATTCTTGAATTTACTTCTAAAGTATTGAAAATGTATATAATACTAATTTCATTAATAATGATTAATTAATAAATGTATATCATACTATAATTAACATAGACTTGTAAATGTATTGATGATGATCAAATCAAATATATTTTATATGTACTAAATATTTAAAAAATTCTAGCGTATGAAAATTAATTCTATGTATAATATTAGTTAGATAAGTAAACAGTATTTACATATTTTAATGATTAAGATTAAAGGTGCTTTTTGAGCTTAATATAAATATTTTTAATTAATTAATAGTTAAAGTGGAAATGATAAATAATTATGACTATTTATATGAATTCAAGTTATAATATTATATTTCCATATGTTTAATTATTATAAATATTCATTAAATTAATTTCCGCCAAATATATACAAAAACCAGTTTCTTAAAAGTAAGTTAGCGAATCAGGTGAAACTGGTCCGCTAACGACTCAGTGAGGGCCCTGCTGGGTCTTTACTGAGTGGGCATAAATGACGGGTTGAGCCCGTTTTGAAAGTGGAAACACTGGTGTGCGAGAGCCTGTTTTGCTTTCGAAAGTCTCACAGTCGTTCGTTTGTGCCGTCTCGAGGAAGTGAAATGAATATATACAAAATAGAAAATACTTCATTTATGATATTAAATTAGCCTTAGATGCTATATAAACATCATAATTATTTATAATTAGTGCTATATTTCTTTTTCGATCAAAAATCTAAATATTTTGAAAAATCATAACCAAATGTTATATGTTTGTAAGACTTCCCACGTATGAATTGTAATTTAATTTTAATGTCAATTATACTACTTGCCAATAGTTACTATCTCAGAGTTACGGGAACTTTCAAGATGTTTCTCACTTGTTATCAAATGATCGATGGAAGAAATACAGTGTATAATGTATTTTAGCTGAAATAGAACGTAAATATTAATATCATGCATTAACACGATACTGATCCAGTATAAACGAAAGTTAAGTGAGTGGGATATATAAATATTCATTAAATTAATTTCCGCCAAATATATACAAAAACCAGTTTCTTAAAAGTAAGTTAGCGAATCAGGTGAAACTGGTCCGCTAACGACTCAGTGAGGGCCCTGCTGGGTCTTTACTGAGTGGGCATAAATGACGGGTTGAGCCCGTTTTGAAAGTGGAAACACTGGCGTGCGAGAGCCCATGTTTTGCTTTCGAAAGTCTCAATGAAGTCTGTTTGTGCCGTCTCGAGGAAGTGAAATGAATATATCGATAACGAAAATTGTTAAGAATCTTAAAATAGTAATGTATATATCTTATATTTACACATTAAGGTTATAATTGTTATATAATAATTCAAAAGCTTGTTATTCTCTTTGTTAATATTGTAAAAATGAACAGATTGATTGATTTTATACCTTAAGTGAAAAGGCACCGTTTTGTAAATATTGTGACATTTATTACTAAATTAATTATTTGGTCCACTTCATATTAAATGCCAAAAGGGTCCAATGGTGGGTCAAGTGGTTCCAAATCTACCGCTTCTACTAAATCTACTCCATCTGTTAGAGTAAATACTAATGGAACTTTTGATTAAAGAAGCTCGATTTTTAGATCAGGAGAAGCATATCTTAAATCTGATGGCACACTTGATGGAAGATGCGCTGCAGCCAGGTAGGGAATCATAGGAACAACGTCTAGTGGATAAGCAGATCTTAGATACGCAGCTGTTAAAAATGCGGTTTCCATAAATTAATAAAAAGAAAGTTCATAAAGTATATCGATTACTAATACAAGCACTCATTAACAAAATCTGAATATTGAAATTCCTGAAAGAAAATAATCGAATTAAAAGACTGAACACATGTCTATTTAAATTAAAGATCAATAACTAAGAATATAGAGTATTAATGACAAGTTAAGACAACTTTAACAACAAATTAATAAGTAAAAGAACAAGATCAACAACGAAATGACAGAATAATCTCATAAAATTGATATAGCTCTTCAGAAGTTAAAATATTTCGTTTCGAATGAAGCATAACAGTGAAACATAAAATATTCTAATGTAATAAGATATTTCATATCATTTTCACATTGTATGACATTTATAATTCATTTGATGTAGATATCAACATTCAACGAATGTATATATCAATTCACTTAACTTTCGTTTATATCTTCTGTACAGGAAACAGAAAGTCCACGCGATAATTATAAGATGCTTAGATTATAAAAGGTTATAACTTTAAAGTAAAATAAAGGTGATAATAGTTGAATGAAAGTAATTCATTAACTAATATTAGAACTTAAGAAGAATGACATCTATATCCTTAACATTTAATATTAAATTAAACGAATATTGTTTTTCAAATCCACTTCATATGCCAAAAGGTTCAAGTACATCACATAGTGGGTCAAGTGGTTCCAAATCTACCGCTTCTACTAAATCTACTCCATCTGTTAGAGTTAATGCAAATGGAACTTTTGATCAGCGAAGTTCTGCGTTCAAATCAGGAGAAGCATATCTTAAATCTGATGGCACACTTGATGGAAGATGCACTGCAGCCAGGTAGGGAATCTTAGGAACAACGTCTAGTGGATAAGCAGATCTTAGATACGCTGCTGTTAAAAATGCACCTTGGTCTGTTGATAGATAAGATGTAGAGGCATAAACGTTTAGAAATACTTATTAACAAACAAAATACCGAGAAAGTCACGAAAGTAAATATTCTAATTAAAATGATGTGGATCATATAGTGTCTCTTTAAATAGTTGCTCAATAGACAAGGTCATCAAAATCTTCTTTAAGTGAAGATACAATTGCAACTATTAAAAAGGCATATAATACAAGTGCAAATTTTAGAATGAGAGATAGTGTTGTGAATCGCACTGAAAATAATCGAATTGATGAAAAGATTATGTAAGCATTATAGGGGGATGATGTGCAGCTAAATAGAGCTGAGATGCAGAGATTATCGTAATAAGTAAAAGCTTCACAAGAAGTTGCACAGAATTTTCCAGATGTTTATATTGTTCAGTCAATAGCATCTGATCTATCTAACTTATATAATCAGTAAAGCAATGAGAATGTTGAGTGAATCTGAACAATAATTAAAATAATTATTTGTAACACATTTTGCTATTTTTACACCCACTCCAATACGTAAAATGCAAAATTCAGTCAAAAATTTGGAGTCTCGTTAGGATTTGCTCGATGCTGAGTCTTACCGAATAATCTAGGACCAACGTTAGAAGATAGCCTTGATTACCGAGCAGCGCCAGCGTTAGCAAGTAGAGTCCGAGCGCTTAACGATTAATCTCGAGTTGAAGCTGAATTAAGCCGTTTAACGTGTGTAAATGCTGAACGAGCAGCTAAATCAGCAGATTCAGAAGTCAAACGACGTTTCAAGACAACTGGAATCCGGTTACGAACAGGCTCGCTCACTAACTGACCGTTTGAACCAGTCGGCAGCCGAGGTGACCAAGAACAAAAACGAATCCAATTTAAGGTTCGAATAAATCGGGTCCTTAAACCAACAACTTCAAATGAAGAACGAGCAAATTACAAAACTACAAAACGAAGGGCAAACGAGGTACAAACAAATTGAAGAGATGAAAACAGACAAACAAAAACTCGAATTCCAATACAAATAAAACCTTGAGCACGTCCAATATATGAACACCTCACTAGCACAGCTGTAAAACTAATTACAGCACAAACTAAAAGGAATCAAGGACACGGAGAGCGAAATAATGCAAACACAAGCCAAAAGATGCCGCACCAGCGACGACTTGCAAGACCTCGGTAACAAAATAAATAACGCTAACAAATGCATTGACGAAAATGGACACACAATCGAACAACTCAACCAACAAATCATTCAAAGCCAAAACAACATCAACACCAAACAAGAACAAATAAATAACCAACAATAACAACTAAACCAAATGCAAATAGACAAACAAAGCAGAGAACAGAAACTTAACGAAATGGACGACCTTGGCACACAAAAGCACAAAATACTTCTCGGACTATACGAATAAATCGATAAAGCTAACCAAGACATCGTGTAAAGATCAACAGAAGAATCAACACTTCAAGGTGTATAATTCAATTTACAATAATAACTGAAAGCTCTCAGAGCTGAATCAGATTAAAAAGAAACCGCTACTCAGGATATAACATAGAAAAACGGAGTTCTGTAACAAAATATTATATCACTATAAACTAAATACACCGAAACTGCAGCTAATCTTCAGTAAAATTAATAAAAAGTAGCTGAACTTCAAGCATTGAACGTAACATTGCAACATAATAACAAGGCTATGGGCTAAGCTATATCTAAAATGTAATAAGAATAAAATGAACAGATGGAAGATTTATACAATTACCAAAATATGCTCGAAAAAGAAAAAATGGAACGAATTTAAAAAGCTCAAGAAAGAATATAATTTTTGGAGCAAGTAGTAAAAGAAGAAGACGCCCTCGTTTAACAAGTTGAAATTGTAGAAAAATCATTTGGTAAAAGAGCTGGAATTAAGAGTATCATGAAGGATATTGATGAAATGATGTGAAATTCATTAAACAAATAAAAATTATATACAAAATTAAGTAAATAAAGTAATATATAATATAATAGTAAGTAGAGTGTAAAGAAGACACCGTAAATTACGTCTTTACTGGTCACCCTTTATGATAAAGGGCCTTTATCTCTGATCATCACATTTCCTTTCCTTTCTAATGATCAATAAGAAACCAACATTCCTTTCTCTCTTACTATTCATTAAATTAAAAAATATCAAAATAATAGTAAGTTGTTAATAGAACACATGGTAGATTGATTAGTCAGTATTTTTGTCTTTTCATAATATATTAATATTATTTATTTATTCCACTCCGTAATCTATTATATGTCCCATTTTCGTTTATAATAATTACAAGCCTCACATTGATTTAATCCAATTAAAAATATAAAAATATTCTTATATTATATTATTAATAACTTGGATAAGATCACTAAATATTTAGTGCTTCTAGACCAATTTGTTATAATAAAGAATCTCAATATATAAACTTACTAGATCCTCAATATTCGAACAATAATCTTTTCAACGATTTTTCAAGAAATAATTTCATACGATTGTCATAAAATACTAGATAAAATACTAGATAAAAACATAATATAATTATTGTCTTAATTACTGTATTATCTAAAGATTATCTCAAGTCTTTATAGTTGTTTCTTAGCTCTTTCATGCGATTTTTACACGATTTTTATTTTATTAAATGGGTTTAAATAAAATAATGTGCGTTGGAATTACATTAATTCCAAAGATTACAAATTCTCAATCGAGATATTAGGCAAAATTATTACCACATCGTTTACCTGGATAAAAATTATCCACTCCTCAATGGGTTCAGCTAATACATACAAGCATTTGGAACAAACAATGGAGAAATTAAACTACGATGCAATCGAGTGCACATTTTTCTTCTCTTTCTCGCGTACCATGGAGCCGGTTATAAAAGAGGGTGATAAGAAAATAAAGAAGATACTCGAATGCCTTGCAAAAGTTCAGCACATAGTTGATAAGGACCAACAATACCCCGTTTACCGCTTTGGATGCAGTGAAACGAGAGACAAGTCCGTTCTCCCAATGAACGGATCCAACTCAGAACCGTTTATCGTAAAAGGTGTTGAAAACATCGTGAGCGAAGTAACTCAGGCTGCCAAGGAGATAACATTCGCAGGACCAACCAGCTTGACCCCAATGATTGAATAAATGATAAAACAAGCCAAAGAAAACATAAGGAAGTACCAACTCGATAAGACATTCAAAATCCCACACTAAATCGCAATCACAATTCTTAACAACGAAACCAGCACACGCATCTCAGACCACGAACACCTGAAACAAGCCGCTGAATACCCTATCAGCTTCGTAATCCTCTCACCTCAATACTTTGAGATCTACAACACATTCGATCACGCACAAAACGTTAAATTCGATAGCTTCAGATACACGTCCATTTCAAAGGTACTACAAGACATGAAAGCAAAAGATTTTGGAGAATCTGAAGAAGTCGCCATCGTTAATGATATGTTCAAAGAAATCAGTGCATAACATGTAAATATGCAAAGATTATAAATGATTGAATGAGAATTTATATCTAATTAACTTATTTATATACAGTTTCATTCAATTGTGTCACTATTTCGGACATAATAAGAAATTCGTAGCATCTATTTATTTAGGTACTAATTAGATACAGCGCTTTTCTTTTAGAAAGTTTCAGAAAACTAATTATCATTACTATCGCACTCATCTACAATAAGTTTCATCCAAAGAAGTGGTAGTTTCCTTTACTTTTTTGTTATTATATTGCTTCATTAGATTATTATTGTTTACGTTTAAAAATGAAGATTATAATAGATTTACATATGTATATATGTATATATCTTTGTTCGATTATTTAGTATAATTCAATATAACATAGTTTAGTTGAAGAATTATTATATATAGTATTTCAATTCAACTAAATTATATCTCATTATCATTTTCTCATTATTATTTATTAATATTTCTTAAAATAATGAGTTTAAGATTGTAAAGATTAAATTATAATTTTATACAAAACAACAAAAGATGTCTATTGATATCCTTTTTAGTAAATGGATAACACAGTATATTATGCATACTAATACATATTGTGTATTCATCTCATTTTTCTTCCTTTCTTAAACATTAGTATAAAAAGATATATCAACATATTAATATTGTGATCAGTTAGTTTAGATGACACGTGCGGATTTATATATAACATATCAAATATTTGCGTGCGTAAGCATATCTGGATTATAAAGAGTTAAATTGAGCTAATGATAAAGTCACAGTAAGTGAGTCATTTAATCAATAATAAAACGTACATATTGCCTGCTAAAGAAAAGCAACCCTAAGGAAACCCTAAAGAAAAGCAGTTATCAACAAAAAAATCTCCAAAACAAACTCCATTTAAGAGGGATGAGGGATGATGTTGAGATTAGTTTGCGGTTGCGTTTATGTGTAACAGAACTGTGGATTTACGGATTGTCATGATTTATGAGATGAACATATAGTATACACTCTACCCGTGCAAGACATTTGGTTAGAGAGGAATGTTGTTGGTTTCTTTCTTGTGCTTTTTAAATTCGTACTCTTATAATCAACAATTTAAAACATTTAAGGGGAATGATTAGCCACTAGTAATTTCACATAGCATTAATATTTTTTAATTCAATATTTTCCACCTCATATATGTCCAAAGAGCAAAAAAGTGTAAAGTAAACGATTATTTCAAAAGTAATCAATCAAAAATAAATGATTAAACCAATTAAATAGGTTTATAATATCGATACCAAAGTTTCTATAAATAACATTAAGTTAAAAGACAAAGAAGTTAAGAAAGAAGAATTGAAAAATGAAAAATCAATTCATTAAGATGTTAATTTGCTTAAATATATAGATAAATAACAATTAACAACAGATGATTTAAGGCTAAGACATCAGTAAAAGCTATACAGAGAGTAACACCCAAGTTAATATTCGGATGAAAAGGATGTAGATCATATTATCTCTTTGAAAATTGTTCTTTATTTAATATTAAAATCCCCCGAATAATTAACTGAAGAGTGCTTGAAAGAATTAAAAGTTGCAGTAAATTCTTCAGATAATTTAAGAATGAGAACAGCAAAAATTAATAGAGAAGATATGAATGCAATTGATAATAAAATAATAAATTTGTTAACCGGGGCTCCTGGAACTCTAAACTAAGTTTAACGTTAAAGAGTTGATTAATAAGTTAAGTCAGCTAAAGATTTAATCAGTAAGTATGCGAATAATATCTTTGTAAAGTATATAAACTCACAAATAACTTAATTACAAAAGTAATTAGATAATAACCAAAACTATGTGGAGTGAACGATAATATCTATTCAAATTCATAATCATATGTACGCCTCTAGCAAGGTATGGATGTTTCAACAGGTCCTACTGGAATCCTTTAATTAGCTCAAAGCTTTCTAATTATTCAGCTCTCATTTCTAGTAAAGTTATATATATATATAAATAAATATATATACATATAAATATATATAATAACTTATTTAATAATAACTTATTATTATTGTAAATAGTTATTATTTAACTTACAGTGGTGGGCCCTCGAAATGCTTTTTTGAATTAGGAAGAAGAATGAAGTTTATTATTTGAATCTTACTTATATCACTGCCCGGCTCAATAATGAGTGTGTTCTCCCTCCTCATCAATACACTCATTAACTCTATTTACTATTGATTTGTAAAGTGCTTCAATCACATCAAGGCCTGGTTGAGCCTTGGATAGCTGTGCTACAATAATTAACGTATATAACTCTGTATATACTTCAATAATAAGTTTCAACTTTACCTAACGTTGTATAATTTAACAATCAAGAAAATTGATTTCTCATTATGAAATGGAAGTGGAAGATCTTAAGTAAAATAACTGTTGTTTTAGAGTAGCATCAATATATTATTTAATGCTGGGCCCGACTAACCCACTTGATTCCATTCTTCAAGAAACAAAAATGCATTCATTATTTGTATATTGAGAATGAAAGCGACTGTAACTACCTGAATTATAATTCTAATTAAGCGAAGTACCAATACTTCATCTTGAGCTCCCGGTTGAGATTGAAAGAAAAAGTCCTCCATTGTTTTCGTGATTAAGAAATACCTAAAATCGTTCAGATTGACCCAGTTGAAGATGAACACCGAGGTCCTCTGCAGGTCCAGTGCTTGCGCTACTAGTTATAAATTACATATTGCGTCCGTATACCAATCATTGGATCCTCTTATTCTTTTCTCAATCAGGCTTAACTACCATATATTTTCGAGATAAAATCTTTCATAAATTAGTTTTGTTGACTAAAACGTAGAAATTACACAGGGACATCTTAAACAAGTGATATAACTAGTTCAGATTGGTACAATATTTTATGAATTCATCCGTTGGACCCAGAAATGAAGAGAATACAAACGCTTCAGAACTGCCTAAGTTTGTTAAGTGAATTAGTTGACCTTCCCTAAACATCTTCTACCGCGTTTATTTTTGTCATTGCCGTCCTTTTATTGCATGTGGTAATTTCTATTTTCCTTTTTGGAATATTAAATACCGACTTTGAATAGTCGATTATGGTCTAATACGATCGAAATCATATTTTTGGCCCTCTTGTGTTAATGAGTAGTTCATGAATAATCTCCAACTTGAGATTATTTATTGGAATTTGTCATCCGCATTAGAAGTGGCAAAATATTTTAATATATAATTACTCACATAGTAAACAAGAAAAAGCAATTCCACCTCCCATAACTGTATTTTCGCAATTATTTTTGAAAATTAATGTATTGTAATGACTTAACTGTTACAGAAGACAATATTACTCATCAGAGTTATTTAGGAGGTACAGTAGTTTGCAATTTTTAGAGTTTTAATTAAAGAGGTTTTAATTGTAATGAATTTGGAGGTAATATAAATCTTTTCATTAATTGTAGTGTTATTGTTAATTTATTAAATTTATATGATAATATTCCACTTCACGATGGAACCGGTTTAAACATTTTAATTGAAATTTGGCAAGTAATTAGATATTAAAACTCTAATTCCGGATTGTATATTTGATTAATTGAAAGATTTAAATAATAATAAATGTGTGTACAATAATATTACTTTAGATTAATTCCGCGAGATACTTATCAACATGTTGGAAGAATATCAACTTAATGAAATATATAATATTTAAAATGTTAGAGAATACATCAAGAATTATTTTACAAGAATGCCAACAGAGAAATATTTATAGTAAGTATAATAAACTAATGATTATGAATAGATAAGTTCCGATAAGTAATAACAAAATGCTGAAATTGTAGATAATATTCGAAAGATTATCAAAGAACTTTACTACCCATCATATCGTGATTTAATCTCATGCGGGTTTAATTATGAAGTACTGTATGATATATTGGATGATGAATAATGAATGTAAATTATAATATATGTAATCATATGTACGCTCTTTCCTCTATGCTCTTCAGCTGTTCCCTCAACGACTTCTTAGCGTCCTCTTGCTTAACCGACTTTGGTTTATCAGGTCTCTGCGGCCTCACCGGTTTCTTCACCTCTATATTTTATTCTTTGATTTGTTCTTTCAACTGTTATTCCTGTTTTTCAAGGTTGTACTTTGGGATGGTGACTTTGTTGTTCTTGTCAATGAATTTGAACTCGAGTTCCTTTTTGGGGCTCCTGAACCTCTGGGCCAATTCCTGAACAGAAAGTTTCTTCTGAGGGGATTTGAACTGAACTTTCGCCGTTTGAGAGAGATTTTGAGCTGGAGTTTTGGGGCTTTTGAACGTTTCGAGAGCATTTTACTGGTGAATAAAAAGGAGGTCTTGTTAAACGGGCTCGAATTTGAGGACGTGGTCTAGGACTGATGAGATTTATATTAAAGACTCAGTGAGATTTACAAAATCATTTTTATTATTAATTATAAGTTACGCATATTGTGAAGGGCGTGGTCTTGTTACTGGAGGCTGCTGATTGAAGAACAGACGGCAATTCTGCAAATCGGCCTTGAAATCGTTGTGAATCTGGTCCAAACGCTCTTGCTCTGGTTTTTCGTGGTACTAACGGTGAATTTCGTCCACCATGTCATATACGAGCTGCTCAATCGCGTTCACATCTGCTACAGCTTACTCAGCTATCGTAAGCTGCACTTCAGGTTTAAACTGAGCTAATTACTTTTCCTTAACTAAAAACTGCTCGTAGGCATAATACTAATTTAATGGTGGGATTACGTGCTCTACCGATGTGAAGAATATATTATTCTCAATTTATTGATCAATGGCGAATTACTTGCACGATTTAGTAACATTTTGGAGTATTTGAGGAATACGGAGAACATTTCTGAATTTGTGATGCGTTAGCGGTTGAGTTACATATTTAATAACATGTGCCAACGATATTTAATCCTAAACTTAAATATCAAGCGCAAGCTTTTACACTTTATCTAGGTCACCAAATTATACGCATTTCGATATTTAATTAGCCTTATAATTCTTACGTCTATTGAGTTCTTTATATAGAAGATTATTTTCTCTGAGAAGATATTCAAAAAGTTTTGTTGTCTATACTGTGCTATCTATTTTAAATAACGAGCCTGGAATTTCACCATTCATGTAATTTCCGTACTAGTGGAACGTTTTCAGAGTGAGTTTGTAACCAACATGCATCACACTTAGACGTTCATTGGCATGGAATTAGAATTTTTTATTTAAGAAGTTAAAAGTTTCTTGTACACTTGCGTTTTCATCCATAAAACATATGAGAACTTGCTACCGTAAGGGATCATCTCCGGATTTCATGACTTTCTTCACAAATCCATTGTTGGATATTACTTCTTCGGGTTTTAGTATTGAAATGTGATCTTGTGGGATTGATTTCATATCTTCTACTTGTGAGAGCGTGTTCTTAATTATTTGTTTTTCAGTTGGCTGAATGACGATGCTTAGAACGACTGGAATATTACCGCATTTGGGTAGCATTTTGAATCTTAGATTGTTAATTTGTCCGAACAGTTCATTTTTATCGTTGAATGCTTTTTAAACATCTTGTAGGTTCATATAGGTCCCGTCAACTCGTTCTATTTTGTTGTTTATTTTGCGCATTACGTATCCGTTTGAGTGAAGTTGTTGAACTTTATTCTGTGCTACTATGTACACCCCTGGTTAGTTGATGTAGCATAAATGTTCAGATAGTTTGAACTCGTCAAGCGCGTAAACGTATTTTGTCCCGTCATTCAATGAGAATTCTGCGCAGATCTCGTTGTATATGCTGAATTAGTTCACGTATTCGAGTGTTTCTAGATAAAATTTCTTTATTAACAATTCAAATTGCTCAACGAATAATTTGTCAAAGTCGAATCCCTATACGTAATTCTGCTCAGTCAATATTACAGTTGAGTTCGTAAACACTGTGTGCTCCTTTGTGCAGAACTTAAGGTACAGCCTGAATTGGAGAACTTAACACAAGTTAAGGTCGTTCGTTTGAATTCCGTATTTCTCCAGCTCGTTCACTGCCCGTTTAATCTCAGTTTGTTTGTAGTTCAGTTCGCTGTCACTTCTTAACGCATAAAGAACTTCATCATAAGAAAGAAGGTACGTCGGATTTTGGTACTCCCTGAACTCGAATCGTTCGAAGAACTGGTCGTAGAACGTTTCCCGCTCCATTTACTGGTGCATGATCTTAACCGATTTCCTATTGTCATTATTAAGTAAACATAATACGGACGCGGTTTAAATCGGCTTCGTGAGCAGTTTTTCAAGCTACTTTTAGCTCGGGACTATGTTTGCAGCTTGAAACTGCAGATACAGGTCATTATTAGGAATTTCCTCTTGCTAAGCGTACCCGTACAAGCTCGGGCAGGCGAGCACCTCCTTCGGCTCCTTTTTCTGCGTTTGGAAGAATTCAATGAGCCATTCGCTCAATAGGTCGTGCTGTATGCACAATTCATTCTGCGTGATGCTGAATTTCTTAAACGCTCTTATTTACTGTTCGCTGAGTTGAAAGTGCGTTCTGTTCCTGAAGCGCATGCTTGACAAGCACGTAGCCAATATTCTGAGTAAAAGTACTACATCCTGTTCGAATAGATTCCTGAATTTGATTTCCTTGCTCAATTTATAAAGATCCTCGTCAATGTTTAAACTGAACTCAATTGGCTACTCAGTTATTGGAACGGCATCCCTGAACTGTTTCCTCAGTTTGTTCGTGAACGCGTTCTACTACTGCTTTTAGTTGAACGTTTGGTCCTGGAGAACGTGGTTAACGGCTGCTTTAATGAAGGGGTTAATCTGGTCGGATAGTGTTTGAACATTAACAACCGAGATAACATTAATCTTTGAGTTCAGTTACTGGGGGTTGTTGAAGAGGACCTGGAAATACGCACCCGGGTACGATATGGACTCGTACTGGTAGTGGATCATCTCGCCAATCAAGATTGCAAAGTGATTGAACTTGTTTCTAACTAAAACCTGCACTTTCGGGTTCACATACGTGTCCAGCTCGTGCGAAAGCTTCGAAACGCGGTCTTAATCTGGTTACTGCACATAATGAGCAAGCACATCCAAATCATCGCCGTAGTAATTCACCAGTAAATCCTTAAAGTTACCCTACTTCACATTCAAGATCGAATTCTGCTGCTTTGAAACATTTTACACAGAAACAGCCGCTTTGTAAAACAAAGTCGCCTAATCCCGCGGCTTTATCGATAACGTATTCACGATTTTTAACACTGGATGCAGCTACGGATTCCTAATGTTGTATATTATGTGCTACGATAACTAATCGGGCAGAATTTAATCGGAAAATGGACGCAATTAGTCAGGCGTGTAAAATTCAGTTTTCAAAATTGCACTACACGTATTAAAAGTCGAATCAGAAAAAGATTTCGAAACGATAAAATTTTAAGCATCGCTAGGAATCAAATAATCGGATACGTAACCCAAAATTGGCAATTACCTAAATTGCAAGCAATATAAATCATTTGTTTCAAATTGTGACGCTTCTAAGCATTATTTAATAGAAGTTGCATTTTTATTGGAATCTGGACTGTATAACGCAAATCTGTCAAAACGAGGAACCGCATGTCGGCTATATTACAAAAATATAGGGATTTATTTCATCGTGAAGTGGAAACTTATGGAAATTAAAATTTTACATTATATTGAAAAATTATTCCATTATATAGTAAATGAAGAATATTATTAATATAATGGTATATTATAGACATCATTATTTTAGTGAAAAATAACACTCAGAAAACTGCCCGTTCAAGAATTTTAACAACAAAATCATTTTCTTTTTCTGATAAAATAATATTTCACTATATAGTATTTCGTAATAAACAAATTCGTTATTTTCTCCGTTTATATCTATACTATTGTATTATTCGTTGAATTCCTAAATGTTTGTTTAATCGGTTTCGTGGTTATTCCACACAAAATTTAAACGGGAATTATTAGTTTACATTATATACGGCATCTTCGGAGTGGAGACATTTAAAATCATTTATTCTTTCTAATACATATAAATATTGATGATGTCTCAAAATGTTCAATACTCTACTATATACTCAACTTATCTTCTTATATCCTAATTTGCTCATTAAAATAATCATTATTTTAATGAAAAATAATATTTTTTGTTCACTCAGGAAACTACCCGCTCAAGAATTATAACGGCTCACACAATAAATGATTGAAACATTCGTATTCCTTTTAGATCCGAGTCCGTTTAATTTGAATTCGAGATTCTTAGTATCTAATCCGGTGAAGGCGCTGTTTAAGTGCGTTCGTGCTCTTCTTCTTGAAGCGGATGTATTCTATAATTGCAGTTCTGATTATATTTTGTTCTTTATTAAACGAGAAATAGTTCAAATCAATTCCTATAAGTTTTGGGAAAGAAAGAATACTGAATTTAACTAGCTTTACGTTGAGAAGAGATAAATATTTAATATTATTATTTACATCAGATGTGCTTAAAGTTGAGTATATAAGACAGAGCTTACTTGTGTCCGGAAATTGAGTTATTGAACCAGCTTTAAATAGAGTTAAACTTTTTGTATCGAAAAATCTACACAAATCGCTTTTTATATCATAAATAACCATTTTTTATGCTTTTATACTTTTTGGAAGTATTTGCTCACTACCTTATATTTAGCAATAATACATATTAAGAGTTCTCCACGTTCCCACTAACTCTTCAATATTAAAAGAACATTATCTTAATATGAGCTACTCAGGTTTACATTTACGAACTTAATTAAAATCAACTAGAATGTTGTTCAATGAAATAGTTAAATTGCATTTTAACCCGCAAAGAGCAGCGTAATTAACTATAGGACACGTGTTGTCTAAAATTACTTTGATAGTTGTATTCGCAAATATATTCCTGTATTCCATTTATTTTACCTCAAATATACAATTATTAAACTCTATAGTGGCCCAAGGACCTCTTATGCAATTCAGATCACAAATACACATATTAAGAATTGCAGTCATATATTTCTTATTCTTGTTATCATTGGGCATGACAATATCAATCTTGTAGTATTCTTCGTGTTTTACCTGTGATATATTAAACGAATTACATTTAAGACTCTCCAAACAGCTTAAATTATTTTTATAGCGTGATTCTGTTATTTTCAACCGTACATTTAAAACTTTTAATCGCTTGTTATCAACTTCGCCAATGAATTCACAATCATTAAACGATATTTATGTCCATTCGCCACTAAGTGTAGATAAATCTACAGTTTATCCTGTAAAAGATAACTTATTAAGTTTACATTTCAATTAATTACTGTTATAGAAATCAAAAATGGATAAGGAAGTAATAGTAACATTTAAAAAACTAATTTCTAAATTTTAAAGTTATTATGTTTGTATTCGTGAGTCTTCTATATTAAGATCAGTTATTATACATTCTTTAGGAAAATCATTAATACATTAGCATTAAATTAAAGATACATGATTCATGTGTCCTTGTATATTCGACAAATCTATAGTGCAGTCGGTAATTTGTAATACTTCAGATCTAGTATATCTATTTAGTATTTAATAATCCAAATAATTACTATCGCCCTATATATCGATACTAGTATAGATATCTTTTAACTCTTGAACATCTATTCCATCTTTGTCGTTATTAGACCACACCAATTCTAAACTCGAATTGTTTGTTTATATTCTAAACGGCATATTTGGAGTGGAGAAATCAAATATTTCTTTCTAATACATCTAAATTATTATTGTGATTTATTGTTGTCTCAAAACATTCAATACTCAACTTCTTGAAGCGTAAGGTATGATGATTTAGGAATAAGTTTTAGAAACATAAGAATAACACATCAGTCAAACAGCCTGAGGTCTTCCTGTCCCCAGAACTCGAGCTCCTTCTGGTAGATCTCCATGGCCCTCTCTTCGGTCACCTTCTCTTCTTCGGCTTGCATCTGCTTCACCACGCCGTTTCCGTCTATGATCCCGGTTATGAGTCTCACCCACTTGTTGATCGTCTCTTCGGTCCTGAACTTCTCCACGGCCTTCCTGGCCTCCATTCCCTTCTCTAATCTGAAGGTTTGATTCTACAGTAAACGTACTACCTCTCTCGCCATCGCGTCAGTATCGCCTTTCGGGACCGCCGTGATGCCCTCTTGCCAGAGCTCGCAGAAGTCCAGCTCGAAGGCGACTGTCGGGATGTCGTAGGACTTGGACTCTACCAGTACCATCGGGAAGCCCTCGATCGCGGAGGTCATCACCATCACGGAGGCGTTTCGGCAGTAGGCCTCAATGTCGGCCTGGAAGTCGACGAACTGGACGCTGCTCTGGATGCCCAGCTCCCGCGCGAGCCGCCGGCACTCTTTCTTTGTAGTCCTCGAAACCGCTTCCAATTAGTTGGAGCACCGCGTCTGGTTCATTTTCCAGCACCTTCTTCATCATCATAATAGCCAACTGGAGAACACTCCTCTCGATCCTAATTTTGTTTTTTTGAAGCTGAAATAGTTCAAGTCTATTCTTATAAGTTTTGGAAAAGAAATAATACTGAATTTATCTAGCTATACGTTGATAATAGATAAATATTTTATATTATTATTGACTTCAGATACATTTAAAGTTGAGTATTTTAAGAATTAATGGTTTGATGTTTCTTGAAGCAATGGTTTCATAGATTCAAAATGATTATAATGTATTAATTTACTGGTTGGTATTTTGAGTGAAATAAGAAAGGCAACAAAATTGGATTACTCAATAACTATTTTTGGTTTTATCAATCAACTATTTCTGAAAGCAGCTAAGTTTACATAAGCGTGGAAAGGTCACTTAATTTAGAATTACTTAATTTAAAGCTGTTGTAATTGTTGACAATATACTTATGACGTTAAGAGATCCAAAGTATCATCTAATTTAAGAGATTTTCTATTACACTTTCACCCTTTTTTAATTTCTAAGTAATATTGTGTATATTTAGATGTAAAGTATTTGAACTGTGTTCGGAGCTTAATAGATTATAATATTTTTCTTTTAATCCATTATCAAAAGAAATGACAATTATACTAACAGGATACTGTTAAAGTTTTTATAAAAATGTTGCATCTTAAATTGGTGTACAAGTTTAATTATTTAAAAAGATTAACGACAACATATGAAGAGGTAGTTTGTTTAGCTCTTTAGATATGTTTAATTTTCTTTTGCATTTTTTGATCATTTAATTAAATATTTGTTGCATTGAAGTATTACCTGCCAGTTCAATGCTTTTAATATAATCGGACTACAATTAATTTTAAAGTTGACCAAGTGTAATTTATTATCGATGTTTATTTCCAGACAACCCTAAAACTGACTTTTCTCCTGTATCAATGCATCCAAATCGATAAATGTCATAAAGTTCATCAGCACTTAAAATATTATCATATTATTGCATTTTGTTTATAATTTGAGTAATAATATTATTTTCTTAGTTCCAAATGTATGTCATGGATTTTGAAAACGAAAAAAATATAGATGTTTACACTGAAAATTTTAATTCTGTTTCTTCTAGAGCTTGAAAATGTCCGCAACCCATTTATGGGTGTGGAAATGTAATATATAGCTACTATTTTAAGAATTTATTACCATATCTAATTTTGTAAAAGATTTTCAAGAATTTGTTTAGATATTCTGATTTAAACTAACTTATACTTCTTATTTACATGATTATTTACATGATGAGCTATTCAAATTGACAGTTTTTGATGTATTCCAAAGATAATTTACGATAATTCATAAAATAGAAAACCGTAGTAATTGACACGGTACTGTTGTATACTGTTCCTTATAGCTATTACTTATTACTATTGTTACATTCATTATAAAATTTACAAAAATAACTTTCTCATTCCATCATTTCTGCAATTGACTAAATTATCACTTCAGCGCGTTGATCACGTCGTCGTCAATGTCGTCAAGTGAGTCCGTTTTAGCGACTTTCTTTTCTTTCATTCCGGAAATGAGTTCGTCGATTTCGTTTTGCATCTCGAATTTCTTTCTGATGAGTTCGTTCTGCTCATTTTCTTTCAGATTCACGTCCGTTTGAAGTTTTAGTTCAATTGAAGCAACCGAGTTTTGGAGAATCTCAATTTTTTACAGAGGGGTTCTGGTGTCAACCAGTTTTTTATTATAATTGTGTTTTTAATTTGGAAGGGAGTTCATCAGAGGCTGGGGAATGGAGCGCTTCAGGATTTTTACAATCGACTGAGACCTGAGCGGAATCACGGGCTTGGGGGACTGCTACACGTGCTTGGTCGGATATTGCGGCTGATGGGGGTTATTTTGATGAATAGTGGATTATTACTGAGGTAATTGAGGCTGAGACGGATGCGGGTTGCTAATTTAACGCAACTGCTTCACAAAATTCTGGTCGGAGCGGGAAAGATCGGCAATGGCCTGCCTTTCGGCGTCTGTGAGCAAAGAAGGCGCATAACGCACTTTTTACAATAAATTGTCCTTGAAAGAAGTATCCGGAACCTAATACGCCTGCACCGGCTAAATTGGTTTTAATGGCGATACTTGCTTATTCAACTTTACTGATGACATTAAAAAGCTAGGACTATTCTGAACCGTTTGTATGTTGTGCGTTAACGGAATTTTAGAACTTTTGTTTAAATTTTCGGCTTAGTAATTTGATTTAGATATTATTTGAGGTGTGTTATATAAAATTAGAAATATAAATTTTATTAAAAGACTTTGTGCAATATCGATATGAGCAACATCAAACAGAAAATCAAACAGATAATAAAAGAAAAACATCACACTAACAAATACTGGTTATCATTTTTCTCCGATAATCATAATTTCTAAATCATGACTCACTCAACAGCAACAATCCAACAATAAATCTAAATGCAATAAATAATCTAATGGGGTGACGTTTTTATAGTTCCTCTTTCTGCAATATATATATATATAGAACCAGTTTCTAAAAAGTAAGTTAGCGAATCAGGTGAAACTGGTCCGCTAACGACTCAGTGAGGGCCCTGCTGGGTCTTTACTGAGTGGGCATAAATGACGGTTTGAGCCCGTTTTGAAAGTGGAAACACTGGCGTGCGAGAGCCCATGTTTTGCTTTCGAAAGTCTCAATGAAGTCTGTTTGTGCCGTCTCGAGGAAGTGAAATGAATATATATATATATAATTGTTTACAAAGATAGAATTAGATGATAAAATAGTCAAACTCAGAATCATTAATTTACTTAGCATTCCACAAACGATTCCAGTGACAGTGCCATTCTGTGCTAGATGTTTATCTGCGTATCCACTAATTCCGACGCTTAAAGTTATTTTTGAACAACATTACATCTCAGATTTGTTAAACTGCCTGTTATTGCCTGTATTTTAGCATATATTTAACTTTGGACCTGCTAAAAAATCAACTTAAACGGAATTATTTTAAGTATTTCCTCCAAATAGCACGGATACTTCATTTGCTACTTCATAAACTGCGTGTAAAGAGTTGTTTGTTCCTCGTAAATATTGCCGAAGTGCTATTGTACTAAAGATTGACTAAATTACAGTCCGAACCCACCCAATTCAATGTATTTAAATGGAGCGTGCTGATCTATTCCGATTTCAACCTGAGCTCCAGTTTAAAGGTCGGTTAAAAGTGTGCGTGTCTCATAGTGCTAGCTTACCATAATCCTGTTTAACATGTAACCAGTACAGTAATCCTCAATTGGCATAGTTGTAATATGTCTCTTTTCCTTAGCTGAAACAAGTTCAGATACTATTATATCTCCTTCATCTTAATACATAAATACTTAGCTATTCGACTGAAATACCCACATTTCCATTTTGTCCACGAGTTGTAACTAATTGTCTTTGAAAACATAATATTCACCCAAATTTTTTACATACAGATCATCGTTTAGTGAAAAAATAGCATTGTAGTATGAGTTTGTATCGCTGAAATCAAAGTCTGGTATTTCGACAAGTAATTATAATTACTTGTCTTTTAAGTAATACACTTTGTCTTTTATTTGGATGTGAATTCTTCCATTGCAAAGAACTACTTGACTGAAGTATCCTTCAAAAATAATCAGGGCGTCGCACTATTCGTCTTACAATCCGGAATATAACTCACAGTTGATTTCTGCTTTCTCCAGAATGTTCAAATCTTTGTCGACCACAAACAGTGTGTTGTCTTCGATTGAAATATACAGATCAGCGTAATAAAATGGTTTAAACACGTGCATAAGTTGGTACTTCTCCAGTTTACTTTCATGTTCAATTTGTTTTTCAAAGGGTTTACCTTCATCGCACGTCCACTGTTAGAACATTTCAACGCTTTATTAATATACATGTTCTCCAAATAATTCGATTTATGTTTCTTTCTTGAGTTAAACTCCAAAAGCACCCAATTCAATTTAATCATCGATTTCTTCTTTTAGTTTCTCATATGCTATTTGATTTAGTTTGATGATTTATTGACTTACCAAATTAAAGATGAAGGCGCCATCTTGAGTGCTAAAAATTATTATGTTTTACAAATTAAAAAACTTCATCATCAATTCTTAATAAGTGCACATTAACTATTTACCATTACTATCGTATTTGTATAATGCACAAACTTTGTTTTAAAATTGTGACTAATTTTTGTCAAAAGAATATGATAAATTGCAGAACTAATACAAATTCATAATCATAGTACTAGGTTGAAACCGAAGCAGCTTAAAATGATTGTTAGTAAATATGTACACAGCGTCGTTTTTCTAACCATACAATTCGCCATTTAAAACATAGATATTAAAAATATAATAACTTTCTGAAAATTACTCCAAAGAACATTCTTTAAGGTAACACAAATGAGTTATTGTTTGTACAATATACCTATTTTAATGGAAAACTATTTTTCTAGGTCTACCACAGGCGTGAGACTCAACTCTTTCAACAACTAAATTTTTATCCATCAAACAGCACTACTTATTAGTTAACATAATATATTTGTTGTTTCGTGGCACTATAAATTAATTAAATTCAAACTTAAGTTAAATTTACTGTCCGACAGTATAAACTACCACTTCTGAATCATCAGAGTAGTCAGAGTAGTCATAACTATATTCACTATACTCGCTTTCAGTCATTTGTGATGTGGTAAAATAATTATATTAGATATAAAATCTTTGAGTTATTCTTTCATTACGGTATGGTAATTTGCTAGTTGAGTGGGTTCAATTCAGTTAATTGAATACTTTTTTGTTCTTATTCTCAATGGTGTGAGCGGCTTTGTACACTGTGTAGATAAACAAATAGTTACAACAATGGATTGAATATAACATATATGAAAATTGAATTATGATCAAAAATGAACTAAATATGATAAATGAAAAGAGAACTGTATTGTTAGAATATTTTACTTAAATATTTCGAGGGGTAGTGAACGCATAATATTTATAAAATTTCACTCCTGAATTCCAAAAAAAGTTTTAGAATAGTACTGTTTACAAAATAGTTTAAATATCTCACTAGAGACGAAACAACATAGTGCAAATAGCGGTACAGCACAGAATAGAGAAAATGTGCAAACATTAATCGATGGCGTGCATGGCTAGCCGCAGACTCTTCTTATTAATTCGCTCTTAATTAGCAACTCTGAACTTCGATTTCGCGTAGTCTATGTGGAGATGAGTGCTAAGTGTATTATTACAAACACTAATACTTTAGAATTAAATCGAATGAAAATAATTAGAATTTATTAAATATTTCACTTTAGATCTTCAACTATAATTTGAGAATCTTCCTAAATACTTTCATTTTCTTCTTCTTTTTGATGTTTCTTCATATCTTTGTATTAAAGTTTTAAGCGTATCAGCTCTATTACTAATGTGATTGATATGCAGGAAAATAATACAATTTACTATGTTTTGTTTTAGTTTATTTCAAGTTACCAATTATTAACTTCAATATTTTCAATATAGCTACCTGTGCTTTTATATAGAAGTTAAAATTAGACATAATAACACTCTGACACAATATTTTTTATATTTGGTATGCTAGAATGCATATTAAAGCTGGTCATATTTATGTTATAATTACTAATATCTAACTCGAATGCTGGGAACACATCATTGTTTACTGTGTCATTCATTAATGCTAAAATGGCACGAACTGAAATATTACCTTATATTTAACAATTATGCTGTTCATCTCTATTTTAGATATCTAATATCTTGAAGTGATGTCCAAGTAACAGTGATGTTCTTCCAGCATGTTAGCCATGTATTATCAATTTTCTTTCTGGAATGAAATACAACGTTATTTTGTGTGTCTGAAACGAATTAATCCCAATATATTATTAGATCTTGTAGTTTTTCGGTGGTTAAAATTTATTTAATTTACGAAGGAATTTCTGGATTAGAATAATACCCCATGTATTTTACAGCGTCTTCTTATACTTTAAAGATAACAATTGAAAAGGCATTCACTACTAAATTACTTGAAGGTGAAAATATACTCATGGAGCTAAAGAAATTTCCATTTTGATATTAACTTAACAAATTAGTAATTTATAATTTTTCGGTCTAATTTATAATTCCAAATAACTGTATTTCGACGAGTTAAAAGAAAGCTATTGTACTAGAATATCCATTTGTAGTTAATTCTGTACCAATGAGAAAAGTATAACCCTTAAGTTACACTGCTGTACTAGACTATTCGATTTATATATCTATTGTTGCGTTTAATGGATAACTCTTACTCAATTCTCGTAGATTGTTTGGGTCTGAAAAGCAAAAAGTTAAATGAGTTCCGTTGCTAATATATGTGTTTACCGTGTCAGTTGGAAGATATAAATAAGACTACACGTTCCCGCTGTTGTATGAAATATGAATGGTCGCATTTAACAAAGTGAACGGCGATATGTTCGGGCACTGACCGTTGAAGGCCGCGTAGTAGCAGGTCTCTAGCGGCTTGAAGATTACTTACGATTAGATTTCCTTGCCTGGCCTGTTTGGGTAGAAGCAGTTTGAGCGATTTTCCTCTTAAACGGTAACTTACCCGCACACAACGGTCGTGAAACGCGATGTAGACTCAACTTTAAGCATGATCTTGGATGATAGGTAGAAATCTTTTGTTTGACATATCGGGTCCAAGCATGGAATACAAACGAAATCAGATATGGAGTAGTTAAAATCATACACAAACTCAACCGGCTAATACGGCGGGCTTACAGTGTCGAAGACGTCCATGTACATGGAAAGCATCACGCTCTACGGGAATTTCTTGCAATCGTTGTTGTTCGCAGAGACTAGGTTCATGCACACGCTTTTATTGAACGGAAATATTATTGCATTCGTGTCCAATGAGTAGCACTCCATAATTTCTTGTTAATACTATGAAAAAGTCGTGTCTGCCATTTAAACAAATATCAATATGTTCATTTGGGGTGGCATGTTGAACACAAACAGTTACTCATTTAGTATAATATCATTATTATTCAATAATAATTATTGAAATGTTTGCTTTATCTTTCATTTTTTGATTATCTTATCTAATTATTTGATTATCTTTCAATTTCAACACAAGCAGCTACTTTTCACATACCATTCTATTCCAACCTCATACATTTTACTAATTCCACTCCCAAAAATGTTATATCCTTTCATTCAATGAGGAGAATAACAATCCTGTGCTTTACGAAATTATGCTCAGGTGTGATATGATAATAATTAAAATGTAAATGTGGCAAATTATTGTAAAAGTATTTTATATGTAAAGATATGTGAACTATATCTCACTCAAAACTAAACAACATCGTACAAACAGCGGTACAGCATAAAATAAAGAACGCGTGCAAGAATTAGTCCAGCGCGTGCATGGCCAGTCGTAAACTCCTAGACTGATCAATTCGTGATTGGTTGGCAACTCGAAATTTCGACTTCGCGTAATCGATATGGAGATGAGTTAAAAATTCTAACAGAAGGGATAACACTGTAACCGGAATAACCCAGCTACTGATCACATTGCAGCAATACGCCCACGTTGGAATGATAATTATTTGGAGAATCGAAACTACGAACGCATGAGTTACAGCACCTTAGCTAAAGTAGACATGTTTGTCGCGGAACTGAATTAGTCTTTAAGACAAGTCTGTCGCCAGATGCTTCACGAGAAGAAGTATAAACAAGACGACTCCTTACAGCAATTGTCTATTAGTTAGAACGATGTTAAATCCTAGCGGGATTGAAACGTTATTTAGCTTCACGTTACGCAGAGCGTTCTATTGTGGGATTGTGACATTTCGAAATACTTCATCGTCTTATGGATGTTTGATATTGTTTATTCTTCTCAAATACGTATAGTTATCAATTTAATGTACTACCTAGGATGGCATTCGGGGATGGAATATTTGTTCATATCAGCTGTAAATCATAAAAAGTACGGATTGTTGTAGAGATTGGTTTTGTAGTGTGTCCCAAATGAACGATTAAAGTTAAAAACAGACAAATAAAAACAGAAATAAGTACAATTAATACAAAATTTGGACTATATATTTACTTATGATATTTTCACTTCTATTGTTTGTCCCAGAGACGAGATTTAGAAAGTTCAGAAGTATTCAAATGTGTTCAGAATAATTAGTGGTTTATGAACTAATTTGTATTTTTCATTTGTATATATAATATTATATCTTCTTCGTGATAACGCCGTGCGAGACATTACGTTCTAAATGAATTTGTATGTGTTCTTATTGATCTTGATTAGAAAGGAAAAGTAAGATTAGAGAAAAATATAACTGATCCATATATTAAATATTAACTTTTGATCAAACCAAAAATTGAAAGAAACTTTATTTTCTTCGTTGCTTACTTTATATTATATCTTCTATATACTTTTACATGAATTACTTTGGGTGTTAGTGTTATATTTTGTTCATAAATATCAATGATAAGCTTATTTAATACTAGCCATATTAAAGCGTCTTAAACTTTACTATTATGAAAGAAAATTCACCAATGCACTAAATCGCGCATTTATTAAATCATTAATTATATTTTCACTCCAAACGATTATTCTCAGACTACTTTTATTCCAGCCGAGCGTTTACATAAAAAACGAGAACAATAAAATCGACGCCAAAATCTACTCGGTCGCAATTATCTCAAAACGCATTAGTGACGGTGGAGTGGAACGGGTTACACAGTTATTAATTGATAAACTGTCTCAAAACAACATAACCGTTTATTTGATAACCGGTCAGCCAGAGGAGAACGAGTACAAAATCCCTGAAAACGTTCAGCGCATAGTTCTCCCGTTTGTCGAGCACGACCCAAAGAGAGACATTTGGGAGAAAACGTTCGAGTCAATTCACTTGCAAACGATTCAGCTCTACAAAATCATATTGCAGCTTAATATTCAACTGGTAGTCTGCCAAGAGCACTGGGCATTCAGAAACTACTACGCAATACAGTTTTTAACCGGAAACGGCGTTAAAGTCATCGGAATTGAGCATAACTTCATACTATTCCCGTTCTGCAACGAATACGAAGGACTATTTAAATACTCAAAGGTAGAATACCCGAAATTAGAAGCACTGCTATGCCTAAGCCGCGTAGACGTACAATTATGGAAGAAAGTCGGAGTCAAAAATGCGCTGTACATGCCGAACCCGCTCACCTTCGACCTGGAGTAAATCCAAATGTCAAAGCTTGAAACTAAAAACATAATTCTAGTTGGAAGGTTCAACAGAAGGCACAAGCAATAGCACCTAGCAATTATGATGATGAAAAAAGTATTGGAAGAAGAACCAGACGCGGTGCTACAGCTAATTGGAAGCGGTTTCGAGGACTACAAAGAGGAGTGCAGACAGCTCGCGCGGGAGCTGGGCATCCAGAACAGCGTCCAGTTCGTCGACTTCCAGGCAGACATCGAAGCCTACTACCGAAACGCATCCGTGATGGTGATGACCTCCGCGATCGAGGGCTTCCCGATGGTGCTGGTAGAGTCCAAGTCCTACGGCGTGCCGACGGTCGCCTTCGAGCTGGACTTCTGCGAGCTCTGGCAAGAGGGCATCACGGCGGTCCCGAAAGGCGACACAGACGCGATGGCGAGAGAGGTAGTACATTTGTTGTAGAATCAAACCTTCAGATTAGAGAAGGGAATGGAAGCCAGGAAGGCCGTGGAGAAGTTCAGGACCGAAGACACGATCAACAAGTGGGTGAGACTCATAACCGGAATCATAGACGGAAACGGCGTGGTGAAGCAGATGCAGGCCGAAGAAGAGAAGGTGACCGAAGAGAGGGCCATGGAGATCTACCAGAAGGAGCTCGAGTTCTGGGGACAGGAAGACCTCAGGCTGTTTGACTGATGTGTTATTCTTATGTTTCTAAAACTTATTCCTAAATCATCATACCTTACGCTTCAAGAAGTTGAGTATTGAATGTTTAGAGACAACGAATAATACAATAGTATAGATATAAACGGAGAAAATAACGAATTTGTTTATTACGAAATACTATATAGAACAACAGTATTACGAATAAAAAACTGCACCATAGATTTGTAGTAAATTAAAGGTAGATATAAAAATGTAACTTTAGAAAATTGCTAATGCATTCACGATTTTACTAATGAATGCTTCATAATAGATTTTAACATAATTGACTCATAATTACAAACATCTCAGCTTAAAAATGTAGAAATTAATTCTATGGATGTTACAATAACTAATTTAGTAGAATTTGATTATAATAATTGTCATACATTATAATGCAAACTTAACATTCTATCTATCTCAAGATTAATAATAGATTTGTTTGCAATTTGCGGTGAATGGACCTAAATACAGTTTATAGATTGTATGTTCATTGGAGAAGTTGATAACACTCGGTTAAAAGTAAGTAATGTAGAATTAAAGATAACAAAATAGAACAATACAAATAATTTGAGCTGTTGAACATAAATTATAAAAGTTATAATTGAAAATTTTACGAAATATGAAATTATATATAATTATATAATACAAAAAGATCGAGTCAATAAATTACATGTTATCAAAATATACTAACTGAATACTACTTTTGAATAAATGTACTTGAAACTTGAGAAAAAGACCAATATCACTTTAAATCAGTATAAAAAGCATCCCTCAGTATTATCCCTAATTGTATAATGAAAGCAACATCATACAAATATACATGTCTAATCTAATAGTGATCTAATGTGAGTTTACTAATAGTGAGTCTAATAGTGACTTTACTCTTTCTTAAATATAATAAATATAATTTTACAATTTAAAAATAAAGTTAAAAAATTAATATAAAAGTTAAAATACAACAATATATGATATACAACAATATATGATTAAATAGTCAAACTCAGAATCATTAATTTACTTAGCATTCCACAAACGATTCCAGTGACAGTGCCATTCTGTGCTAGATGTTTATCTGCGTCTCCACTAATTCCGATGCTTAAAGTTATTTTTGAACAACATTACATCTCAGATTTGTTAAACTGCCTGTTATTGCCTGTATTTTAGCATATATTTAACTTTGGACCTGCTAAAAAATCAACTTAAACGGAATTATTTTAAGTATTTCTTCCAAATAGCACGGATACTTCATTTACTACTTCATAAACTGCGTGTATAGAGTTGTTTGCTCCTCGTAAATATTGCCGAAGTGCTATTAAACTAAAGATTGACTAAATTATAGTCCAAAACCACCCAATTCAATGTATTAAAGATTAGTATTGTGCTAATCAATTTCTATATCAATATTAGCTCCAGTTTTAAAGTCGGTTAAAATTGCAAATCCGTCGTAGATATTTATCATAATTCTGTTTTACATGTAATTCAGATTTAGTATAGATGTAAAATCTCTTTTTTCTTTTGGTAAAACAAGATCTACTATACAAGCTCCTTCAGATGCATATTCTTAGTACATAAATACTTAGCTGTAAAATACCCACATTTCTATTTTGTCCACAAGTTATAACTAATTGTCTTTGAAAACATAATATTCACCCAAATTTTTTACATACAGATCATCATTTAGTGAAAAAATAGCATTGCAGTATGAGTTTGTATCGCTGAAATCAAAGTCTGGTATTTCGACTAGTAATTATAATTATTTGTCTTTTAAGTAATACACTTTGTCCTTTATTTGAATGTGAATTCTACCATTGCAAAGAACTGCTTGACTGAAGTATCCTTCAAAAATAATCAGGGCGTCGCACTATTCGTCTTACAATCCGGAATATAACTCACAGTTGATTTCTGCTTTCTCCAGAATGTTCAAATCTTTGTCGACCACAAACAGTGTGTTATCTTCGATTAAAATATACAGATCAGCGTAATAAAATGGTTTAAATACGTGCATGAGTCGGTACTTCTCCAGTTTATTTTCACGTTCAATTTGTTTTTCAAAGGGTTTACCTTCATCGCACGTCCACTGTTAGAACATTTCAACACTTTATTAATATACTTGTTCTCCAAATAATTCGATTTATCTTTCTTTCTTGAGTTAAACTCCAAATGCACCCAGTTCAATTTAATCATCGATTTCTTCTTTAAGTTTCTCGTATGCTATTTGATCTAGTTTGATGATTTTTTGACTTACCAAATTAAAGATAAAGGCGCCATCTTGAGTGCTAAAAATTATTATGTTTTACAAATCAATAATATCCCCATACTCCATCATCAATTCTTAGTAAGTGCAAATTAACTATTTCCCATTAGTATCGTGTTTGACTAATGCAAAGTTTTAAAGTTAAAAGTAACTTTGGTCAAAAGAATATGATAAATTGCAGAACTAATACAAATTCATAATCATAGTACTAGGTTGAAACCTAATCAGCTTAAAATGATTGTTAGTAAATATGTACACAGCGTCGTGTTTCTAAGCATACAGTTCGCCATTTAATACAAAAATATTTTAAATATTATAATAAGTATTTAGAAATTCTTCTAAGGAACAATCTTTAAGGTAACATAAATTACTTGATGTCTGTACAATATACCTATTTTAATAAAAAACTATCTTTCTAGGTCTACCACAGAGTAATTTAGCTTTTTCAACAATAAAATTTTTATCAATCAAACAGCATTAATACTCAGTTAATATAATATATTTGTTATTTCGTGGAACAATAAAAGTATTCACATTAATACATGTAAATTAAAGTTAAATTTACTGGCCAACGGTATATAATATTGCTTTTGGATTATTCAAACTACCATAGTCATTACTGTATTCACTTTACTCGCTTTCAGACATTTGTGAAGTGGCACCAAATAGTTATTATATTATACATTATTTTATAATATATAATATATTTCATAATAAGTAATAATAATTTTTTGACTGATTGTGTGTTCAATTCAGTTAATTGAATACTAATATTTATCTTTTAGTTGAGTTAGTCTAATATCTAATATCTAATAATTAGATATAAAATATTGAGATTTTTTTCATTTATTATCATTCAGTGTGATGAATACTATAAACTCATAATTTATAAATAAATAAAATGACTCACTTAACTGTAACCTTATCATCAGTACTAAGGCTCAATTTAATCATTCCATCCTCATCTCATAAATCATGGCAATCCACAAATCCAAACTTAGTTACACAATAACGTTACCTCAAACTAATCTCAACATCATACCTCATCTTCTAGGATTGTCACTCTGAATAGCCTCCTCAGAAAACCTAAGTTAGTTCGGCACTTGAACTAACCTTATTGACCTCGGAAGTTATCTTTGTAACTATCTTTGGGATGGCTTTATAAATAAATATATGATGGAAAACATTTAGACATAATGGAAAATATTTAGACCTTTGAATTTCGGATCGTCACTTCAATTAAAGTATATACTTTATTACACCGATATATATTTTACATTTATAAGTATATTTAATCGAATTAGAAGTTATGTCAATTTTAAGTGATATATGTTGTTGCTGGTTATATATAGTATAAAATATAATTTATACAAATTACACTCCAAACCGTCAGTGTCATATTACAATATAAAGAAGTGAGCAAATACTTCCAAATAGTATATGAGTAGAAAATATTGTTATTTATGATATTAAAAGCAAATTTTGTAGATTTTTCGATACAAAAAGCTTAACTCTATTTAAAGCTGGTTCAATAACTCAATTACCGGATACGAGTAAGCTCTGTCTTATAAACTCGACTTTAAGCGCATCTGATGTAAATAATAATATTAATTATAATAATATTAAATATTTATCTCTTCTCAACGTAAAGCTAGATAAATTCAGCATTCTTTCTTTCCCAAAACTTATAGGAATTGATTTGAACTATTTCTCGTTTAATAAAGAACAAAATATAATCAGAACTGCAATTATAGAATACATCCGCTTCGAAGAAAAGGAGTACGAACGCACTTAAGCAACGCATTCACCGATTCGGTACGAAGAATCTCGAACGCAAATAAAATAAACTCGGATCTAAAAGTAAATAATCGGAATACGATTATTTTTACCATTTATTGTGTGAGCCGTTAAAATTCTGGAGAGATATCATTTCTGAGTATCATTTGAGTGAACAAAATATCAAAAATATGTTATTTTTCATTAAAAAAATGATTTCTATTAATTTGATGTACAAACGATAAATCAAAATTTAGCAAGACCAAGAAGAAACTGATTAAAGAGTTATGATATTGGTCCGCAAATACGCCAGTTCTGAGATAGTTACAAAGATTACTTCCGAGGTCAATAATGTAAGTTCGAGTGCCGAACTAACTTATGTTAACTAAAGCCAACCAAAAGTCGATTAAAATTCCAAATATAAGATAACCAACGATCAAAATGATTATAAATTTAATCATTATTCAATTGTCTTCGATTGATAACCATGTAGATATTGAATTGAAGTACTATATTTACCAAGAGTGAAGAATTTGGAGTGGTTATTTAATTTTCAGTTGTTTATAAGTCTATAGTATACATATAGCTTCAAAATTATAAATAATTAATCATCTTTTAATCGTTGACTTAATCGAAATTAACGATTAAAATGACAAGAACCCGATCAGATCGGAGACGGTTGGTTTTAGTGTTAAATGAGGAGGCTATTCAGAGTGACAGCCCTAGAAGATGAGGTATGATTCATTTGTTTTTGATTTTGGGGATACCAATTCTTAAGATTTAGTTGAAATTCCTTTTACATTAGATATATTCTTTAGATATATTCTTTATTCATTTATTGTGGTGGGAATTATTGTTTTTTATGCATCAATATCTAATATTTACAATTATATTTTCATTTTCACACCTTTCAATTCAAATGTAAATTCATATATAAGACAGGAATTACTACTCCTCCTTCATAATAGATGATGAACTATCCGATAAAGACTATGTTTAAAAAACTAACGAGTCGTTCAGCGAAATACTAAAAAATAATTCATTAACTAAAAAGCAAAAAATTAATAACTCATTCGATGCTCAATAACTTTATAAGCAAGCCAATAACATTAACAAAAACGAATCAGAGTCTTTAGCTAATTCTACATATAATACTTAAGAGTAAATTGATAAACTTAATTCTAAAATAGTTGATCGTGATAAGAAAATATTCAAATAAGACGCTGACATCAAAGCCCTAAACGAAAAAGCAGAGCACAAACAGCTTATCTATGAAAATAACATTTCTAAACAAAAAATTACTTATGACATTGAAATCAAAGCCCTAAACGAAAAAATTCTTTGGTAAAAACTTACTTATGACATTGAAATCAAAGCCCTAAACGAACAAGCAACGACAAATGCATAGCACAAACAGCTTATCAAAGACATTGAAATCAAAGCTCTAAACGAAAAAATTGTTTACAACTAAAATTTAAACCTATTACAGAATTAACTGACTTAAATATAAACGAATTCCTCTTTATTATTGGATATATCGAAGAAAGACGATGAGCTGAAAGAAATCAAGCAAAAACTGAATGAAGCAACAGCCAAAGTTGTGAAATTGGAAACATAGCAAAAATATCATCAAAACAGCGGACAAAATAATCTTGAATATATAAAGTGATTCGTTTGATTATCATATTTGGTTTTGATTAGCTATTTCTTATACTTTTAACAAAAGTCTTGTTTCTACAGTAATATCACTCAGTCGATGTGTTTCAAAATTCATATGCAAATAATAGACTTTTGATTAAAATTTAAACATTATGGATCTTGACGATCCACTTCAATCATGAATTATATAAAATAATTGTTTCGTAAAAAGCATTATCTAATGGTTGGAAGCCCATGTTGTGGAATTTCTTCTATAATTCGTATTCTTGCCCCAAAATATACAGAACCAATTCCAATAATGGGGTTTAACTATAATAGAGTATAAGTAAATCTATTTTTGAATTTGACTTGCTTTTCGATATCAGGCTTTAAGTTATGGCCACTACTTCGTCATTTCTTTTAAGAGATAACCGGTATTATTTTTGTTATTGACTCTAGCGATTTCGACTCAATCTTCATAAAGTAATGTTTAACCAGGTTATTTAAGGAAGAGTTGCTTGGAAGTTAAAAAGTTTTATTTTTACTCAATAAAATGGATTTAGAAACATCTAAACCCATGGAATAAATTATAGATGAACTAAATATTGAAAGTCTCAATCGAGAATATTAAATTGTCTAAATAAATGCGCTCACTGGATAAGGTGTAAAAGAAGGATTGAAATATTTAGATTGACATGAACCGATTATGTCAATTGTGAGATACAATACTGAATAATATTTAAACAAATACAATATTATATGGTGTGATAATATTAAATATTTGTAATAATAATATTTATTATGTAAATTAATTATTCCGCACCTTCCAAAATGCAAAATCCAGACGTATAATATTAATTGCATGTTCAATAATAATAAATATCTGACTTATAGCGTCAAGCATCGTAATTATAACGTTTAACTGCTGCAATTCGTTCAATGTACTCAGAATTCTATTCATAAAATCCTGTAGAAGACGAACCAGCTTTGATTACTTTAGATAAGCTTCGTTCATAGCTTAGAATACTTATACAAACAAAAAAGTCTGGCGAAACTATTATGCGCGCAGGACTTAATTCTGCAGATGATGATTGTGTGCGCAAACTTGACGACAAAGTTCTTGAAAATAGAAAATTGGTTTAAGACATTTTAAAATTATAGCAAAAGCTAGAGGAATAAAATGAACGGTTGCGTGTTATTGATAAATGCCATGACGAAGAGATTTAACGTATAAAAATATAGAATAAATAAATGCGTGAAGAAAATGCAAAAATGAAAGAGTTAGAAACGTAGCTTAAAGACGCGGTTGTGGAAAGAGATCGTTTAATTAAAAATAGAGATACAAGACTTGGGCGCATAGCAGAATTAGAAACAAAACTCCAACAAAAGGACATTGATAACTAGAATGCAATTCATCAGGCGTAAACCTCTAATGTCAAGCAAATCAACGAGCTTTTAGAGGAACAGAAAATACATTTAAAGTAAATTCAGGAAGCTGCTGACAAAGATGTGCAGATTAAAGAATTAAAAATGCAATTGAGGAGCGTTAAGGAAAATCTCAATGTGAGACACCTCGAATCAGCGCAGCAGCAGGTTATTGAGCTGAATAAGAAATTATAGCTCAAAAACGCTGAGAACACCGAGATCAATTAGGTTATGAACGAGATGATGCTGAAATTCCAGCGCATGGAGCTTGATTACAATCACAGAGAAGCGCAGTTCTAGCAGTTAGCGAAGGAAAACGAGGATTTAACCACTAAAAAGAGGGCGAACGTGAACCAGAGTTAGAAAGTCTTAACGAAAGAGGAGAAGGAGAAAATAACGCAGCACTACTCGGCGCTCACCTACGAGGAGAAGTTGAAGGACAAGGACAAGGAAATTGACGAGCTTGCAAGCAGAGTGCGCAGACTCCTCGCCCTCCAGCACAAGGCCAACCTAGCTCAGAAATCATTCCAAGATGAGAAGTAAATCTTAGAGAAGCAGATTCAAGCTCAACGTGAGGAGATATCGCAGCTGCGTAAGCTCCAGGTTGGAAAGGCCCTCCCCGAAATCGCCCAGAAAGAAGTGAAAACGGTGACAGTGAACGAGGACCTGATGAGGGATTTGCAGAACATGAAGGCGTTCGGGGTGACCGCGAACTCCGTTTTCAACTCGAAGACAACGGGAAGAATTCAGAAGTCAAGGCCTTTGACCGGTCAAAAAGTCTTCGAGCTTGACGAGGTACCGGACACGCTCAGACCAGCAACGGGAAAGAAAATGGACCAAGGAAAGGGGTACGGATTCGGAGCGGGACAAATGCTAGGAGGGCTCGACGTAGAGTACAAATTCGGAGTCAAATGAAGCAATTTATTTTTAGTTTTTGTTACTTATACCGCAATTATAGTAAAATTGGGACATCCAGTTGTAGTGTACATAAATAGTCGATTTGCTTGTGATTGGGAATACAATTTCAATAAATAGTCATATATACTAAAATTACAGTAATTTATTCCGATACCACTCCGAATTTATGAGTATAACAATATATATAGCTGTGAGTGTAGTTGCATGCTCAATAACAATATCAACTCTATATTATGGTATTAAAAATAAGTCATGTTGCAATAAATCAAATGCATAAGAAATAAAAAACAATAAAAAAGATAAAAGCAAAAAATTAATAATACAAGCATAGGATTTATTAACGGTTTAAAATGGTCCAAGTGGTGACATTTGATTAATAATAATGTAATATAATTTTAATATACACATTTATCTATTCTTTGATTTTTCTTATAAAAATAGCTTATAAAAATTAAAGAAACGTCTCACATTTACTCGCCTTTCTTAAACAAGCTACTTTTCTTCAATGGCTTTTACGGTTTTATTTTAGTGTGTCCTTCATTTGTACTACTTGTGGACATTTCTAAACTTAATGCGGGTTCGCTCATTGACATTCTATCTGGTCTTTATGGTTTTTCCTTTTTATTCATTTCGGGTTCTAAGGTAGATATTTAAGGTGATTAATGATTTCTACTCTCTATAAAAGACCATCTGGCTTCATTTTTTATTGTAAACTACAGTTATGGGAGGTGGAATTGCTTTTTCTTGTTTACTATGTGAGTAATTATATATTAAAATATTTTGCCACTTCTAATGCGGATGACAAATTCCAATAAATAATCTCAAGTTGGAGATTATTCATGAACTACTCATTAACACAAGAGGGCCAAAAATATGATTTCGATCGTATTAGACCATAATCGACTATTCAAAGTCGGTATTTAATATTCCAAAAAGGAAAAATAGAAATTACCACATGCAATAAAAGGACGGCAATGACAAAAATAAACGCGGTAGAAGATGTTTAGGGAAGGTCAACTAATTCACTTAACAAACTTAGGCAGTTCTGAAGCGTTTGTATTCTCTTCATTTCTGGGTCCAACGGATGAATTCATAAAATATTGTACCAATCTGAACTAGTTATATCACTTGTTTAAGATGTCCCTGTGTAATTTCTACGTTTTAGTCAACAAAACTAATTTATGAAAGATTTTATCTCGAAAATATATGGTAGTTAAGCCTGATTGGAGAAAGGAATAAGAGGATCCAATGATTGGTATACGGACGCAATATGTAATTTATAACTAGTAGCGCAAGCACTGGACCTGCAGAGGACCTCGGTGTTCATCTTCAACTGGGTCAATCTGAACGATTTTAGGTATTTCTTAATCACGAAAAACAATGGAGGACTTTTTCTTTCAATCTCAACCGGGAGCTCAAGATGAAGTATTGGTACTTCGCTTAATTAGAATTATAATTCAGGTAGTTACAGTCGCTTTCATTCTCAATATTCAAATAATGAATGCATTTTTGTTTCTTGAAGAATGGAATCAAGTGGGTTAGTCGGGCCCAGCATTAAATAATATATTGATGCTACTCTAAAACAACAGTTATTTTACTTATGATCTTCCACTTCCATTTCATAATGAGAAATCAATTTTCTTGATTGTTAAATTATACAACGTTAGGTAAAGTTGAAACTTATTATTGAAGTATATACAGAGTTATATACGTTAATTATTGTAGCACAGCTATCCAAGGCTCAACCAGGCCTTGATGTGATTGAAGCACTTTACAAATCAATAGTAAATAGAGTTAATGAGTGTATTGATGAGGAGGGAGAACACACTCATTATTGAGCCGGGCAGTGATATAAGTAAGATTCAAATAATAAACTTCATTCTTCTTCCTAATTCAAAAAAGCATTTCGAGGGCCCACCACTGTATGGTTCAATTTGTTTTAAAGCTATTTATTTAAAATCGTCATCATTTATGTAAGTATCTGTATGCGCATCAAAATTGAAGGATGGTGATGTAAATGGACTGATTTTCGTGAACACTGATGGATATGATTAGAGAGCTGCAGAAGATTTGTTAAATGGTAGTGGTGGTTAAGGTCTATCTTTAACTTTAGAATCTTTGCATATAAAAACTGATTGAGCATCAAGGAATGAATTCCTTCTTTAAGTATCTATCTCTTGGTTATTAATAGTTGATTCTTATGTTATACCTAATATATTGCATTCTGTAACACTGGTATATTGTTATAATTCAGATGTTTTAAGTTCTGGTGTTTTTTAGACTTATGGCTATAATGGTTTTGTTCTTGTTTATGGTTTTTTGTGAAGTGGTTCAACTGGTTAAAACAGTATTTTTTGCTATTATTTTTATTCTTCCATTTTTTATTTTATTTACATAATTTTGTTCCAAACATTAGATTTCTTCTCTTTTTCTATTTTTTAGAATGAAGTTTCTAAAGGCATATCATTGGATAATTCTAAACTAGGACCTGATTTAATATTTACAGTTGATGATTCTCGCCTGATTCCCTGATTAAATTCTATTTTCGTCACAATATCATCCAAAGTTTAACGAATAATTTGCTAATTTGTTATAAGTTATTTTAAATATTCCATTTCGCTTTCGGTTGGAGCGTGGAGTCCAACTACCTAACAGATCATTTCAGCAACATCAGGTACGGTTTACTAATCAAAAAGCAAATCATTAAGAACATCAATTAAATCTCCAATAATATTAAATTTCATAAATTATGTAAAACTTATGTCATATGATTCAAATGCGTTAATATAATTGTCTAAAAAGCATTTTTCGTAGCTCAATGGTATATTCGTTAGTGGCTAAGAAGCAATAATTGATAAATTTTTAAGTTATAGTACGTCGCAAGATAAATTTTATAAATTGAAATTTGTTTCTAGTTTATTTTTGTAGAATACAGGCCCCTCTTGAATATTTTAAAGTTAATTCTTTGTAAACAATTCGTAATATAACTATAATAGCATTTTAGAATTAAGTTTATTAACAGTGTCGTATTTTTATTAGTATTAAAGTGGTGAAACATACCCATAATTCATAACTTATTGTAATATTTTCTTATTGCCAACTTAAATTTCTTTAAATTCTTTCCCATACTACAAAATACAATTTTAGTGGAAAACTCTTTAGCTATCTCTTCCAGAAATTATTAACTATTCTTCTTTGTCAGCGCCAGATAAATCAAATGGTAGTAATGAAAAAGTATTTTATGATTCGGGTAATTCATCATAAAATATAATAATATGTAAAATATTTTTGGATAATTACATTTCCTTCATTAATTTCCCAGTTGTTTAATCTATGTGTATTAATTTAAACTTTTTCAAAACTATTCCATATTTTTGAGCTAATTGTAATTAGTTTCTTGTAATTTATTACACAAAATCAGATTGAACATTATTTTATATGTCAACAACTGATTGAATAATAAGTCCAGTGGATGCGTTTAACAACTCTTTAGATACAAAATTTAACCTACCAAATTTTTGATTTTTGATTTCGGTTTTGTCATAGATATATTAACAAGGTATTTATCCAAACTAGTTAATTAAAACTTCTTTTTTACTAGTTATACCATTATACATTATCATTATATTAGAATTACTACTATTTTTTATTTAATTTACTCTTTTAACCCATGTATCAACCATATGCATACTAAAAACAGATTTCCCATCTCTTTTTATCTTATGTTATCTTGACAGATCAAATTCTCTATAAGAATCCACACCAATTGAATTTCTGTATGTTATTTAAATATTGCTGAAAAGTGTTAAAAATCCATTATAAGTTGACTTTTAACTATTAAAATGGCTTAACATTTCTTATATTTTTTATTCAAAGCATAATCGTATTTATCTATCTAGTTCTTTTGAAGTTGTTTTTCTAGCCGAATACTAACTTTAATGTGTTGCTGCAAGTATAATCGTTGATTGATATAACAATCTGGTTACACCAGAAATATTCACAAGTATTTGAATTGTTATAGGATATGGATTGATAATAAATTCTTAGTCTTATCCCAATTTATCTTGAACTTCTTTTATTTTTTAATGTAATTCGTTAACATCTGCATTTTTACTTTCGGTGGTTGAATTAGAAATGGCCAATTTAATTTCATCACTTGTGATAGTATGCACCTTTTTAGAGTGCGCAACAAGTTCGTACCAATATTCTAATTTGCTGTTTGGTTACTATATTGATTCTTCTAATAAATCATCGAATTCATTAACCAGTAAGTCTTTTTCTTATAACAGAACTCCTTATATAGGCGAATCTTATCCCATTGAAAAGTCTTCTAAAGTACTAAATTACTAATCGAAATTGAAAGTTAATAATGATGTATTAACTTGAGTGTGCCCTTATCCAAATTTTTATATTTGATCAAATGTAGGCAATACACCTGCATTTTCTAATGCTATCTATAATGGTTGAACAATCTATTTTTTGTCTCTACATATTTCCCTAATTACATACCAATCAGGGGATTACTATGATAATTATCCGAAAATATGTTAACTAAACCCAATTCTTGGGAATAACGCTTATATTGTATTATCGTATAGTTCTAAATTATCTAATTTATGAAGTAAATCTTTCCTGCATACAAGTATTTCTTTGATTTATTACATTATAATGATAGAGTTAGAAACAAATGTTTAATTTACGTTGATATCCTTAGAAAATTATGATACATTTATATTATGCATAATAGCTTTAACCTAAGATTCTAGCCTAATATTTGACTGTTTATATAATGAAATATTGTTAGCAGAGTAGAGTAATGAGTGTTGTAGTAGAATGAGAAGGGGTTCACTAAACTCAATTGGGTTAATAATATTTAGTATGTTTATTGCAAGTTCTTATAGTGAAATTTTATAAAGTTAATAATCATGTGTGAATTTATTACTAGTTTAAGGCAATTAACTGATTATTTCTTTACTAATTACATTTATTACTCCTGAAACAATTTTATCAAACCATTTTCTGTTAACCATTTAATATTTTTTAAGCCCCTAAACTAATTATTTACGCCCCATATCATCTAGTATACTATTAAACAATACTATTTCTTATGGACTCAAATTATTTAACACAGTTTGACCGCCCATTTTTTCTGCTACAAGATCTGTCAAATCTGATGTTTTCCCACATATCTTTAAAGCTTTTCCTAATTTAACTTCAAATTCATTTAGGAGTACTTTTTTGATATAATTTTGATCAAAATTTGAAATGGACCATTCAATTGCATATCGGAAGAAATTTAAACCAAGACACTGTCCATTAAAATATTCTAAGTACTTAGCTACATATTCAACACTTAAAACATCTATTGCTTTAAATGGACCGTCAATATCTGGAACTTCTCCAAAAGCAGCTTTTGCAATAAATTAAGCTGGGTATGATAATCTAGTTGTACGACATTTTGATAATTTATCACTTGCAAATGGATCTTATTATGAAACGCCAACAATTACAGCATAGTTTAATTAATTATCACGAACAAGATATAACCACAATGGTGCATTGCATCGTTTAAAGTCCAAATCACCATATGTTTTTTGCCTTACTCTTAAATGTTAGCCTATTCTAGAAGCTGAATTTTATACTTGATGCATTAGACGTGGAACACCCAATATATGTGATTCAGCTTGTTCAGTAGTGGCGTTTGGATCAAATAAATTATCAAAAAACGGTAAAAAATTTTGTGGTGCTTTAGGTTGATTTAAATCTTGTTGTATTTAACAATGAGCAAGTAGCTATACATTTTACAACAACCATTCCATATCAGAATCTCTTTCCTTATTTAGGCAAGAATTTATTTATTATGTTATATTTGTGCATCTTAAAAATAAATTTCCTGACGATTCTGTAACAAATTGCTAATAGTTTTAATCTTAAGCTGTTTAAACAGCATTATGGACTGCTGCAAATATCTTAAAGAAATGCGATGCGTAGTGCTAATTAAACTTAAATTTATCTTCATTTTTAATTGGGAATTGGTAGATATTTCTCATTGTTTCATCTATGTTCGGACATGATAAACATTACTATATTTTTTGGTTTATCTGAATATTTGAGAATTAGTGAAGAGCTTTCTATTATTGCTCTGCCAATGGTGAGTCCGCTAAATTTTATATTACTTAGGGTATTATAACTAAACCACCACAAGTATTTAAATATTTTACTAGCTAATCAGTTTTAGTAATAAGTTATCCAGGTGAGAATGCATTGGCAGGTAAAACAGTAAGAACTTATCCGATGGTGAATGAAAATTATATTGTTTCCGAGGATATATTTTATTCAATTGTATAGAATTGGTGCATTTCATCTAAATTGAGGTCTTTAATAACCGAATTAAATAAAACTACGTCATCAATATCATCTTTTAACTTGAATGTTAGGAATTAGAAAGGTGATGAGTGACTTGGTGCGTAGAATATTGATATGATTTAGTCCGTCATATTTGTGAGGTGGTTATACGTTTAAAAATGTATCACATATATTATTTATTTTCAATAGGTAAATTTTATTATAAGACAAAGAAAAAATTATTGCGGAACATTATATTACATTATATTAAGTATATAGTATTAGGTTATAAGATAAGACTTGTAGCTCATGTATCAAGCATATACTTAGCCGCATGATATAATAACACAAGACATCTTAGATTACTCTAAATTGTATATTATATAAGATTGATTGAATTTTGCAATTGTATATTTGCGTTATAATTCTAGTTACCAGTTTATTTGATAATAGTTTTAATATTCCTGTTTTTCTAAATTTCAAAAAGTATAAATTTTACACCACACAATTTAAACACTAATTTTAATACATATTATAGTAGATAAGTTATATTATAGTGAAGTATATTATAGTTAAGTGTGTGTTTTATATTCAATCGTATTACCATATCTCACAAAACAGAAGAAAGTTGATCAGCGCAATCTCTCCATTTCAAGTCGCAGTGTCCTCTCCCTGTGCAAACGATCATTGTTTGGTCACCGTTTACCCGTTTTATATCATTTCAAGTTCATCCTTCGAATGCCTGTTAAGAGGTTAAACGGTTAAATTAATTCGGCCACAAATGGAAACGACGGTGTCTTGTTTTGAAGCGGATAATACTGCGACTGTTGCACCCTTAGAGTGGCCGACCAAACAAAATGAAGCGAAATTATAGATTTTTTGCAAATAATCTTTCAAGAATACAACTATGTCGGCTTGAGGCTGGTAGAGGATGTCAGCGGTACCAGGAGAGCGACCGTGCCCAGGGAAATCAAAGCGAATCGTTGACTTTTACGAATTCTATGCATCCAGGGAACCGCCAATACCATGAATCATTATCACGGCTTCTTCTGATTTTCTTTCCGTAAATTTACAGAATATACTCTCTTAATTAATTGGAATCAGCAAATCAACTTCCATGTGAAGTGAAAACATTTTATATTATATAATTTTACATAATAATCTTGAAATTTTCGATGCTAATGTTATTTAAGTTGAAGGTGATAGTTGCGATTATTAAAACTTTTACTTTGATTATAGCACTTTATAACACGATTAAACGAATATATTGAAGTGTTTTACTATATACATAAGTTATTCTTATCTAATAATATGAAATATATTAATACACCACTTCAAACAAAAATATGGCGGACGAGCACACACAAGAATTGCGTCAGATGATAACAGAATATCATCATATTTAAGTATTATTCTTACTGGTAGTAAATTAACCGCTAAGAACAGTATGGACTGTAAAAACATAATCTTAATATAGAATTCAGATAAGTAGTGGCTGAGCTGTAAACGTTACAAAAAAGGTTTACAGTTCACACATTGTAAAAATTGAATATCAATATAATTGGGATCAACGCTACGAATCCTATTTACTGTTAAATATGGAAATATTGAAGCACCACTCGCTCTTTGACAATGATTACAAAGCTTTTATAATTCATCTGGACTTTTTAATTAATTACGTTATGGACATACATTGACATATAAGATAACAAACATTTGGTTTACTATGTCAGCTACAGCTCTAAATCAAAGAATTTTAAGCTTAGATAAATCGCTGGCAAATTTAGATAATAAATTAAATATATATCCCACTCACTTAACTTTCGTTTATACTAGTTCGGTCTTCTGTACAGGAACTGTAAGTTCACGCGAATGATCATTAGTTTTAGATACATCTATGTACGTTAGGCGCACCTCCGCAGCCAAGGCAACCAACGACTCGGGTACAAGCATCCAGGGGCGTAACGCGGCTGCTTCGTGCAAGCCGATCTATACGGGAGTCCACCTGCGTCGTATCATCTGCGTTTCTAAGGAAGCAATGGAGCAGTTGCTGCTTTCCAATCTTGAAGGCTCGTTGATGACATGCCATTAGCCATACCGATCCTTGATGATGCCAGCTCAGCACTTTGAACCGGGGGATTTTACCTTCCGCAACCGATTTGGCCGATCTCAGGTTGGATGCGTCGAGGAACGATAGAAGCGCGATCAAATGAACCCATCATCAATCACACTAAACAAAGCTGGCATTTCAGCAATGCCTCTTCAGCTCTAACGTCGGACGCCGAGCCTAATCGTTCGTTGAAAGAGCGACACAATATATAATATCAATATATAATATATATAGGCTCACTCATTTGGTACATCCACTCAATAATCAATTACTTCAATCACTTCAGATTTGGAATTAATTAAACTATCGAGGATACAAAATTGATGTAACTACATTTAGAAGATGCGGAAAAAGCTACGTATGTATTCAACCAGTGAAGTAGATGATATGTTAATATTTTTAATGCCTGATCGGCCAATTTTGTAATAAGCGAAAATGCATATTTTAGCATATTTTAGCAGGTTATGTAGTAATATTACTTTAAAATATTTTGAACTTTTGTTTTTTGATAAGATCGCGACACTATGTTTTTCATAGTATGTTAATCAGAAATACTATATTAATTGAACAGCTGCTTTGCGGTCTAAAATTAGTTGAGTTGAGAGGTTTATTTTATGTTATTAATTTTGTTGAAACGGAATAATTTTAAGCTTGTAGTATTTCTACTCCACTAATAATGAAAAATATGACTATTTTCATGTATTTAACTTTCCTTAAAGACTTAAAAATCAGAAAATGTATTTTACAGTATTATCTGATTTATATAAAACCTTAATATAGCATATTTAAACAATATAATTTTCTTATGATAATATAAATTAATCAATTTGAGTGTACCGAAAACTAAATTTTCGTTCGAATCAATTGAAGAGAGAAACATAATAAACAATATTAGATTTATTGTATTAAACAGTATATTAGTATATTGTTAAAGTAGAACTTACTGAAGTATATCATTAAACTCTATTAATATTCAAACCGTATTATATCTTATAGCTGGAAGAAATACATTATTCAGTTATCGCTGAGAATTCAGATTACTTTATATTTCTATATATAATATATTCATGTAGGACAGAATAGCTCCGTTGTGGGATTATTCTTCAAAAAGTGAAGTACTAATTTGTATTTAAAAAGCATAAAGATGATATAATATAAATGGCTCTTATGTAATCATTTATATTTACGATTTTAACCAGTAGAAAATATAGCAAATCAGTTCTTAGTTATATTAATCAAGAATTGTTAGTTTCAAAATATTTGAATAAAACAATACTTCAAGATCCTAAGATTTAAGTTTCCAAATTTTACTGTTATAAGGTAATACTAATTTCATGCGATTTTCTAGCCAAATTTAAAAAATCACTTTATCCACAAATGAATATTTTGGAAACTACTAAGCTAAGATATGTTATAATCAGTTTTTGCCCCAAATATGCGGTGATTTTTGTATGGACCATCATATTATAAGATACGACCCGAAACTTCAGGCATTTTGATGTGGAAATTTCAAAAATTAGATAAAATATAATATATTTTTCACTTCAAAATAGCGTGCGGTCATAACATCACTAATAAAACCGCACACGCTCCTGGTTTATAATCACTCTTTTTATAAATCACATTATTGTAATAAATATAGCTATAGCTATCAGACGAATACAATTAGAAAGCTATGCTAAAATTAATTTACTTTAATATTTCGAAGGGTATGCGTGACATTAATAAATTTTCACCCCAAGATTCCAAAAAAAGTTTAAAAATATTACTGTATTTTAACCCTTTATATCTAACATTATTTTTGGATACATTTCACTTATAATGGGGTTGAAAATTGCAATCCCCTTATAAGTTGAGAGCGGTAAGTAATTTAGTACTTTCTCGAAGTTTTAATTTACTCAAATATTTGATTTTATGAAATTGTTGTATAAATATTGAACAACTTATATATCAGTCAGAATGTTCCGATTCATAGTATTCTCCTAGCTATTGTCATTTCTGCAGACGCATTATAATATTAAAATTATAAGATTAAAATTATTCATTATTTATATTAATTATTTATATACAACACAATATTATATATAATCATCCAATTACTCTACATCCTTATGCATCGCAACCAGAAACTACCATATACTTTTTAATACACCAAGGATAGCACCCATTTGCGCATTAATTACACTAAGATCTATCTTCTTTTTCAACTAATTTTATTGAGATCCAACCTGCTTTGGAACACTTTGAAATTTAAGACTTAGAATTAGTAAGTTAATTGTTAAAACTTGAAATAATAGTATCTATTTATGTTTTTGTGTAGGTATTAACTTAAAATATTTTTGTGTTTACTATATTTTAAAGAGATTATATATCTTTATTTGCAGTAGTTGTTAAATTAGTAAATATCATTCTGTTTTAATTAACTGATGCATTTAACTTGGCTAAATTGAAAGTGTTTACATCTATATTAGTTTGTTATAGAGAACTAATGTTAATCTATTTGTTGTAGTATTATAAAATATCGTTATTCAATGATGATACATTATTTAATATTTAATTATTTGAAATTAAATATTAATTAAATATTTGCTATTATTAAATTTATACGTATTATGTGAAATTAGAAAGATTTAAAGTATCATTGATTTATTTTACCCTAACTATTGATAAATTATTTGATATTGATAACTATTTAGTTGATAGCATATTAATAATACAATTTATATATGAGTAACTTGTATTAAGTTACTATTCTAAACTATCAATTTATTACTATTGAGTACTATTTATGTTATTTATTGTCTAATTATGTATTTTAGCATTATTTAAGATATTTTGTGTATTAATTGTTTAATATTAATACAATAATATAATAATCGAGGCTAAATAATTATTTTGTTGTTACTTAAATAATGAAGAATTAGAAGAAATATGAATATCCATTTCTGTAAGAGCGCCTATAATGTCGACACATACCGAAATATTAAGAAAATACCCATGTTTGCAATGGCAAACAACACCATTATATATTAATGGATCTTAACAAAACTTAGTGTTGTTACTCTAAATAGTTGTCCCTAACTCTAAATCTTGAAGACATAGCCCGTAAATATAGTACTGTGATTGTTGGCAAATCTGTGAACAGTTTAATACAAATTATATGTTAGTTGTTATATTTGCTATGCTTTAACCTTAAGCAAAATCTACATTCGCACATATTATTACATTTTTTAAAAACAGTTAAAATGGAACTAATACACTTGATGTTATAAATCCATTGTAAATGCTATATTAATAAGAATATCCGGTTAGCTTAAAGTCAACTAGCTTGAACTGCTATATTTCTTATATTTCAGCAACGATTCCAGAAATATTATCACCATCCAACCTAAACTATACAAAACTATCTTCAAGAATGAGCACTGATTTAGACTTCAACATAATCCCTGATAAAATATTTCCTTTAGCAGTAAATATTAGTTGAGAAGATTAAATTACAGTATCGCAAGAATAACATATTAACGCGCCTTAAACTACCTCAAAAGATATCGATATATTTAATATTATATTATTAATATTAGTTATATTTTAAATGTTGTTTAATCCGAAAACTGTAAATACATTTATATAGTTTACTTCAACTTATATTCTTGAATTTTAAATTGATTTTGTTTGTATAAATATGTTACTAGAATCTTATTAAAACAAAATATTTTTATTAACCTAAACATTTGTTAGCGATTGCTACTTTTAACAATACATATATTTATTACCATATAACACAATATTGTGGTTACATTTATTATTTAATCCGTTTAATAGTTATTTTAATATTACAATAGAAGAAAACGTATTAATCATAGTTTAAAACTAACCACACGCGTAACTGAGAGCTATCTTAGCTCATAACATGTGCCTCTACACACACGCTATAAAATACCATCGTTAGATGGCAGAATATTTTCTTCTACTTTAATAATCAATCTAGTGATTCAATTTTTCTCTTTAATTTGCTTCTTCAAATGTTTGCTTATACTTTTAATCTATCAGTTTTTTGATACACGATCCAGTTATTATGGCCCCTCACGGAGCCAGTTCAGATAGCAATTATTTAGTCAATATGACAGCTGCCTAGCTCCTCATATGAATTTTTGGTTGAAGTTTCCTTACTTATAACCTCCAAACGACTTGTTTCCTCCTTTGTTTTGCTTGCTGAAGTTGGTCTAGCCTATTGGTATTTTGACGTACATGAATCGTTGCGTTTTTATTTATTTTGTGGAGCTGTTGTGATTTTTCTTTTTGGTTTGAGTCATCGTTGCGTTAAAATTCACTTCCTTTCATTTATAAGTTTAGAAACATAAGAGCTCGACTTTAACGCGAAATATGCTCTTGAATCATCAACGATCTTGCATCACTTAGTTACTAGTAGTAATATTTGGCATTTTAAACCTAGCAAATTGCCAGAAGGTAATGAATAAATTTATAAAACCTGGCTAATTGCCAGATAAATATGTGTATATATAAGATATATTCACCAAGGCCGTAATTTCAGTACTCATTCCAATGCATTAATTTTCGATAGCTAAAGTTGAACCAGGAGGAATCCACTTCTTAATCTTTTTTGCTGCATTTAAGCATGAGGTCCATCTTGTAAAATAACTAACTAACTTCTTTGATTTGTACACCCATTTGTTCACGGTGGATATTGTGAAGTAACGTGTGAAGTAAGAGATGATGTACAACTTATCTGACATTTAGACTTTGAAGCTCGTGATACTTGCCCTCAGCATCGCATAACATGCATTACTTAATCGTATTTTTTCCTTCGTAACGAATAGAACGAAGAGCTGCCTGGAACGAAGAGCTGGCTCAAGTATTGTTTTTTCGTTGTCAGAAAAGCTCTCAACTGGAGATTGTGTTGGTGGGGTAGCACGACGACTCACGATTAATCTGAAGTGGGGATTTCATGTCATAGATTGAGTTGATTGACTCCTATTATTTCACATTCTCATAGATCCATGTGATTTTTTATTCCTTTAATGGAGTTAATTGATTAGTTATCGATCAGATTTGGTGCTAAAGTTGTCGTGAAAACACTATAAAAGCAATGTTTAAACATTTTCTTTTTTTCCATTTTCCAAAAAAATTATAAAATTTGACCAGTTATGACAGAAAAATATTAAAAATCTGGCAATTTGCCAGAATCTTAAAATGGCCTGCCAGATTTCAATATAAACTGCCAATCTGGCAGCCAGGACAAAATTCTGGCAAACTTGAAGCCTTAGTTACTTAAGAATTCAAATTCTTCATATTAACTTCTAAAACCTTCCAGCTCCTTTGAAAGCATGGCATGTTTTAAAAAGTATCAAATAATTGCTAGATTTTAAACTTGAAAATATTATAAATCTTCTTTTTATTTTGTCTTATAGCTATATATTCGCTTATTAATTTAGAAAGGAATAACACCCTTGATTTAAAGCCACTTCTTTATTTTATTATGTAAGATAATAATATTATCTTATTTTTTTATATAAACGACAAATTAAAAATATTTAATTGAAACTACGATAATAATAAATTGAACTGTAACTAGTTATCAATATAAAAATAAACTTAGATATAGTTTTCAATTAAGTCTACTGCTCAAGTTAGAAAAACTCTATTTTGAAAATTTGTGTTGCTTGATATAATAGTAATACTAAAAGTTTATTGTAATCTTAGAACTGCAACTAATACATATATAAGATTGACCTCGAAATTAATATCAAGGATCCCATAAAAGATATCATAAAAGTAAATTTATGTTAACTAAACTAATTCAATTATCTATCTATTAGTATCTGATGTTATTATAATTAATATTAACTTTAAGTTATTACAATATAAATTCCAGGTATTATAATATGATATTTTCGGATCTAGCTTTTACATTTGAAAAGTGAAATTAAAATATTGAATAGTATATTAAAATTATCGAATGTTAAAAATCTCAAGTCTACTAGGCTACAACGTGGTCCTGCCAGATGCCTTCGGCTAGCCGCCCCCCCCCCGATCTTTTCCTCCCTGCTCGGAGACTAAATATGGAGGTGGTAAATCTTATAAAAAGGGGTAGACATAAAGTAAAAATCTAAAAATCTGGTATCCAAATGCACCCAAACCTAATTATTTAGTTTCAAATATATAAAATCACATAACTACATTTTTACATCCATAATAACCACAAACTAAAGTCGTTGCTTACGTCGAAGTAATTTATGCATTTTAATTTTATATTTAATTATTAATACTATTAATAATAGAATCAAATGTTTTTTAATTATATGTATTAATAGTATCTGCTTTATTTTAAATTTATTACTAAATAGCATTCTATGAGTTTTTTGTTTGTGTATTAAACGTTATAATACCATTTTAAAGACTTAATACAGTTTAATTATTTTCCTATAAATATTTTAGTTGGTTTATAACACTTGTATTGATATTATTCATGGATAAATTCGCATAATTCGTGTAATTTGACAATGATATATTCAAATTTGTATTATTATTTTTCCATATTGAATATTATATAGAATACTATTTGTCAATATCATTCGATGTAGAATTAATTTTATGTAATTATTATGATATATTAAGACTATCATTAATTTATTAATTAATATATAATAATATACTTTCATTTAAAATGCTTGACTACTAGTTCAATAAATTAGTTTTATTTGTTAAAGAACTATTAATGTATGAAATTTCATTGTTATTATCATGGATTCTATTAGTTAGTGACAAATCAATTTATTTTATTAAATTAGTTAAAGACGATATGTTACCAAACATATAATGATCACTTTAACTAAAATTATTCTATATATTGTCGTTTAAAATACGAACTTAATTATTTAAGTTAATCTATAATTAGCTGTAATTAGAAGAAATATGAATATCCATTTCTGTAAGAGCGCCTATAATGTCGACACATACCGAAATATTAAGAAAATACCCATGTTTGCAATGGCAAACAACACCATTATATATTAATGGATCTTAACAAAACTTAGTGTTGTTACTCTAAATAGTTGTCCCTAACTCTAAATCTTGAAGACATAGCCCGTAAATATAGTACTGTGATTGTTGGCAAATCTGTGAACAGTTTAATACAAATTATATGTTAGTTGTTATATTTGCTATGCTTTAACCTTAAGCAAAATCTACATTCGCACATATTATTACATTTTTTAAAAACAGTTAAAATGGAACTAATACACTTGATGTTATAAATCCATTGTAAATGCTATATTAATAAGAATATCCGGTTAGCTTAAAGTCAACTAGCTTGAACTGCTATATTTCTTATATTTCAGCAACGATTCCAGAAATATTATCACCATCCAACCTAAACTATACAAAACTATCTTCAAGAATGAGCACTGATTTAGACTTCAACATAATCCCTGATAAAATATTTCCTTTAGCAGTAAATATTAGTTGAGAAGATTAAATTACAGTATCGCAAGAATAACATATTAACGCGCCTTAAACTACCTCAAAAGATATCGATATATTTAAAGAAGATTCCAATATCATTATTTTATTACTTAATCCAAATGCTGAAAAATAATTCAAACTGTAAGCCTTTACTGTAATTTTAGTACTCTACAAAAAATTTGTATATATAAACAAGTTATTATTTTATTGATATTTTAATATATGGTTAATTTTGTTATTATTATTATATTACAATTTTTAACAAAATTAAATTAGTTAACTATCTATTTATAATGTTTGTTTACATAATAAGGCTTAATAATTTTAAATATCTCGAAATAATATAATAGAAGAAAATATCATGTTTAATATAAATATATACATGTTTATATTAGGGTGGGCAGAAAAGGTTAATCAGAGAAAAAACGACAGTGATCTATCGATTCATGTGATTCGTGACTGGCAAATACATGTATTGTAACACTTTCCTTGAACCGAATGAAGAGCGATGACGTTATTTTGGGCGCCGCGTACAGAAACGATGAGGTCTTTCCGTAAAGATACATCGAGAGAATCATAAAGCGCTGTTTGTAACAATTCAATTTCCTTTAGAGAACGTCTGCACTAATCATCGCGCACGCGAAAGTGAACCAGCTGGTTTGCCATTGACGTATCCACGCCACATACGCTACTCCAGCTTCTAACACCAGCTTTCGAGGGTTCTACTGCAGACCCAGAAAGCAAAACTGGTGTCAAACACCGGCTACCTGCGCGTAGTAGGTGGCCAACACCGTCGCGCCAAAGCGTTGAAATCGCGATATCGTGGGCACTGATGTTGGCCAACGGTGATTGTATTTACATCACTCGCGCTCGGCCGGCTGTTGTGCCGTTCATTTCGCGGACAGTTTTGAGAGGAAAAGCTTCACTTCGATATGGCGTAGTGCGATGCACGTCATGTTCCAGAGTATCCGTGTCGCAGACGGAAAGTGATCTCACAATAAGATAAATTTAGCTTTTCGAATTAAAATCTGCCATACGCACTGAAATACTAAAACTTCTAGATCTAAATAGTATCTAAACATTTTTGTCCGGATTTTGCCCGTGTATACTAAAGGGTCAGAACTGAAATATGCACATAACAGTATTATAATCGTATTTTCAACATATTCACAGTATCGATTCATGTGATTCGTGACTGGCAAATACATGTATTGTAACACTTTCCTTGAACCGAATGAAGAGCGATGACGTTATTTTGGGCGCCGCGTACAGAAACGATGAGGTCTTTCCGTAAAGATACATCGAGAGAATCATAAAGCGCTGTTTGTAACAATTCAATTTCCTTTAGAGAACGTCTGCACTAATCATCGCGCACGCGAAAGTGAACCAGCTGGTTTGCCATTGACGTATCCACGCCACATACGCTACTCCAGCTTCTAACACCTGCTTTCGAGGGTTCTACTGCAGACCCAGAAAGCAAAACTGGTGTCAAACACCGGCTACCTGCGCGTAGTAGGTGGCCAACACCGTCGCGCCAAAGCGTTGAAATCGCGATATCGTGGGCACTGATGTTGGCCAACGGTGATTGTATTTACATCACTCGCGCTCGGCCGGCTGTTGTGCCGTTCATTTCGCGGACAGTTTTGAGAGGAAAAGTTTCACTTCGATATGGCGTAGTGCGATGCACGTCATGTTCCAGAGTCTCCGTGTCGCAGACGGAAAGTGATCTCACAATAAGATAAATTTAGCTTTTCGAATTAAAATCTGCCATACGCACTGAAATACTAAAACTTCTAGATCTAAATAGTATCTAAACATTTTTGTCCGGATTTTGCCCGTGTATACTAAAGGGTCAGAACTGAAATATGCACATAACAGTATTATAATCGTATTTTCAACATATTCACAGTATCGATTCATTGTGATTCGTGACTGGCAAATACATGTATTGTAACACTTTCCTTGAACCGAATGAAGAGCGATGACGTTATTTTGGGCGCCGCGTACAGAAACGATGAGGTGTTTCCGTAAAGATACATCGAGAGAATCATAAAGCGCTGTTTGTAACAATTCAATTTCCTTTAGAGAACGTCTGCACTAATCATCGCGCACGCGAAAGTGAACCAGCTGGTTTGCCATTGACGTATCCGCGCCACATACGCTACTCCAGCTTCTAACACCAGCTTTCGAGGGTTCTACTGCAGACCCAGAAAGCAAAACTGGTGTCAAACACCGGCTACCTGCGCGTAGTAGGTGGCCAACACCGTCGCGCCAAAGCGTTGAAATCGCGATATCGTGGGCACTGATGTTGGCCAACGGTGATTGTATTTACATCACTCGCGCTCGGCCGGCTGTTGTGCCGTTCATTTCGCGGACAGTTTTGAGAGGAAAAGTTTCACTTCGATATGGCGTAGTGCGATGCACGTCATGTTCCAGAGTCTCCGTGTCGCAGACGGAAAGTGATCTCACAATAAGATAAATTTAGCTTTTCGAATTAAAATCTGCCATACGCACTGAAATACTAAAACTTCTAGATCTAAATAGTATCTAAACATTTTTGTCCGGATTTTGCCCGTGTATACTAAAGGGTCAGAACTGAAATATGCACATAACAGTATTATAATCGTATTTTCAACATATTCACAGTATCGATTCATGTGATTCGTGACTGGCAAATACATGTATTGTAACACTTTCCTTGAACCGAATGAAGAGCGATGACGTTATTTTGGGCGCCGCGTACAGAAACGATGAGGCCTTTCCGTAAAGATACATCGAGAGAATCATAAAGCGCTGTTTGTAACAATTCAATTTCCTTTAGAGAACGTCTGCACTAATCATCGCGCACACGAAAGTGAACCAGCTGGTTTGCCATTGACGTATCCGCGCCACATACGCTACTCCAGCTTCTAACACCAGCTTTCGAGGGTTCTACTGCAGACCCAGAAAGCAAAACTGGTGTCAAACACCGGCTACCTGCGCGTAGTAGGTGGCCAACACCGTCGCGCCAAAGCGTTGAAATCGCGATATCGTGGGCACTGATGTTGGCCAACGGTGATTGTATTTACATCACTCGCGCTCGGCCGTATTGTTGTGCCGTCTATTTCGCGGACATTTTGAGAGAGGAAAAGCTTTTCACTTCGATATGGCGTAGTGCGATGCACGTCATGTTCCAGAGTCTCTCGTGCGTCGCAGACGGAAAGTGATCTCACAATAAGATAAATTTAGCTTTTCGAATTAAAATCTGCCATACGCACTGAAATACTAAAACTTCTAGATCTAAATAGTATCTAAACATTTTTGTCCGGATTTTGCCCGTGTATACTAAAGGGTCAGAACTGAAATATGCACATAACAGTATTATAATCGTATTTTCAACATATTCACAGTATCGATTCATGTGATTCGTGACTGGCAAATACATGTATTGTAACACTTTCCTTGAACCGAATGAAGAGCGATGACGTTATTTTGGGCGCCGCGTACAGAAACGATGAGGTCTTTCCGTAAAGATACATCGAGAGAATCATAAAGCGCTGTTTGTAACAATTCAATTTCCTTTAGAGAACGTCTGCACTAATCATCGCGCACGCGAAAGTGAACCAGCTGGTTTGCCATTGACGTATCCGCGCCACATACGCTACTCCAGCTTCTAACACCAGCTTTCGAGGGTTCTACTGCAGACCCAGAAAGCAAAACTGGTGTCAAACACCGGCTACCTGCGCGCAGTAGGTGGCCAACACCGTCGCGCCAAAGCGTTGAAATCGCGATATCGTGGGCACTGATGTTGGCCAACGGTGATTGTATTTACATCACTCGCGCTCGGCCGGCTGTTGTGCCGTTCATTTCGCGGACAGTTTTGAGAGGAAAAGCTTCACTTCGATATGGCGTAGTGCGATGCACGTCATGTTCCAGAGTCTCCGTGTCGCAGACGGAAAGTGATCTCACAATAAGATAAATTTAGCTTTTCGAATTAAAATCTGCCATACGCACTGAAATACTAAAACTTCTAGATCTAAATAGTATCTAAACATTTTTGTCCGGATTTTGCCCGTGTATACTAAAGGGTCAGAACTGAAATATGCACATAACAGTATTATAATCGTATTTTCAACATATTCACAGTATCGATTCATGTGATTCGTGACTGGCAAATACATGTATTGTAACACTTTCCTTGAACCGAATGAAGAGCGATGACGTTATTTTGGGCGCCGCGTACAGAAACGATGAGGTCTTTCCGTAAAGATACATCGAGAGAATCATAAAGCGCTGTTTGTAACAATTCAATTTCCTTTAGAGAACGTCTGCACTAATCATCGCGCACGCGAAAGTGAACCAGCTGGTTTGCCATTGACGTATCCGCGCCACATACGCTACTCCAGCATCTAACACCAGCTTTCGAGGGTTCTACTGCAGACCCAGAAAGCAAAACTGGTGTCAAACACCGGCTACCTGCGCGTAGTAGGTGGCCAACACCGTCGCGCCAAAGCGTTGAAATCGCGATATCGTGGGCACTGATGTTGGCCAACGGTGATTGTACTTACATCACTCGCGCTCGGCCGGCTGTTGTGCCGTTCATTTCGCGGACAGTTTTGAGAGGAAAAGCTTCACTTCGATATGGCGTAGTGCGATGCACGTCATGTTCCAGAGTTCTCCGTGTCGCAGACGGAAAGTGATCTCACAATAAGATAAATTTAGCTTTTCGAATTAAAATCTGCCATACGCACTGAAATACTAAAACTTCTAGATCTAAATAGTATCTAAACATTTTTGTCCGATTTTGCCTGTGTATACTAAAGGGTCAGAACTGAAATATGCACATAACAGTATTATAATCGTATTTTCAACATATTCACAGTATCGATTCATGTGATTCGTGACTGGCAAATACATGTATTGTAACACTTTCCTTGAACCGAATGAAGAGCGATGACGTTATTTTGGGCGCCGCGTACAGAAACGATGAGGTCTTTCCGTAAAGATACATCGAGAGAATCATAAAGCGCTGTTTGTAACAATTCAATTTCCTTTAGAGAACGTCTGCACTAATCATCGCGCACACGAAAGTGAACCAGCTGGTTTGCCATTGACGTATCCACGCCACATACGCTACTCCAGCTTCTAACACCAGCTTTCGAGGGTTCTACTGCAGACCCAGAAAGCAAAACTGGTGTCAAACACCGGCTACCTGCGCGTAGTAGGTGGCCAACACCGTCGCGCCAAAGCGTTGAAATCGCGATATCGTGGGCACTGATGTTGGCCAACGGTGATTGTACTTACATCACTCGCGCTCGGCCGGCTGTTGTGCCGTTCATTTCGCGGACAGTTTTGAGAGGAAAAGCTTCACTTCGATATGGCGTAGTGCGATGCACGTCATGTTCCAGAGTCTCCGTGTCGCAGACGGAAAGTGATCTCACAATAAGATAAAATTTAGCTTTTCGAATTAAAATCTGCCATACGCACTGAAATACTAAAACTTCTAGATCTAAATAGTATCTAAACATTTTTGTCCGATTTTGCCTGTGTATACTAAAGGGTCAGAACCGGAAATATAATATAATAGTATTATAACGCCTTTCAAATTATATTCACAGTATCGATTCATGTGATTCGTGATCAAAATACATGTATTGTAACACTTTCCTTGAACCGAATGAAGAGCGATGACGTTATTTTGGGCGCCGCGTACAGAAACGATGAGGTCTTTCCGTAAAGATACATCAGAGAATCATAAAGCGCTGTTTGTAACAATTCACTTCCTTTAGAGAACGTCTATACTAATCATCGCGGCACGCGAAAGTGAACCAGCTGGTTTTGCCATTGACGTATCCGCGCCACATACGCTACTCCAGCTTCTAACACCAGCTTTCGAGGGTCTCTACTGCAGACCCAGCAAAACTGGTGTCAAACACCGGCTACCTGCGCGTAGTAGGTGGCCAACACCGTCGCGCCAAAGCGTTGGTAAAATCGCGATATCGTGGGCACTGATGGCCAACGGTGATTGTACTCATCACTCGCGCTCGGCCGGTATTAAGTTGTGCTGCCGTTCATTTCGCGGACAGTTTTGAGAGGAAAAGCTTCACTTCGATATGGCGTAGTGCGATGCACGTCATGTTCCAGAGTCTCCGTGTCGCAGACGGAAAGTGATCTCACAATAAGATAAATTTAGCTTTTCGAATTAAAATCTGCCATACGCACTGAAATACTAAAACTTCTAGATCTAAATAGTATCTAAACATTTTTGTCCGGATTTTGCCCGTGTATACTAAAGGGTCAGAACTGAAATATGCACATAACAGTATTATAATCGTATTTTCAACATATTCACAGTATCGATTCATGTGATTCGTGACTGGCAAATACATGTATTGTAACACTTTCCTTGAACCGAATGAAGAGCGATGACGTTATTTTGGGCGCCGCGTACAGAAACGATGAGGTCTTTCCGTAAAGATACATCGAGAGAATCATAAAGCGCTGTTTGTAACAATTCAATTTCCTTTAGAGAACGTCTGCACTAATCATCGCGCACGCGAAAGTGAACCAGCTGGTTTGCCATTGACGTATCCGCGCCACATACGCTACTCCAGCTTCTAACACCTGCTTTCGAGGGTTCTACTGCAGACCCAGAAAGCAAAACTGGTGTCAAACACCGGCTACCTGCGCGTAGTAGGTGGCCAACACCGTCGCGCCAAAGCGTTGAAATCGCGATATCGTGGGCACTGATGTTGGCCAACGGTGATTGTATTTACATCACTCGCGCTCGGCCGGCTGTTGTGCCGTTCATTTCGCGGACAGTTTTGAGAGGAAAAGCTTCACTTCGATATGGCGTAGGTGCGATGCACGTCATGTTCCAGAGTCTCCGTGTCGCAGACGGAAAGTGATCTCACAATAAGATAAATTTAGCTTTTCGAATTAAAATCTGCCATACGCACTGAAATACTAAAACTTCTAGATCTAAATAGTATCTAAACATTTTTGTCCGATTTTGCCTGTGTATACTAAAGGGTCAGAACCGGAAATATAATATAATAGTATTATAACGCCTTTCAAATTATATTCACAGTATCGATTCATGTGATTCGTGATCAAAATACATGTATTGTAACACTTTCCTTGAACCGAATGAAGAGCGATGACGTTATTTTGGGCGCCGCGTACAGAAACGATGAGGTCTTTCCGTAAAGATACATCAGAGAATCATAAAGCGCTGTTTGTAACAATTCACTTCCTTTAGAGAACGTCTGCACTAATCATCGCGCACGCGAAAGTGAACCAGCTGGTTTGCCATTGACGTATCCGCGCCACATACGCTACTCCAGCTTCTAACGCCAGCTTTCGAGGGTTCTACTGCAGACCCAGAAAGCAAAACTGGTGTCAAACACCGGCTACCTGCGCGTAGTAGGTGGCCAACACCGTCGCGCCAAAGCGTTGAAATCGCGATATCGTGGGCACTGATGTTGGCCAACGGTGATTGTATTTACATCACTGCGCTCGGTCGGTTGTTGTGCTGTTCATTTCGCGGACAGTTTTGAGAGGAAAGCTTCACTTCATGGTGGCGTAGTGCGTGCACGCCGCGTTCCAGAGTCCCGTGTCGCAGACGGAAAGTGATCTCACAATAAGATAAATTTAGCTTTTCGAATTAAAATCTGCCATACGCACTGAAATACTAAAACTTCTAGATCTAAATAGTATCTAAACATTTTTGTCCGGATTTTGCCCGTGTATACTAAAGGGTCAGAACTGAAATATGCACATAACAGTATTATAATCGTATTTTCAACATATTCACAGTATCGATTCATGTGATTCGTGACTGGCAAATACATGTATTGTAACACTTTCCTTGAACCGAATGAAGAGCGATGACGTTATTTTGGGCGCCGCGTACAGAAACGATGAGGTCTTTCCGTAAAGATACATCGAGAGAATCATAAAGCGCTGTTTGTAACAATTCAATTTCCTTTAGAGAACGTCTGCACTAATCATCGCGCACGCGAAAGTGAACCAGCTGGTTTGCCATTGACGTATCCACGCCACATACGCTACTCCAGCTTCTAACACCAGCTTTCGAGGGTTCTACTGCAGACCCAGAAAGCAAAACTGGTGTCAAACACCGGCTACCTGCGCGTAGTAGGTGGCCAACACCGTCGCGCCAAAGCGTTGAAATCGCGATATCATGGGCACTGATGTTGGCCAACGGTGATTGTATTTACATCACTCGCGCTCGGCCGGCTGTTGTGCCGTTCATTTCGCGGACAGTTTTGAGAGGAAAAGGCTTCACTTCGATATGGCGTAGTGCGATGCACGTCATGTTCCAGAGTCTCCGTGTCGCAGACGGAAAGTGATCTCACAATAAGATAAATTTAGCTTTTCGAATTAAAATCTGCCATACGCACTGAAATACTAAAACTTCTAGATCTAAATAGTATCTAAACATTTTTGTCCGATTTTGCCTGTGTATACTAAAGGGTCAGAACCGGAAATATAATATAATAGTATTATAACGCCTTTCAAATTATATTCACAGTATCGATTCATGTGATTCGTGATCAAAATACATGTATTGTAACACTTTCCTTGAACCGAATGAAGAGCGATGACGTTATTTTGGGCGCCGCGTACAGAAACGATGAGGTCTTTCCGTAAAGATACATCAGAGAATCATAAAGCGCTGTTTGTAACAATTCACTTCCTTTAGAGAACGTCTATACTAATCATCGCGCACGCGAAAGTGAACCAGCTGGTTTGCCATTGACGTATCCGCGCCACATACGCTACTCCAGCTTCTAACACCAGCTTTCGAGGGTTCTACTGCAGACCCAGAAAGCAAAACTGGTGTCAAACACCGGCTACCTGCGCGTAGTAGGTGGCCAACACCGTCGCGCCAAAGCGTTGAAATCGCGATATCATGGGCACTGATGTTGGCCAACGGTGATTGTATTTACATCACTCGCGCTCGGCCGGCTGTTGTGCCGTTCATTTCGCGGACAGTTTTGAGAGGAAAAGTTTCACTTCGATATGGCGTAGTGCGATGCACGTCATGTTCCAGAGTCTCCGTGTCGCAGACGGAAAGTGATCTCACAATAAGATAAATTTAGCTTTTCGAATTAAAATCTGCCATACGCACTGAAATACTAAAACTTCTAGATCTAAATAGTATCTAAACATTTTTGTCCGGATTTTGCCATGGCTCTATAAAACAACCAATCTTTCAGATCACAAAAACAAACTCAACACAACAAGAAAAAAAGCAAAACAACCAGAACGACACAGAATTAAGCAAACCAAAAAGCTCCCAACAAAACCAAAGCAAGAAGAATTTAATTAAAGAACTCGTCAAATCATTTAACAAAATTCTTAACGGTAACCAAAAACCAAAAGGAAACTCATTCACTGGTAAACAGAATCACAACAGCTCCACCAAATAACGGGCAACAACTGATCAAAATCCATACATCTACATCAAATAATGTGAGATGAACAACTACTTCGATCGCAAGCAACAAAACAAAAACAATGACGCTTACAAGAAAAACTGGAAAAAATATTCTTGGAACCAAGCAGACGTCGTCAAAAAGCTGACGAAAGTTTTACAAAAAACTCTGAAACAACAAGGCAACTACTTCAATCGAAACAACAACAAATTCAACAACAACTAAGGGAAACTGTTCAACTCCCTAAACGAATACAGATACGATGATGTTAAATCAAAACGCAACGATGACTCATTCATGTACGTCAAAATACCAATAGGCTAGACCAACTTCAGCAAGCAAAACAAAGGAGGAAATAAGTCGTTTGGTGGTTATAAGTAAGGAAACTTCAACCAAAAATTCATATGAGGAGCTAGGCAGCTGTCATATTGACTAAATAATTGCTATCTGAACTGGCTCCGTGAGGGGCCATAATAACTGGATCGTGTATCAAAAAACTGATAGATTAAAAGTATAAGCAAACATTTGAAGAAGCAAATTAAAGAGAAAAATTGAATCACTAGATTGATTATTAAAGTAGAAGAAAATATTCTGCCATCTAACGATGTATTTTATAGCGTGTGTGTAGAGGTGCATGTTATGAGCTAAGATAGCTCTCAGTTACACGTGTGGAAATTGGATTTCGGATACTGAGTGAGGACTTTTTGTAGTATATATTTGGCTTTCGATTTTAAAAGACTGTAACAATAATTGAACTATAATTCACTCATTATTTCAATACACTTTACAAACATTATTTTTACATATTTTTAATCCAGTTGCTTATTAACCATTAATGTTGAATTTATAGACGCTTGCAGATATCTATGAATTCGTTGCGCAAGATTATATTCTAGTATTAAGAGTTGTTATTTAATTTTTTATTCCATTGATCACTATATCTACATGTGTTTTATTGTAAGTATCTAAAATGTTAATTTTATTGCTCGCTTACTGTTATAACTAATTAATACTTTACATTAAAGTTAAATCTATATTTGATAATTAAATTGTTTGTTGTTTAATAGTTATATTTAAGGTTTATATTTAGCTATTTATAATTCTTAATTAGTCGAATAATTATGTATTAGTCTAATTAATTTGTTATTATTTTGTGTTCAGAGTTTAATTTAGTTAAGTAATATATTATTGAGTCTTATTTATTTATAATTGAGCTGAGATGTTAATTTATTATAATTATCCTTATATTTACTGAGAAAAATTGATCACTAGAGTTAATACAATAAATGATATAAACATATATTATATTTGCTTCTATTAGAACATTTAACAAATAAATTAAATATTGCAACAAAACTCTATTAGTTGATGATAATTAAGTAACATATTGTTAGAAAAATAATATAATTACAAATGTATTGATTTAAAACTAATAGATTATTTCATAATAATCTAATAACATATTTATTAATCTAAATAAATTGTAAAAATCAAATATTTAAATATTGGGCTAAAACAGCCATAATAACTGGATCGTGTATCAAAAAACTGATAGATTAAAAGTATAAGCAAACATTTGAAGAAGCAAATTAAAGAGAAAAATTGAATCACTAGATTGATTATTAAAGTAGAAGAAAATATTCTGCCATCTAACGATGGTATTTTATAGCGTGTGTGTAGAGGCACATGTTATGAGCTAAGATAGCTCTCAGTTACGCGTGTGGTTAGTTTTAAACTATGATTAATACGTTTTCTTCTATTGTAATATTAAAATAACTATTAAACGGATTAAATAATAAATGTAACCACAATATTGTGTTATATGGTAATAAATATATGTATTGTTAAAAGTAGCAATCGCTAACAAATGTTTAGGTTAATAAAAATATTTTGTTTTAATAAGATTCTAGTAACATATTTATACAAACAAAATCAATTTAAAATTCAAGAATATAAGTTGAAGTAAACTATATAAATGTATTTACAGTTTTCGGATTAAACAACATTTAAAATATAACTAATATTAATAATATAATATTAAATATATCGATATCTTTTGAGGTAGTTTAAGGCGCGTTAATATGTTATTCTTGCGATACTGTAATTTAATCTTCTCAACTAATATTTACTGCTAAAGGAAATATTTTATCAGGGATTATGTTGAAGTCTAAATCAGTGCTCATTCTTGAAGATAGTTTTGTATAGTTTAGGTTGGATGGTGATAATATTTCTGGAATCGTTGCTGAAATATAAGAAATATAGCAGTTCAAGCTAGTTGACTTTAAGCTAACCGGATATTCTTATTAATATAGCATTTACAATGGATTTATAACATCAAGTGTATTAGTTCCATTTTAACTGTTTTTAAAAAATGTAATAATATGTGCGAATGTAGATTTTGCTTAAGGTTAAAGCATAGCAAATATAACAACTAACATATAATTTGTATTAAACTGTTCACAGATTTGCCAACAATCACAGTACTATATTTACGGGCTATGTCTTCAAGATTTAGAGTTAGGGACAACTATTTAGAGTAACAACACTAAGTTTTGTTAAGATCCATTAATATATAATGGTGTTGTTTGCCATTGCAAACATGGGTATTTTCTTAATATTTCGGTATGTGTCGACATTATAGGCGCTCTTACAGAAATGGATATTCATATTTCTTCTAATTACAGCTAATTATAGATTAACTTAAATAATTAAGTTCGTATTTTAAACGACAATATATAGAATAATTTTAGTTAAAGTGATCATTATATGTTTGGTAACATATCGTCTTTAACTAATTTAATAAAATAAATTGATTTGTCACTAACTAATAGAATCCATGATAATAACAATGAAATTTCATACATTAATAGTTCTTTAACAAATATAACTAATTTATTGAGCTAGTAGCTTATAACTGCATAGTAATAAATACAATTAAGTGCAGCAGTACAAAATAATGATTATACACATAAGCTGATACAGATTCAGTAAATATAAGGATAATTATAATAAATTAACATCTCAGCTCAATTATAAATAAATAAGACTCAATAATATATTACTTAACTAAATTAAACTCTGAACACAAAATAATAACAAATTAATTAGACTAATACATAATTATTCGACTAATTAAGAATTATAAATAGCTAAATATAAACCTTAAATATAACTATTAAACAACAAACAATTTAATTATCAAATATAGATTTAACTTTAATGTAAAGTATTAATTAGTTATAATAGTAAGCGAGCAATAAAATTAACATTTTAGATACTTACAATAAAACACATGTAGATATAGTGATCAATGGAATAAAAAATTAAATAACAACTCTTAATACTAGAATATAATCTTGCGCAACGAATTCATAGATATCTGCAAGCGTCTATAAATTCAACATTAATGGTTAATAAGCAACTGGATTAAAAATATGTAAAAATAATGTTTGTAAAGTGTATTGAAATAATGAGTGAATTATAGTTCAATTATTGTTACAGTCTTTTAAAATCGAAAGCCAAATATATACTACAAAAAGTCCTCACTCAGTATCCGAAATCCAATTTCCACACGTGTAACTGAGAGCTATCTTAGCTCATAACATGCACCTCTACACACACGCTATAAAATACATCGTTAGATGGCAGAATATTTTCTTCTACTTTAATAATCAATCTAGTGATTCAATTTTTCTCTTTAATTTGCTTCTTCAAATGTTTGCTTATACTTTTAATCTATCAGTTTTTTGATACACGATCCAGTTATTATGGCCCCTCACGGAGCCAGTTCAGATAGCAATTATTTAGTCAATATGACAGCTGCCTAGCTCCTCATATGAATTTTTGGTTGAAGTTTCCTTACTTATAACCACCAAACGACTTATTTCCTCCTTTGTTTTGCTTGCTGAAGTTGGTCTAGCCTATTGGTATTTTGACGTACATGAATGAGTCATCGTTGCGTTTTGATTTAACATCATCGTATCTGTATTCGTTTAGGGAGTTGAACAGTTTCCCTTAGTTGTTGTTGAATTTGTTGTTGTTTCGATTGAAGTAGTTGCCTTGTTGTTTCAGAGTTTTTTGTAAAACTTTCGTCAGCTTTTTGACGACGTCTGCTTGGTTCCAAGAATATTTTTTCCAGTTTTTCTTGTAAGCGTCATTGTTTTTGTTTTGTTGCTTGCGATCGAAGTAGTTGTTCATCTCACATTATTTGATGTAGATGTATGGATTTTGATCAGTTGTTGCCCGTTATTTGGTGGAGCTGTTGTGATTCTGTTTACCAGTGAATGAGTTTCCTTTTGGTTTTTGGTTACCGTTAAGAATTTTGTTAAATGATTTGACGAGTTCTTTAATTAAATTCTTCTTGCTTTGGTTTTGTTGGGAGCTTTTTGGTTTGCTTAATTCTGTGTCGTTCTGGTTGTTTTGCTTTTTTTCTTGTTGTGTTGAGTTTGTTTTTGTGATCTGAAAGATTGGTTGTTTTATAGAGCCATGGCAAAATCCGGACAAAAATGTTTAGATACTATTTAGATCTAGAAGTTTTAGTATTTCAGTGCGTATGGCAGATTTTAATTCGAAAAGCTAAATTTATCTTATTGTGAGATCACTTTCCGTCTGCGACACGGAGACTCTGGAACATGACGTGCATCGCACTACGCCATATCGAAGTGAAACTTTTCCTCTCAAAACTGTCCGCGAAATGAACGGCACAACAGCCGGCCGAGCGCGAGTGATGTAAATACAATCACCGTTGGCCAACATCAGTGCCCATGATATCGCGATTTCAACGCTTTGGCGCGACGGTGTTGGCCACCTACTACGCGCAGGTAGCCGGTGTTTGACACCAGTTTTGCTTTCTGGGTCTGCAGTAGAACCCTCGAAAGCTGGTGTTAGAAGCTGGAGTAGCGTATGTGGCGCGGATACGTCAATGGCAAACCAGCTGGTTCACTTTCGCGTGCGCGATGATTAG
>CAXDID010001097.1:0-11869 GCA_963988835.1 Hexamita inflata
GATTTCGATCCTCGACATCGCGATTATGAATTCTTCACGCGAAACTATTTAATATGGAATCCCACATAGTTTGACAACTGTTGATTGTTGTGTTTGAGCTGAGTGAGAAATATTCAATGTAACTGGATTGCCAAGTGTGCGTGCTATGGATTAGATCCGAGTTGGAGTTAGAAGATTTGTCAAAGACAAATGGTTGTGTGGTGTTCAGCGATCGTATTGCGACTCGCCGGCGGCTGCGATTGCAGTATCAAGCCGGTTTGTATCGTATAGTTTAAAACGTGTTTCCAACCACTCGTTTTCTGAATCGTATACCGTAATTCTGATAACTTTAAAAAGTGTATTCAGAGCAAACGGCTGCCATAGAGGTATGCGTTGATACGGGCGGCGCAATATACAGCTTTCTTTCAAAAAGTGTATTCACATCGATGTCGGAATTAATGGAATTAGTGTATTCACGAAATCCACAAAAGTTTGGAAAACTTCAAAATGCGTGATTTCTTGCAGACGGTAACGAATTCCAAAATATTTCTCCAACGCAAAATGAACACTAAACATACATGGGACAACGTGTGTCAAAGAAGAAAACCACCATGCGAAAACGGAAGACGCAGCCAAGTCGCAGCAATAGAGCGTATGCCACACGAAATACATTTGGCCGATTGAGATGAGTCCGGAACGCGTCACAGTGGGTTTCAATAAATTTCGTTTTGCTTATATATTCGAAATTAATCGAACGGCCAAATAAAGAAGAGAAGCTGCACCTCAAATTTATTTCCGCGGTGCAATTATTTCGAATGTTCAAGAAAATAATTACTTTACTATATATACTTTGGCTTAAAGCGTATAGTTCAGTGAATCTAACATTTAACTTGTTTAGACGAATCTATGACACTCAAAACTCCACGACTGAGTGAGTGCAGAACTATTAACGATCTGCCGTAGATTCGCGGCTTAACTACCTATTTTACAAAAAAATCTGGACGACCCACCCTTGACAGCTGTAAATTAATAATGTCAAAGAAATTTAACTGATTTCGATCCTCGACATCGCGATTATGAATTCTTCACGCGAAACTATTTAATATGGAATCCCACATAGTTTGACAACTGTTGATTGTTGTGTTTGAGCTGAGTGAGAAATATTCAATGTAACTGGATTGCCAAGTGTGCGTGCTATGGATTAGATCCGAGTTGGAGTTAGAAGATTTGTCAAAGACAAATGGTTGTGTGGTGTTCAGCGATCGTATTGCGACTCGCCGGCGGCTGCGATTGCAGTATCAAGCCGGTTTGTATCGTATAGTTTAAAACGTGTTTCCAACCACTCGTTTTCTGAATCGTATACCGTAATTCTGATAACTTTAAAAAGTGTATTCAGAGCAAACGGCTGCCATAGAGGTATGCGTTGATACGGGCGGCGCAATATACAGCTTTCTTTCAAAAAGTGTATTCATCGATGTCGGGAATTAATGGAATTAGTGTATTCACAATCCTAAAAAGTTTGAAAACTTAAATGTGAATTTCTTGCAGACAGTAACGAATTCCAAATATTTCTCCAACGCAAAATGAACACCCCTAAACATACATGGGACAACGTGTGTCAAAGAAAACCACCATGAAAACGGAAGGCGCAGCCAGAAGTCGCAGCAATGAATATCACCACAAATACATTTGGCCGATTGAGATGAGTCGGAACGCGTCACAGTGGGTTTCAATAAATTTCGTTTTGCTTATATATTTGAAATTAATCGAACGGCCCAGAAATAAAGAGAAGCTACCTCAAATTTATTTCCGCGGTGCAATTATTTCGAATGTTCAAGAAAATAATTACTTTTACTATATGCTTTGGCTTAAAGCGTATAGTTCAGTGAATCTAACATTTAACTTGTTTAGACGAATCTATGACACTCAAAACTCCACGACTGAGTGAGTGCAGAACTATTAACGATCTGCCGTAGATTCGCGGTTTAACTACCTATTTTACAAAAAATCTGGACGACCCACCCTTGACAGCTGTAAATTAATAATGTCAAGGAAATTTAACTGATTTCGATCCTCGACATCGCGATTATGAATTCTTCACGCGAAACTATTTAATATGGAATCCCACATAGTTTGACAACTGTTGATTGTTGTGTTTGAGCTGAGTGAGAAATATTCAATGTAACTGGATTGCCAAGTGTGCGTGCTATGGATTAGATCCGAGTTGGAGTTAGAAGATTTGTCAAAGACAAATGGTTGTGTGGTGTTCAGCGATCGTATTGCGACTCGCCGGCGGCTGCGATTGCAGTATCAAGCCGGTTTGTATCATATAGTTTAAAACGTGTTTCCAACCACTCGTTTTCTGAATCGTATACCGTAATTCTGATAACTTTAAAAAGTGTATTCAGAGCAAACGGCTGCCATAGAGGTATGCGTTGATACGGGCGGCGCAATATACAGCTTTCTTTCAAAAAGTGTATTCACATCGATGTCGGAATTAATGGAATTAGTGTATTCACGAAATCCACAAAAGTTTGGAAAACTTCAAAATGCGTGATTTCTTGCAGACGGTAACGAATTCCAAAATATTTCTCCAACGCAAAATGAACACTAAACATACATGGGACAACGTGTGTCAAAGAAGAAAACCACCATGCGAAAACGGAAGACGCAGCCAAGTCGCAGCAATAGAGCGTATGCCACACGAAATACATTTGGCCGATTGAGATGAGTCCGGAACGCGTCACAGTGGGTTTCAATAAATTTCATTTTGCTTATATATTCGAAATTAATCGAACGGCCAAATAAAGAAGAGAAGCTGCACCTCAAATTTATTTCCGCGGTGCAATTATTTCGAATGTTCAAGAAAATAATTACTTTACTATATATACTTTGGCTTAAAGCGTATAGTTCAGTGAATCTAACATTTAACTTGTTTAGACGAATCTATGACACTCAAAACTCCACGACTGAGTGAGTGCAGAACTATTAACGATCTGCCGTAGATTCGCGGCTTAACTACCTATTTTACAAAAAAATCTGGACGTACGCCGACGGCTCTTAAATTAATAATGTCAAAGAAATTTAACTGATTTCGATCCTCGACATCGCGATTATGAATTCTTCACGCGAAACTATTTAATATGGAATCCCACATAGTTTGACAACTGTTGATTGTTGTGTTTGAGCTGAGTGAGAAATATTCAATGTAACTGGATTGCCAAGTGTGCGTGCTATGGATTAGATCCGAGTTGGAGTTAGAAGATTTGTCAAAGACAAATGGTTGTGTGGTGTTCAGCGATCGTATTGCGACTCGCCGGCGGCTGCGATTGCAGTATCAAGCCGGTTTGTATCATATAGTTTAAAACTTGTTTCCAACCACTCGTTTTCTGAATCGTATACCGTAATTCTGATAACTTTAAAAAGTGTATTCAGAGCAAACGGCTGCCATAGAGGTATGCGTTGATACGGGCGGCGCAATATACAGCTTTCTTTCAAAAAGTGTATTCACATCGACGTCGGAATTAATGGAATTAGTGTATTCACGAAATCCACAAAAGTTTGGAAAACTTCAAAATGCGTGATTTCTTGCAGACGGTAACGAATTCCAAAATATTTCTCCAACGCAAAATGTACACTAAACATACATGGGACAACGTGTGTCAAAGAAGAAAACCACCATGCGAAAACGGAAGACGCAGCCAAGTCGCAGCAATAGAGCGTATGCCACACGAAATACATTTGGCCGATTGAGATGAGTCCGGAACGCGTCACAGTGGGTTTCAATAAATTTCGTTTTGCTTATATATTCGAAATTAATCGAACGGCCAAATAAAGAAGAGAAGCTGCACCTCAAATTTATTTCCGCGGTGCAATTATTTCGAATGTTCAAGAAAATAATTACTTTACTATATATACTTTGGCTTAAAGCGTATAGTTCAGTGAATCTAACATTTGCTTGTTTAGACAGATCTATGACACTCAAAACTCCGACTGAGTGAGTGCAAACTATTAACGATCTGCCGTAGATTAAAGCAACTACCTATTTTACAAAAACTGGACGACCCACCCTTGACAGCTGTAAATTAATAATGTCAAAAGAAATTTAACTGATTTCGATCCTCGACATCGCGGTATGAATTCTTCGCAGAAACTATTTAATATGGAATCCCACATGGTTTTGACAACAATTTGATTGTTGTGTTTTTTGAGCTGGTGAAATATTCAATGTAACTGGTGCCAAGTGTGCGTGCTATGGATTAGATCCGAGTTGGAGTTAGAAGATTTAATCAAAGATAACAAAATGGTTGTGTGGTGTTCAGCGATCATTGCGACTCGCCGGCAGCTCTGGTGCAGTATCAAACCGGTTTGTATCATATAGTTTAAACGTGTTTTCAACCTCGTTTTCTGAATCGTATACCGTAATTCTGATAACTTTAAAAAGTGTATTCAGAGCAAACGGCTGCCATAGAGGTATGCGTTGATACGGGCGGCGCAATATACAGCTTTCTTTCAAAAAGTGTATTCACATCGATGTCGGAATTAATGGAATTAGTGTATTCACGAAATCCACAAAAGTTTGGAAAACTTCAAAATGCGTGATTTCTTGCAGACGGTAACGAATTCCAAAATATTTCTCCAACGCAAAATGTACACTAAACATACATGGGACAACGTGTGTCAAAGAAGAAAACCACCATGCAAAAACGGAAGACGCAGCCAAGTCGCAGCAATAGAGCGTATGCCACACGAAATACATTTGGCCGATTGAGATGAGTCCGGAACGCGTCACAGTGGGTTTCAATAAATTTCATTTTGCTTATATATTCGAAATTAATCGAACGGCCAAATAAAGAAGAGAAGCTGCACCTCAAATTTATTTCCGCGGTGCAATTATTTCGAATGTTCAAGAAAATAATTACTTTACTATATATACTTTGGCTTAAAGCGTATAGTTCAGTGAATCTAACATTTAACTTGTTTAGACGAATCTATGACACTCAAAACTCCACGACTGAGTGAGTGCAGAACTATTAACGATCTGCCGTAGATTCGCGGCTTAACTACCTATTTTACAAAAAAATCTGGACGACCCACCCTTGACAGCTGTAAATTAATAATGTCAAAGAAATTTAACTGATTTCGATCCTCGACATCGCGATTATGAATTCTTCACGCGAAACTATTTAATATGGAATCCCACATAGTTTGACAACTGTTGATTGTTGTGTTTGAGCTGAGTGAGAAATATTCAATGTAACTGGATTGCCAAGTGTGCGTGCTATGGATTAGATCCGAGTTGGAGTTAGAAGATTTGTCAAAGACAAATGGTTGTGTGGTGTTCAGCGATCGTATTGCGACTCGCCGGCGGCTGCGATTGCAGTATCAAGCCGGTTTGTATCATATAGTTTAAAACGTGTTTCCAACCACTCGTTTTCTGAATCGTATACCGTAATTCTGATAACTTTAAAAAGTGTATTCAGAGCAAACGGCTGCCATAGAGGTATGCGTTGATACGGGCGGCGCAATATACAGCTTTCTTTCAAAAAGTGTATTCACATCGATGTCGGAATTAATGGAATTAGTGTATTCACGAAATCCACAAAAGTTTGGAAAACTTCAAAATGCGTGATTTCTTGCAGACGGTAACGAATTCCAAAATATTTCTCCAACGCAAAATGAACACTAAACATACATGGGACAACGTGTGTCAAAGAAGAAAACCACCATGCGAAAACGGAAGACGCAGCCAAGTCGCAGCAATAGAGCGTATGCCACACGAAATACATTTGGCCGATTGAGATGAGTCCGGAACGCGTCACAGTGGGTTTCAATAAATTTCGTTTTGCTTATATATTCGAAATTAATCGAACGGCCAAATAAAGAAGAGAAGCTGCACCTCAAATTTATTTCCGCGGTGCAATTATTTCGAATGTTCAAGAAAATAATTACTTTACTATATATACTTTGGCTTAAAGCGTATAGTTCAGTGAATCTAACATTTAACTTATTTAGACGAATCTATGACACTCAAAACTCCACGACTGAGTGAGTGCAGAACTATTAACGATCTGCCGTCGATTCGCGGCTTAACTACCTATTTTACAAAAAAATCTGGACGACCCACCCTTGACAGCTGTAAATTAATAATGTCAAGGAAATTTAACTGATTTCGATCCTCGACATCGCGATTATGAATTCTTCACGCGAAACTATTTAATATGGAATCCCACATAGTTTGACAACTGTTGATTGTTGTGTTTGAGCTGAGTGAGAAATATTCAATGTAACTGGATTGCCAAGTGTGCGTGCTATGGATTAGATCCGAGTTGGAGTTAGAAGATTTGTCAAAGACAAATGGTTGTGTGAAATAAATATGGATGATCCGATATCAAAATTATAAGTTGTTTCATTTAACCTAAAAAACTAAATATTGATGTTATCATCTATAATAATGTTTAAACAAGTTAGCTAATATAATAAATGTATTAATACTATTTTAATGAATAACTAACAATATAATTTTTGTCAAAAAGCTAAAAATATAAATAATATCAAACTTTAAAATATCATGCACATAACTTAGAAATCTACAAATATGTTCATGTTCACAGATTATACATAAAATATTGATGTTGGTATTGAAGTATTTAACGAAAATGTGAACGCTTTTGCCTTGTTTGGCTTCAACCTGAAAACAAACATAGTCAAAGATTCTCAGGTGAACATCAGCTTGAACTTCGAGGTTTTTCACGGTGCGCTTATTTGCATTATCTGCGACGTTGAAATATACAACTGCTCACTAGTCTTTGTGGCGTCGGGAAAATAGCTTTCTGGTCTGGTGGGAGAAGCACCTTACTCAGTATTTCTCCAATAGTCTTTTATTCAGTACAGGCTGACAAGTATTAACGCATCTGGAATCGTAAACTAAATCAATAACGCGAATGCAAATATCAGTATTATCGACTGTAAGCTGACCGGGAGCAATCTAATAGAAAGTGGCTACAACGGGTATATCGCGTGCGAAATAGTTCAGCCAATTATCATAATCATTTCTTCTTTTGTTGTGTGTACGGATAATATCTAAAGTTTGGGCAACTAGAGTGCTATGTTTGTGATTAACGGTATTATCACGTAAAGTTGCGATATATGTGGTGTTTAGAAGGTAGTTTACGGTTTGTGCGGAGACAGTATTTTGTACGCAGTAGAGCACAATGGGCTGCTGACTTGCGACTCTCCATTCGAATATATGAACAACCAGTGCCAATGTATGTACGGATACCTCCGCGATGGATCTGTGTGCGTTGATGTTATTGATGCCATTCTCAACAATCAGTAAAATAATAACAATAGTTAAATATAACAATTAAAATATAAAATAACAAATATAACAATAACGACAGTAATAATACAACATAAGTAATCACAAAATAAATATATAATGATATAAATAACAATATCAATAATTTAGAGAATATAATAATTCAAAATATGTTTCAAATCAATAATTTATTAGAAAATACAACAACTAATCAAACAATATATTATTTATTAATTAAACATATAACTAATATAACAACAAATCTAACAAAATATAAACCTATTAGGTAATTATAGTTAAATAATATGTAAATCAAAGTAAATCATTACAATAAATAACAAATTCAAAATATTACTTTAAATATCCAAAAACAAAACAATTCAATATAAAATATTCATACATGACAAATAAACTATTACAAGTTTCAACAATACAATAAATATCAAAATACAACTATATCTAACATAAATAATACACTAAATAAAAATATATCAAATATAAAATAATCGATAAAAGATTCAAAATTAATCATTTAGTAACAAAAATACTGACAAAAGTTATAATAATAAAATCATGTCTTAACTTAGAATAATCTAATTATACAAGTAACTAATGTATTTAAAAATAAATATAACTTGTTCTGACTCACTTTCATGTAAATAAAATATTTATGTGTCAGTGTATGATGTCACTTCTGTGACTGACCAAGTTACAAGTTCGGGTAACTTCAGTAGCGGGTACGTTTTCAGCAATACAAAAGTAATTAAGAACGCCTTCATAGATGTATCAGATGGAGTATATTCCACGGTTCAACCGCTATTTTAGAGCCAAAATGTCTTCAATAACATTAAGATCCAGATTGGAACACAGACTGTGAGCAGTGGTTCCATGCTGACAACTAGTTCTAGTATTGTCGTTAACTTGGTGAATATTGTTTCAAAAACTGGAAGTATTATAACAGTAAACACTGCATCATAGTTAAATATATTTTTGGCTTCATCTTCTTCAGTAAACATAATAAATCTTTTTGTTAATCTGAACTTTGCAATGTCAGACGGTAATATCACACTTATCAAAAATATTGAAGGTGTGTTAAATATTTCTGGATACCAGATAATTGGATAGTACTAAAGTTCGAAAACTGTTACAATGATTGGGAATTAAATATCTACGACAGTATCGTATATCTAATTAGTAAGCTTTAACCCAGATTTATATAACGTTGGGCCTGATTCTTCATACTTATTAGGTTATGCAGTGGATAGCATATTTAATGTTGATTAAATAGCTATAATTCTTGGAAATAGTACAAATTATTAAATAGCTACTACGTCTTTATCATCATCATATCCATTTGGCGGAATTATAACAAATATGGGCAGTTCAACTAAAGCAAATATATAAAATGTAATATTAAATAGTTATTTAAAATATAATACCTATTAATTGACAAATTGTGGGTTTTTAGTTGGTTAAGCATCGATGGCAGCATCAACAATATAGATTTCAAAAGTGTGCTTCCAACAAGTTGCCGATTGTACGCTCGTGACAAAAGTATATTATATTGGTTTAATTGGGTAAGCATATGGAAACGTTTCTCTGTAATCACTATCTGTATCATTATCTGTATAGTTGTCAGTTCCTACTGTTACTATTCAATATGTTGGAATTGTTGGTTAGTTAAACTCCAATTGCCCTATTGTTGAGGTAATTAATTTGAAAGCGAGTGTCAACGTGAGCTCGACTTCTAACAGATACGTGGGTACTGTATTTGGTTATTAAGCAGGTAATAATTCCACAATTTCGAACGCTTCTATTTCTAACAGTAATCTGAGTTCGGCAACGTTCGTTGGTGGAATTATCGGTTATGTGAAGTCGACTAACTAAACAATCTACAACACGACTCTGTTTTAGAGCAACGTGACTGGAACAGCATCTTATATAGGTGGGCTCGTAGGTTAGTGCGACTCCACAAAATTAACAGTTACAAGCTCAATAATTTCTTCAGTTAGGATATCAACTGGGGGATCGTTCCTTGGAATTATAATTGGGGGTCAATCTGGAACGGGAAACACGTAAACGATCACAAGTTCCGCTTCTATCGGGAACAATTACGCGAACGGAGTATTATTAGCAAATTGTCTGAGTTTAACGAACGCTCTCGTATAAAAGGGATGTTGAGTGATTTGTTATACTAAATTATTATGATTTTTTCAATAGGGCTCTATATCAATTGTAACAGAATATTGAATATTAGGACTTTTGACGAGTGGAATAAGGCATATATGTACATTTTTGATTTCTGAACTGATTTGCAATGGCGTTGTGTTTCATCGTAATTTTTAACGTATTGTTGTTGTGAGTCGTGTTATTTATATATCATATAATAATTTTCATCAATATACTAAAATATTAAACGTGCTATTATCTTTGACATATATTTTTTAAATATTATTATAGGTATCCACACCAAAACGTACCCAGAATTAACAAACCCATCATTTAAATAAGTAAAGAGCACACGAATTCACACTCCTACATAGCGTCAGTAGCTTCTTTTGGATATAAAGCCATCTTCAACGTCTTTGCTGCAGCGTACGGTGCAGACTGTGGATTGCTACTTCCCGCGCAAGCGCATTAAGTGCATTGATTTAAAGCAAGTTGAGTAGTTAGAAACGAAATAATTAGTGTTCAAGCCGATTCAAGTTGATTAAGACCGTAATTACCAGTTTAACATGCTCACTCACCTCCCGTAGATTGAAAAATTCAAGCCAGAGCCTATTTTAGTGTTCGAGTTGAAGAAGAAGTAAGTGCGCCTTCTGAACGAAGGAAATTACAATAATTATGCTCTAATTTTTAAAGAGCAGCTGTAAATTACGCTCAGCACCCCAGTTTTCCACACGATCCACTACACGCGCGAGCAAAACGATCAGTAAGACGATTAATTAACAGTTGAGCGGTAATTTAAACTTACTTCAAAGCAAGCTGTTAACGACTACAAACAGCGTCCCAGCCTCAGAAGAACCCAAATATCTCTCACAACCAGCACAGAGGAACCCAGGCACCCCTTCACTCATCTCACCTCCGAGAAATAAAACATAATTCTGACCCTAATATTTTAACCGCACTAAAAAGAAAGTGCTCAAAACAACTTCAAAACGAACCCGTTTTAAATAGTAATTGAACCTGAAATTCAACTGGCGAACGTTCAGCCGCTGTACATTATGTACCAAGTTAAGCCCTCTCTGTTCAGAAAAACAAAATTCAGCTACGAATAAAACATTGAAAACACGCAGAGGAGGAAAACGTGTCTTGAAACGCACAGCAGGGGAGTGGTAGTATAATTCGGAAAATTTAAAAGGTAGAAATATGGATCAAAAGAATTTGCGATTAAATAACTGCAAAAACTGCCCCAAAAATACTAAACGCTCACGAGTAGGCAACGGCTATAATACGTTACAATGCAGGCCATTCGAATATCAGTTGTTACCGAGTATTTGTTCGAAACAACACGAAAATCAATTTATGAAATCAAAGAAACAAGAATTGACAGAATCAGACTACAATTCGAAGAAGACGAACCACTGGATAACGAAGATAACAAAATATCAGTAAAATTAGCAGCAGAATAACTTCTAAGATACATAAACAACGAAAGGAAAAAATAATTCAATAACTCACTCCTCCAAGAACGAAATCCTCACTTCATTCACGCTGAAGAAATCGAATAATTACAACTGCCAACAGAAGAAGGAAAAAACGCAGTTGAAACTGCTGAAGCATATTAAGACTATGTATTTGTTGATGATGAAGGTAGAGATGTTAAACACATTTATTATGATCAATATGGATAACCACTTTACAGTGATAGTGATGAATACTCAAGTCAATCAGAGGATACGACTTTAAATTATGAAAATGCTATCAACCAAGCTGGTTTGTTCGACAAGAATGGAAACCAAATTAACCAAGCTGGTTTGTTCGACAAGAATGGAAATGCTATCAACCAAGCTGGTTTGTTCGACAAGAATGGAAACCAAATTAACCAAGCTGGTTTGTTCGACAAGAATGGAAATGCTATCAACCAAGCTGATTTGTTAGACAAGAATGGAAACCAAATTAACCAAGCTGGTTTGTTAGACAAGAATGGAAATCCGATTAACCAAGCTGGTTTGTTCGACAAGAATGAAACCAAAGTGGCAAGCTGGTTTGTTCGACAGAATGGAAATGCTATTCAACCAAGCTGGTTTGTTCAACAAGAATGAAATCCGATTAACCAAAGCTGGTTTGTTCGGCAGAGGTGAAATGCTATCAACCAAGCTGGTTTGTTCGACAAAATGGAAATCCGATTAGCTTAGCTGGTTTGTTCGACAAGAATGACCAAATTAACCGCTGGTTTGTTAGACAAGAATGGAAACCAAATTAACCAAGCTGGTTTGTTCGACAAGAATGGAAATCCGATTAACCAAGCTGGTTTGTTCGACAAGAATGGAAACCAAATTAACCAAGCTGGTTTGTTCGACAAGAGTGGAAATGCTATCAACCAAGCTGGTTTGTTCGACAAGAATG
>CAXDID010001098.1:0-71553 GCA_963988835.1 Hexamita inflata
GATGCTCTAACTTTGTAATTAAATGAAATTAAATGTACAGATGGAACAGGAATATATAATCACAACTAATCTAATGAGGAATAAGAATTAAGATAGACTGTAAAATAGCTGTATCAAAAACTTGATGATAAAAACAACACTATAGAAGAAATGATGGAATGGAGAAACGAAATATTAAAAGAATTAGAATTAAAAAATTAATAGATTGCATTCTTTGATTCCAAACAGTAAATAGTCAAATAAGCTAATGATTTTGATAGACGAGAACATGAATTAAAGTGTATTATTCAAAATTAAAAAGAAGAAATTTAACTGCTCAAAAAATCAATTAAACCTAATAAAGAACTTATAGATTAACTCAACAATGAAAAGTAATAATTGATTAAAAATAACTAAGAACTTAAAGAAGAATTATAAGAAGTTATAAATGAATTAAATAATTAAGGTGAATAACATACAGTTCCAGTTAATTAAAATCAAATTGATTTTCTTAAACTATAACTTGATGAAGCAAAATGTATAAATATTTAATATGAAAGATAACTAGGATTTTTCAAAAAATAGTTAAATGCAAAACATGAAGCTGTAATTAAAACAACGCAATCCCCACCTAAAAATAATAATGAAATGCGACGGTCACTTGCTAAAATGAATGAGTTTAGAACTAAAAGCGTAATGAGTAGCTTAGGTAAATTAAAGTGAAAAATAATTAAAATACTCTCATTAACTAACATAATTTACTTTAATATTTCTTTTCTCATTTAAGCATTGTTTTCACATTTCTAGTTTATTTTAATCTTTTATCAGTTGCACACATTTTTTATAACCCAAGAACATATTAGTAATCTTTTTCCATCTCAGTTTAAACCAATGATTTTTTAAGCTCAACTATTTAATTTTGTAATTTATTTACCATATTTTAATTAACCTTTAATTTTGAAGTAGTTAACTCTAAATCATCCATTTGTGTTGGCGTTAGTTTGTTTTCTGTCTAACTAATATTCATCTAACTCTTTTAAATGGCTTATTGCTAATTTATTTCGGTTAGTTGTAAAGTAATTTATGTATTGTCGTTTTAAAGTTTATCAATTTAACTCTTTTGATTTTTAATTATTTACTTTAATTCTTAAATCTCTTATTTATAATTTTAAATTACTTTAATACTATTTTTCATTTTTAATTCTGTTTCTTAAGCATTTTATAAAATATGTTATTGGGATTTAAAGCTCTATATTACTTCATTATCACTTTCTATTTGTAATTCTAATTCATTTCTTTATTTTATCATCTGATCAATTAAAGCATTTTTACTTAAAAGATTTTTTTCTTATGAATTTATAGTTTCATTTAACTTTATTATTTATGTACGTGAATTTAATTGATCTTATTATGCTTCATTTCTTATCTTTTCAAAAATTTATGAAGTATTTCCATTTGCGTTTTTTATTATATCTGATAATTACAATTCATATTATTATTTAATCTCGTCAATTCTCTTTTAATAATTAAAATTAAGATTTGTCAAATCATTTTAAGAGATGTTGGTTTCCACTTCAGCTCGTTAGCATTATTATTATAATTCTTCTATTTATTAACATTTTTCAGATAATTATAATGATAGTTAACCAATTTTCGCAACATATTAGTCCTTTTCTTTAGCAAATTTATTTCTTAAATTATGAGCATCTACTTCATATTGCTTTTTAACTTAATCAAACTATTCGTAAACGCTTTATACTTCGTTATTCTTTTGATTTAATTCTTTTTTAATAATATCGGATTACTCTCTCATCTTTTATATTTCTTCCTAATTTAACTGCTATATTTAATTTAATGATTACTATAAAAATACAGATTTATCTTTGTCTTCCACTGCTTATCTTTTTAATTTCTGTTCAAGAATAACTGCGTCTTTTCTATACTTATCAAATTTATTTTGTATTTTTTTAATATCGTTGTATAATTTGAATTTTTCAGTTTCAATTTTATTCTTTTCTTCTTTCATTTCACGTAATTGTAGTGTTAATATTGCATTATCTAGTGCAATATCTCGAGCTGGTGTTTGCGTACCAACTGAACAATTATCGATTGAAATTTCAGATTAGTTAGGTATTGCTGTGTAAATGGCGACTTTTTGCTCTTTCATAGGTTGTATATTTGTGTAACTTGAAATTGATAATTTAGATTAATCAATTGGAGTTTCACTAAGCTTAGATAACATTGAAATATTAGTTTAATCTTTAAGTTTCAAATCTTTTGTTGATTCTATAGTTCGAAGTTAATTTTCATTGTCTAAAACATATATCTCGCTTGTGTTTTATATCTCATGATTTTTACCAAAGCTATTTTTATCAATTCCTTTTAAAGATTATATATTATTTAAATTATTATTACCATTAATACTGGCGTTGCTTGTATTTCTTGTAACAGGTCCTGAGTTTTTTACATTCGATTCTTCTTCTCGTACGGTAGCAACAGAGTTATTTTAATGCATATCATAAGAAAGATCATCGTACGCATGTTCTTGAATATTAACCGGAGCTAATTATTATTATAAACCTGATTTATAAATATTTGATGTAATTTAAGCATGTTAATGATCTGATACCGAAGAATTTCTCTTTTTATCAGTTGAATCGGAGTTGAAAGAATATATTTCTTTTATTACTTTAGTTTTATCAACTTATTCAACTTCAGTACTACTTAATATATTTTCATTTTCCTAGTGTTTAGTAACTTATTTACTTTAAACATTTTGCTCAAAGTTTGTAATGTTTTAAGCGTTTAAATTTTCTGATTCTGATTCAGAATATCTCAAATTCAATTAAACGGTTGAATCTTGAGAATAATGTATATCATTTACCTTTTACTCATATTTAATGTTAGTAAGGGGTTATTTTTCCAAATATAATTTTTTATCATCAATTATTTCTTTTTATTCAGTTGAATTGTCGAAATCGTCTTCATCAGGTTTATTTTATTATTCTAAGGGCTATTATTGATTCTACGCTTTTTCATTACTAGATTATGCGTTGCGCAAGTCTTCCTCTGTTTCCATGGCAATTGTATGTATTCTCATCATTTATCTTCGTTCTTCTTCAGTTAGATCAGTATTGTTACTAATTATCGGTTTATCATTTTTCTTTAGATCATTTGATTTAGAAACTGATTTTTCTGATTTAGAGGCAGATCTTTTCTCTTTAGGAGTTTCATTCTTATCATCATTATGAGTTTCTATTAATGTATCCTTAATAGTGGAAATCTCCTCGCTATGAATAATTGCTGGTTCTTTTGCAGTAGATATTTCTTCGTTTTTATCAAATTTTTAGTTTGTCTTTTCTATTACGTTTGTTTACTCTATTTATACGACTGTTTGTTTTTCTTTGGTATTATACTGTTATTAATATTATTTCAGTTAAGATTCTAGTTCAGGTAATGGTTCTTATGTTTAAATAGGTTCTTATTAATCCAATGCTACTAATAATTCTTTATAAGAATCCGTTTTAATTGCATTTTTGTCATCTTCTTCTGTTTTGTTTCGTTTTGAACTAGATTTCGATCTTCTGTGTGAATTTGAATCCTTTGAGTCATTGATTAATTTACTTTTAGTTATTTCTGGACCTCTAGATTCGCCAGACATTTCAGATTCATCATCGTGCCCTCTTTTTTTACGTTTCGATATTTTTTCCATACTCATGGTTCTTTCACTTTTCATCCTGGGAGTCTGTAACTTCGAATCTAATTATTCGGGTCTACCTCTAAATGCTCGAGATTCTTATGAAGATTACAATTAAGATTACTCAGTTGTATTTTTCTTATTTGGTATTGGTAGTAATTCTGTTATTATTATTTAACTACCATTCTTTGAATCCAATTTTCTATCCGATTTCATTGAGTCGTTATTTAATTTGTTTGAAGCTCTAGCTGACTATGGTATTTACGGAAAACTCCCATATAATTCTTATATTTATTCATATAAATATTTTGAAAAGTTAGCAGCAGACATTTTATATTCTTTGCGAATCACATTTAGGTGAGTAATTAATTATACCGTGTTTTTATCTGTTATTTCTGCACTATTTTTACCTGCTGAAGCAAAATATTAACAAATCTGTCTATAATTAATGTTTTAAGACGTATCAGTTGCGAGAATATCTTTAACTTTCTATACTGCTTCTGGCGGAATTGAATGTTCAGTCATTTGGAGGTGAAATACACAATATTAAAAATATTTTGATTTATTAAGTGATAATTTTCACACACAATGTCAGATAAACAAGCATTTAATCAAGCGGCTTGCGATATATTAGGAATCAAATACCAATCAGACTAATAAGTGCATGATGCAATTAGTAATCTTTCTTCTTAAGAAGCAAAAATCTTCTGGGGCGATATGTGCTTTTCAACTAATTAACCTTTATCAACGTTAATTAGTTATTGGCTAAAATAACAGCCTACAAGCTCAAATTTATTGAAATAACAATTTAGAGAAGCATTAGCTGGCTCGTTGTTTTTAGAATATGGATAATACTTTGAAGATAAGTCTGACGCTGATCTGTGCTCATTTATTCTAGCTTAAAATAACGACAATCATAAAGCATAGTTATGGCAGCGAGTTGCATAAGTATTGGGCTAAGATGTTAAATATGTAAGAGACTATTTCAACAAAACCTGGTCAAGAGCCGGGTACACGAAGGAAATGAATTAGTGTGATAAGGAAACGATATTTAAAATAGTACAAGAACACAAATGCTCAAACTGCAAGGAGATCGTTGATTTGGCGATGAATGCGCTTCAGAGCAGGAATTTGTTCAGAACGCAGGTGCAGAGGACCGTTAAGAAGTACTTGGAGCATGTGTAAAGCGATAAATGAGTATAATAATTTCACTTGGATAGCACTGGTAGTCTGGCTTGTTTCGTTTTGATGCTGCTCATGAGTGATATTTCTAGTTTTTTGTCCAGTGCTTCTTTTTCGAATGATTGTGCTTTCATCTTCCATTTTGTAATGTCACTGTGTAGTTGTGCGTTTTCCGCTTCAATTGCTTCGTTTGTGCGGCTTTGTAGTTGTTTTATTTCTTCTTTGAGCTCCTGAATGGTTATTTTCTGGTTCAGAATTAGTTTTTTCTGTTCATTTATTAGTTGTGGGTCAACACTAACCCGCTCTCCGACCTGTTGCATTGACTCGGGTCTATTCAGGATCTTTTATTCGAGGTAGGTGTTCCTCGACTCGAGTTTTTGCCTCTCGTTTATGAGTTTGTTGATCAATTGTTGCTTCTCGGATAGTTACTTCTCGTTTCCCCTCAGGAGGATTTGAATTTGGGTTAGTTTCTTCCTGCTCTCCTCATCGTTAATTTGCAGCTCCTTTTTGGACTCGTGCTGAGCGGGCGGTTTGCCCTCGGACGTTTCCAAAGTGAATGTGTTGTTGTTATTTATGTAACTCTGGTTTTGCTCCTTAAGGTCTAGAACTAGGTGCTCCTGATTACTCCTGTAGTTTTAGAAGGTGATTTGAAGAGATTTGTGCTCGGACTCGGAGCGCAAGAGCGACTCCTCGGTGATTCTGATCTTCTCCTTCAAGTCAAGAATGGTCTTGTTCAACTCAGTAATTTGCTCCACTTACATATTCAACTGTTTCGTAAAATCAGTGTTTAAATCCTTGAACTAATTATTGTGCTCAGCAGCTGATATTTCAGTGCGCTTGTACACATCATCCAACTATTTAGTGAGCACGTGATTCCGCTCATTAACGTCATGAAGCTGCTCACGCAACTATGTAAGCTGTTAGGTAGTTGTTTCCTCCAACTAATGTATTTATTGCTGTGTATCTCTCTACTACTCGAAAAATGTTATTTCGCGATCATGCACTATTCTCTAAGACTGTTATAACTGTTAGTCCTTTGATTTTAACTAAAAGTCATATTTGTATACCAACTTTCGCAAATCATCGTTTTTAGCAGTCAAATCTGCTGTATAATCGGTTAAAGAAGTTACTTACTTCTTGGCTAAAAATAATTGCAATTAAAGGTCTGATATTTCGCTTCGCTATTATTCAGCTATTTTTGTTATCTTGCTTATATCACCACGTAAATCTTTAACACTTTGCCGTAGATCTTTGAGGAATGAAAGTTGTGACTGTTCATTATTTTTCATATCTTCATAAGTCTCTATATATCTTTTTAACTGTTCCATATTTGCAGAAACAATCTAATTACCATGATCTACTATCGCTTTTGCCAAAGTTGAAAATTCATCAAGTAAATTTAATGGATCCTGTTACATTTGTTCAATGCGTAATGGAGTGTGATTATGAATTAATTATTCTTATTTAGTTAGAAATACGATAATATAATTGGTATTAATGTTGGAATTAAACAAAGATAAGATTTTCAATAATCTTAGCTATTATTCATTATTTGAATTAATTAACTAATATAGTAACATATCACCAGCTATCTTCCTATTATATACCTTCTTCATAACCAAACAAACCTCCAGTTCTTGTTAATTCATTTTCTTTCAGGAATATTGCACCGCATTAACTTAATGCTCTTTTAAGAGATATTTCATTTGGATACTCGTTGCCGAACTCTTCCAAGCCTATGAACTTCTTAACAATTTTTCCATTTACTGCAACTATTGTTGATGGAAGAGTTTGAATTTTAAATTTGTTGATAAACCACATAGCATCATCGGCTTTAATCTTCACAAATTTACATTCTACATGTTATTTGGCAACTTTTTCTAACATTGTATTTAGTTCTCTACATGGTTAAAAGTCATCTAAATAAAAGTGTGCAACAGATCTATCAGATCTACTAATATGATCTAAAAATACAGATTCATGAATTTCTAATAATTAACCATGCTGGTTTTACATAATAAGTTATTATTCTTTAAATTCTTGTTGCAATTCCTCTTTACGTCTTTTCATAAATAATTCCATGTCAGCTCCAGATATGGCATTTTGCCCACCTAAAGTTTCAATTTCTGCAGATGATTCTGATGACATAATATGAAGTGGTAAATTTTGTAAAATCAATAGTATTATATTTGTATATTGTGTTATTATATATTTATCAAATCGTGATTTGGGCTTTGAATTGAAAAATGAAATAATCAGTTTAACAGTGAAGGACAGACGATGATTAATGATACAAGATGCATCCAATATATCATTTCCTCAGAAACCAGTCACCTGTCACAGTTTAAGCGAAAACATAATTTGTTTGATTGGAATTAATAGATTGAAACCATTATTGAAAATTACAATAATAGTGTTATTTAATTTATTATCATAACTCACACTTCGCAAAATGGACGGTTAAGATGAATATGATTTTCTATTTAAAATTGTTATAATAGGAGAATCGGGCGTGGGTAAGTCAAATATATTGACACGATACATATCCAATACGTTTTAATTAGATCATGCATCAACAATTGGTGTAGAATTTAGTTTAAAAGATATAAAGATCAAGCACAAAGAGTAAACATACAGAGTTAAAAGTTAAATTTGGGACACGGCAGGTCAAGAAAGATATCGTTCTCTCGCTGTATCATTTTTCAGAGGAGCTGTTGGAGCTCTTGTAGTCTATGATATTTCATAAGACGCAACATTTGAGAAAGTTGAGGAATGGATACAATAGATTAAAAATTAAGCGAAGGGTGTATAAATTATCTTAGTTGGAAACAAATGTGACTTAGAAAACATGCGAAAAGTATCAAAAGGCTAGGGCTAAAATCTAGCTGAACAAATGGGTCTACTATTTATCGAAACGTCCGCTATGACTGGTGAAAATATTGACAAGGCCTTCATCGAGTTGATCAAACAAGTTATAGATATTAAAAACAAGGCTGATTCAATGGAAGACGAAGGATTCAAACCGTAGCTTGTTATTCACAAAGAGGAAGTTTAAGAAAAGGAAAAACAGGGTTGTTGCTGAGACTTATTTTCTTTTATAATTTGTATTATGTATGATAATTTATACATGTATTATAAATATATAAATATCATTGTATACTATCATTTCATTTTCTGCATTGGTGCGAGTAGTTTGATCCGTCTTTACCTAATATCTTGGTTTTCTTGTTCGATTAGGGCGCTTGTCATTGCTTGCAGTTCGATTTCGACTATTTTGTCTTTGAGTGTTTGGCTGAGTGCTTTGAATTTATCTCGTTCTTTTCTTACCTGTACGTATTCCTCGTCCGTGTGTGGTATTTTTTAGGTCAGGTTTATTTTTTGTGTTTGAACTTTTTGTATTTCTTGTGTTTGGGTGTTTTGTTTTTCTTTTAATTTTGTTATTAGATCCTGTTGGTCTTTTATTACTTTGTTCAGGTTTGCGATTATTATTTGTTCGTTGTCTTGTTTTAAGTTGTTCACTTCGTTAACGGCTTTCTCTCTCAGTTTCTGGTTCAGGTCGTTCTCTTATTCAAGGGTGTTCCTCAGTTTCTGGGCTTGGATTAGGGCTTTTTGTTTAATATTTAATTATTCCTCGAGCATTTTGTTCTTGAGGCGTAAATCGGTGTTCTCTTGGGTTACAATGTCAACTTGGTTGGTGAGGACTTGGTGCATTGAGTCTGTTTTTATCGCGTCGTTCCGCTGAATCGCGTCCGAGGACGCGAGTTATTTCGACTGCTGCGTGAAGCTGCGCAACTTCTCATTCAGCGCCTCGATCTCGTGGTGGTGCTTCTCCTTGTAGTTGTTGTTTTTGTAGGTGAGCTGCTCGATTTTAGCCTCTTGCTGCACAAAAGCTGCTTTGTACTGATCAATCTGCGCGCTCAACGTAATGCTCTAGTCTCTGAACTTTTAAATCAAATCGGTCATCGTTTGCTGCTCATCTTGGAAATTCTTCCTTATATTTGTGTTCTGTTCGTTCAATTACTCGATTTCCAACGTGGACTACCGAATGTGCTACGCGATATCCTTTTCAAGAGACGATATTTTTTATTATAATTGTTTTTCATGCGCACTTGATTCACTTTTAAGCTGCTGTAGTTAGTGGTCGAATTTCATCTCGTTTGTCTGTCTATCCTCTTGAAGTCTATTAATCACCTCATTCAATTATATATTTTGCTTTTACAATTGAGTCATTTGCTATTCTTTAGCTTACATTTCATACAAGCGCTTTCTCAATTATATAATCTCTTTATTAGGCGCTTGCTGCAATATTTCAATTTGCTTGGTAAGAGAAAAGATTTAATCTTATAAGAGGTTATTGTTTGATTTTAAATCAAATTGTATTTGTGTGCGCTTAATTTTTTACCTAGATGACATCATTTTGTTTGACTCAATTATATTTTCAACAGATTTAGATACTGTGGGTACATACGACGCAGCATAAATAAGATTTCTATGTATTTTCTAAATAGCAGTTTCTTAATCTAACTAGTTTTATACATTTTAACATTTAGCTAGTAACTTATCGACTTTTAATTCTGATTAAAAAGGAATTTTGTTGATTGTTTCTAAATTCTTTTTCAACTGTTATAATTATAACATTATTTCTTTGCGCATCTGAAGTGAATTAAATACATTTAGCTCATTTAATTTTAATTTATTGTATTGTTTAACATATTTCACTTCAATGACTGATGTTGATATAAAAGCTCTCGTAACTATTTCTAACGTTTATCGAGAAAACATTTAACTTAAACTGAAATAAGTTACGTATACATAGTCTATTTAAATGCTTACTGCAGATATTGAAAAGCTTAAATCCGATTTTTCATCTGAAGAGCGCTATGTTTAATTATCAACATAAATTAGTTAATTAGTGTAAGATCTTAACTCATAAAGAAATTATGCGACTTCTTAATTGTCATAGTTAATATAAGCACATGTTGTTGAACTAAATTAGCTTGTTGATTAAATTCATAGAATTCGTGCTGAATTAGTTGAAAAATTTGATGAAAATAAAACGTTGCAATAAAAAATTGATTCAATAACAACAATTCTTAATGAAAGAGAAGATACTGAGTAAACATTAAAAAGAGAAAACTATAAATTGATAAAGGCAAATTAATCATTGAAACAATAATTAGAGGAATATTAAAACGCTGAATATCTAAATGAGCGAGAACACAAGTTATAGTTAGAAAATGATGATCTAAACAACTAAATTAAGAAACTGACATAAGAAAATAGAGAATAGAAATAAATAATTAATACACAGTTTGAAGATTATAAAATTGCTCTAGAGAATATTAAGTCTATGAATGAAGAGCATAAAAAGAATATGACAACAATAAGTGCGTTGAAAAAATAAGTTCATTAATTACTGTGGTGTCCGAGCCAACTTTGATTTTAACAAATGTTTATGTAATAATTGCGCTTGAAAATTAAATCACTGTATTTATGCTAATTATAACATATTCAATTAATTCTGCGGTTCATTTCTTTTTCACTTCATCCTTCAAATGACGAAGCACACACGAAGCCGACGGATCACAATACAAGAGCGTCGCATAATGATGAGAATGTGAGAAACAGAATCACAAACTGTTGCAACCAAGAAATACATTGCTTGTTGCCTTCAATGTAGTCTCCAAACTGTTTATTCCATTTTTAAGCACTTTGAAGTTACAGGCAAGCTAGAAGCTTCTCATGCCGATAATAGTGTCAGAAAATTTGACTAAGCTGAGATTTTCGCGTTGTTAAATATCGCCAGAGCCATAGATTCGAAACTCGACGAATCATAGCTGAAAAATACTAAGCCCTTCGTGGAATTTCCATGTCTCTAACAACGGTATCTCGTCTCCTGGCCAAATTCAGTTTAAGCTTCTATGTTGCTAAGATAAAGCCAAAACTTACCGAAAAGCATAAATTGGAAAGTTTGAACTTTGCTCGAATGAACCTGAAACAACCAATTGAATATTGGAGAACTTTTTAGTATACCGATGAGTATCGCTCAAAATGCTATGCAAATCGAGCGAGTAGAGTGCTCAGAACACCTAAAGACGAGTGGAATCCGAAGTATTTTCTCGAAGTGTAAAATATGGACTGTTTTCGTGCATGATCTATAGTACGATTAGCTATAGATATAAGGGTCCATTATGGTTTATGCCGTGCGGTACGACCATGAATTCAATTGTCAATTCTTAAGTTCTCAGACAAGTTACACTTCCATCACTTAATAGCATAACTTGAAGTTGCAACAAGATAACGCCCCGACACATTTTAGTAAGTATATGAAAAACTTTTATACTGCTAACAACATTGAGCTCTATCGCTTTCCAGTAATGAGTCCAGACTTAAATCCACTTTTTCACTGCTGGAATCCACTGAAGTCAAACATTTCCCCTGAAGAATGTACCACATATGACTTATTAAATGAAGAAGTAAAGAGGGCGTTGGAGTAAATCTCGTTAGATATCATCAATCATTTGATTGACTCTATGCCCAAAAGGTTAGAAGAAGTAATAAAATAGAAAGGAGACGCTACTAAACATTGAGTTAATATATAGTTAAAATTAATACAAAAAATAGTTTTGAAATAGTTAGTATTTTTTGAAATCAAAGTTGGCTTGGCGACCACAGTATCAAGCATAGACACGCATAAAGAGTTAACAGAAACAAGAATAGAATTAAATTCTTTAAAAAATAGTTTAGATCTAAGAAGTAGACAGCTATAAAGAAAAAATAGTGAATTATTCAATTCAAAACTAATGGAATTGAAACCTCAAACGCAAATTGTATATTTAGATAGTTCCAAGGATAACAAGTAGCAAGTTGAATAAGAAAAGTATGATTATTTGCTAACTTTACTTCCTGCTGACAGAAGATCTGTATTGTAAAAATCAAAATGACTCTCATTTGAACCCACTTAAGCCTCTTAGCACTGCTTTCCGTTCTGGACTGAGTAAATTTGTTAGTTTTTGCATTTTATCATTGGTTTCGTTTTGTAGTTTGTTATTTTTGAGTTCGTTGTTGATTCTGTGCATTTGTTGCAGTTGTAGTTGTAATTGGTTCTTTTCGTTTTGGTATTTTTCGATGAGTTCTTTGTTGTTTTCGAGGTATTGGTATTTTCTGATGTCTTTTTGGAGCTTTTCGACGAGTGCTTTCTGTTATTTAACTTCAACTGCTAGTGAGGCCGAGTGCACTTCTAGCTGGCTTGTCCATGATATATTGTCTTGTTCTTTCAATTTTAGGATGTGCGTGTTTAGTTCTTGTATTTGCACTGTTTTTTAACCATTCTGTTGCTCCAGTGTTGTTCTCGTTTCAACCAGTTCGGTTATTATTTGATCTTTTTGGAACAGTTGGTCCTTTAATTTCATTATGAAGTCCTTCTGTTAATTTATAATAATGTCCTGTTCTTTATTTTGTTTTCGGAGGTTCTTTTCGTTCGCGAGTCGTTCGACGATTTCCTCGTCGTCGATTTGGTCCAGTTCCGGTTCCTTCTCTTGAATCATCGTTTGCAATCGGTCCCGTTCTTTAATTGCAGCTTTTGAGATCTTCTGCTCCTTTACAATTGTGTCTTCTAAATCCGATATCAGGTGCTGGTACTCGGACAGGAGTAATTTGTTTTCCTGCTGCTAATTCGAGAGATTTATGTTCTCCTTCCTGAACTAATCTATCGTGGACACCAGTTAATTGAAATCCTTTATGTGCGCGTCAATCATCGAGTTCTAATCCCTTTAAATCTTCCGCTTCTCAATTAAATAATCGTCCTGCTGTTTTTGCAACTAAGAAATCGTAGATGCCGATTCTGACTTAAGCTAGCTGTACTAATCGCTGATTTTACGTACCTATTTTTCATACGATTATTTACTCTGCTCAAGCTCCTACATTAACTACGTTATTAAAATTTTTGATTTTCGCAATTCTATTTACTCAGCACTCACAACTCTCTTAACATGCGGAAATAACTCAGGAAGCCGTTAACTCTTGTTTGAAATCGACTTTATTGGAATTTAATCTGAGCAATCTAATAGGTCTTCATTTGTGCCTAATTCCATCATTGAAGTGGCTATTAAAATACATAAATTATACATAAGATGTGTAAAAATATCATTTACTCACCATTCTGCGTATATCTAATTTCCCTCCATTTTAAAACTCCATTTGTACTAGTTGCATTTTCAAACTATCGTTCTATTTTTGTAATTAAAGAATTTTGTTATTTGCTTAACTCAATTTTGAACGTTCTGCCTCAATTACTTTTACATATTCAATTTGATAGCTCTGTTCATAATTTAAACCTCTTGTTGGAGATGAGCTTCGAGTTTTTTCTACTAGTATAGAATCATTATTTAATTATATGTCAACAACTTGTGTTCTATTTGTTTAACTAGTATTCGGACGAGATTTTTACTTATAAAATGATAGTTCTTGTTTATAGTTTTCTACTATTTTTCTTAGTTCTAATATATCTTATTGTTTCTCTTATGATTTACACAGCGAGATTTCAGATTTCAACTAATTATGGGCTTATTCAAGTTTTTAATATTTTAATTCTTATTATTATCTTCTACTTCTAAATACATCAATTTCTGTTTGCTTATCTGTCAGTTATTTCTTAATTTTAATTAATTCCATTTCAAGATTTACTGTTATTTCTTTCTGCTACTGTAGTTCTTATGTTTATTGTTTGTTACTTGTTTTAACATCAACAGTGAATGCACTAGTGACTGCTTATACATTTATTTTAGGTTCTTTATTACATTATAAACTCAATTCTTAGATTCTTTCGGCATAATTGTATTTAAGTTATCCCATAGTTTAAAACAAAAACCACAAAAAAAAAAAACCACCAACAACAAACCAAAAAAACCAAAAACAAACACCAAACACAAACCAAAAAAACACAAACAAACACACAAACAAAACCAAAAAAAAAAAAAACCACACAAAAAAACCAAACAAAAAAAACCAAAAAAACAACAACACAACAAACACACAACACCCACCCAACAAACAAAAAAACCAACAACAAACACAAACCCAACACACAACAAAACAAAAAAAACCAAAAAAAAACCAAAAAAAAAAAACCAAAAACACCAAAAAAAACAACCAACACACCCAAACCCCACCAACCAACAACAAACAACACAAAAACAAAACCCACCAACCACCAAAAAAACCAAAAAAAACAAACACCCACCAAACAAAAAAACACAAAAAACAAACCCCAAAAAAAAAACACCAAAACAACAAACAACCCACCCACAAAAAAACAACAAAAAACAACAAAAAAACAAAAAAACAAAAACAAAACACACACCAACCAACCACCAAAACACACAAACAAAAAAAAAAAAAAAAAACACACCAACCCAAAAAAACAAAAAAAACCACCCCAACAAAAAACACACCCACCACTGTAATTATTCATATGTAGTTTCTGTAATCTGCAATTTTTATTTAACTTAGTCACATTAGTTAGTTTGTTCTAAAAGCTGATTACGTTATTATTCTACATGTATTTATTCTACATGTATTTATGTTACAAGTTATGAAAGCTCTTAAGCATGATGCTAAGCCGCAAGTGATTTCTCTTTTAAAAGATCTTTTTGCTTCAATTCATATTCCTTGTCGTTATGAACTTTTTCGTCTTGCATTTACTTTTTTAATTGTTCTACTTAAATTAATAAATTTTAATTTTCTAACGTTAAATTTTCTATTTTCAAATTTAGTCCTTGTTGTTATTATTTAAAATCGTGATAATCATTATTATAGGTTTTCTTCATATCCTCGACATATTTTTGCATGTCCAATTTATCATTTCTCGCCATAAATAATTATTATTAATACTTTTTAAGATCTGTAGTTTACACAACGTCCATCATTTTTTAACAACATTACCTATAATATTAAGCGGTTTAAAACAAAGCAGTATCTTAAGTATCATATCCATCTAAATCTTTAATAGGTGCATTTTATCTTATTGTTCTCCATTCAGACTCAGTCAACTTTAGATTTTAGTCCTCACTTGTATATAATTTGCTGCAATTACTGGCATTAACGTTAGTATTTAGTCTACTTGTAAACATTGCGCTTTTTGGAATTGGAAATAATATTAATAGTAAAAAATATTTTGAAAATATCTTGCGATCTGATATTTCCACATCAGTTATGGACTAAGAAATTAAGCAACTTAACAGTAGAATTAAATTAATGACCGCACAATTTGAGATGTAGTAGAAGGACATCAGTCAAAAATAAGACGAAATAAATCAAGGATTAGATTATTAAATTAAGGATTAGATTATTTTGGATTATTTAAGATAGAAATAAGACAACTATAATAAAGTAGAAAACTATGTTTAACCGATATTAGAGGACTCGGACTGAATGTGAAAATATTTAATAATACTTATTCTTGTAAACATAATTGTTCATATTATTCTTCACTAAATCGTTTTTGTCTACAGTTAAGTTTCAATTGTTAATTCAATTAACAATTACTTTTCCATTAACTTCTTCATTAGTTTCATTTTCTTTTAATTATTTTCATTTACAGTGATTCGATCTATTTATTCAATGATTCTATTTTAATTTGGTAGAATCTGCTTTTGTTCTTTTCTTGGTCCAAAAGCTAGACTAATTTTAGTTCTTCTTGATTAGTTTCGTTTCTAATCGGTTCAAAAACATATTATTTTTATGACCTCAATTTATTAATCTCCAGTTTTTGTTACTCTATAATGTGTTTGAGTTAGTTTTCTGTCAATTCACCTTTAGATTATTTTGGAACTTAAGTTTTATATAATTAGGCGTTATTAAATTATTGTAGTTCTGCTTCTAATTTTGTTCTTTAGTTTATAAGGTTCCTATTTTCTTATTTAAGGGATGCAATAATTTGATTTTATGAATTATACTACAGTTATAATTTTTCATGTTTATCAGTTAACTAAATTAGTAGAAACTTTTCAGAATTTACCTATTTTGTAATTTAAGCGGTTTATGCTATCATAGATGTTTGTAAAATTACTTTGTTAAGTGGTTTCTTAGCTTCTTAATCACGATACTGTTGAATATCATCAAGATATTTCTATTTCTGAAATTCAAGCATTCTTTACGCATTTAAATTTTCACATTATAAAATAGATTGTGCTTCATTTAATTATTCTATTGTCGTATTCAGTTAAATAGTTTCATTTCTCATTTTCTATGTAGCTTCTTATTGTATTTCTAACTCCGCAGTAAATTATTAAATTAACCGTTATTGTTCTTGAATTAGTCTTTAATCAAATTATGATTACTATTAATCTATAATTTATTTTAACCTCTAATTTTCGTCTTCTTTTTCCTATAATTTTTGATTTAGTTATTTTTGTTTTATTTATTCAAATTCTTGCTGCTGTGTAAGCATCATTATCTTATTTTTGTACTTTTAGTGCTCATCTTAGTATACGACTTTTAATTTATCAACCTTTTATTGAATTTCGTACTTTTCACCTTTCAAATTTTTAATTTGTGATTCCAGTACCTAAGTATCTTATGATGATGCAATTTAGCACAGTCTTTTGCATTAGTCTTGATAGTATAGAGCAGTGGCTTGTAGTTTTCTGATATGTTCGCAGTTTTCTATCTATTATACAGGTGCAAAATCATATACTTACTGGAAATCGTACTTTGACTTGACATTAGTGTAAATACTAGTATTGGATTGATTGTGTATTTCAAATAGTTCTTCCATTATTTACCGGAACGGAAGATTAAACAATATTAGTAAATATTAACCGAATAAATAATTATTAATATGAATGTAAACACTCCAATGGATTAGTTTCTAAAATAGCTTGAATCTGAGTTTACAGCCGAACTTACCCAGTAGCTAAATAACATCTCAACCTTGCCTGAAGCGCAGAGTGAGCAGATAAATCACTTGGACGAGCTGATTTCGATTCTGGAGTCTTAAATTAACGCCAACACCAATTTATCAGTTCCAGAGTTAAACATAAATATTCCGGCCGAGTTGGTAGCAAAGAACGCATATATTGACGACAGCGCCGCCCTCCCAGATTAAATATTCTCGGATAAGGAGACATTAGCTTTGGTTTGCGCTCCCGGTTCAATGTAATCCGATTTTATTGATTAGCAATTCGAGTTCTCGCCCAACTTTCACCAAACGGTTAAAATAAACGGGGAGTGCGTTGAGTTTTAAGACGGGCTCCGGTTCAGACTGTTCAGCTGCGGTCACTTAAACGACCACAAGCAGGCGCTCTGCGCGATTTGCAAGCAGGGCGGGTACACTAGTTACGTTGTTAAGGGGAAGAAGTGGGTGAAGGAGTGATCCAGTAGAGTGTTTTTCATATTTAGTTGGCATTTTAATTGTGGTAATATCAACTACAAGTTATAATGTAAAGTGACTCACTTGATTGAAATCATATCAACTATAGTAAGCTCAATTTAATCATTATATCTTCATCGTAAATCAAAACTTAGAACAATGACCACAACCCAAAACACATTGATTAAGATTTACATAAATTCAATCAGACAACCTTAGTTCGATTGAACCAACATAAGTGACTTCGTAATTATGAAAATTTGAAACTTTGTATCTATTCAATATCTCGCGCGGTTGATAACATTTAATAGGAATTAAATATCATTTTATAAAATAAAATCATTTAAGCAGCTTTTATATTATTGTTTTATTAGATTTAGAACCCAAATACTTTTTTGAAATTCGTTACAACACCGATTTCGATAGAATATTTTTATCAACAAAATATTTCCAGTTGTCAATAGATTTGAATAGTGTTAAGAACTTTTCAAGTATAAACGATTAATCTTATGAATAATCATGGAACAACTACGATATTTTATATAATTCTTCGCCAATTTCATTAATGTCGTTAAATTCCTTCTAACTATAATATTCTATAATACTTACAGATAACAGAATATAAAATTAATTGAACAATATTTAAATGATATTTACTGTTGATATTTATTCGTTAAGTTAGAGCAGTAACGACTCTACAGTAGTAAAAATATTATCTGACTAAGCTAATATTCGATCAAATTTAAAGGATCTTTCAATAATTTTAGTTAACAAACCTTTTAAATCTATATTTATATACTTAATATCGTAATATTTAAATGTTATTTTTAAAAGCTCTGTAGTTTCCTATTGTACTGCTAATAATAAAGCAGAATACTTAAACTATTAAAAAGAAATAGCTGTATCAAAGTTCTTTAATTCTTTCAAATTCTTTTCAATTTATTATTATACTAATTCAAGTATAATATTGAAATTAAATGTTATATTTAGTTATTGCGTTAACACACAAATTGATTTGACGTAGTTTACAACTAGTACAGCATATTATGAATATTGCTAAGAAGTCCTATGGATTTTTTATTGTTTATCTTAAACATCACATATATTTTAATTATTCATGTACGCTTTTAAATATTTATTGACAGTATCGTTACTTGAATAATCTATATTAAAAATATTTTATGTAATTACACCTAAGTCAAGTTCAGTTTAATATTCTAAAACTGGAAATAAACTTAGAGTTAATCTTAACGTCTACTATTACCATTGGCTCAGATCAATTGCATATTGTACACTAATTTGTGTTTATAACAAGTTTAATACTTTTTATGGAAGTTATTAGATTATTTACTATGATTCTTTAAATTTATTTCTTAGTGAGTACGATAAATCGACATTTTCCATCATTGTTTTGATTTATTAATTTAGTTTTAATGAAACTGGTATTATAATTTAAATGAACTCTGAGTCATCAACGTATTGAGCAACTACATTTTCTAATATTTAAAATATTTACATATTTGTTGTGATAAAAAATTCTGAATTGTTATGTAATTCGATTTCGAATGTGTGTGCTTTATCGACTGATGTGTCACTTTAAAGAATATGCGAATTTTCATGTGGTTAGCTTGAATATAATTAGAGCATTGTTAACTAATTTATATATTTGATAACAAGCTGCAACAAATCTGATCGCTTAATCACAGTGTATGTTTAGATTAAACTAATAGAAGAAACTATTTCTGTCATTATTGCATTAAATAGTTCTTCCATATAGTCTGAAAATGAATGGTTTTATAAATACTCTATTTTGTATTATTAGAAATTTTAATTATTGGCTAACTAAAGTCTTAATGGTTAATTTTTTGGTTTAGGCTTTGTATTTTAACTGATGTATATTTCTTCGTCTATGGGTAACATACTTAGATGTGGATAATTTAATATTGTTGGTGTAGTATTTTAATTTTGCAACATATTATCAATCAAAAAATTCCATTTCACTAGTTTTTACACTTTTTAACTAATTATTAAATTTCAGTTTTATGTTTGACCCCATATAAGTTTACGATATCGTCGATAATTTGTGAGTCTTCTTGCTCCATGTTCATTTTGGTGTATTCTTTAACAAAGTCTACTTGGTCTAAAATTAGTTTATCTCCACCTTAGCACTTGAATTCTTTGTTGTAGAAGTCTCTGGCTTTTTAGTTGGTGATATTCATTTCTTCTCCAATTTCGGTGAATAGGCTTCTAGGTTTTTTCTCGTCAATGAGTTCGATTATTTCGTTATCTGTAAAATTATCGATGTCATCGTTGTATCTTCTCAGGTGTGTTTTGAGTGCCTGTCTATATTGCTCCATAGATATTTTGTTCTTTTTAACTGGTTTTTCCTCTTCATCACTTGAGTTATTTATTTTTGACTTGTCCTTCTTTACGTATTTTCTTTTTGGTCTTGATTCGTTCAGTTCAGCTGCTGAGTTATTCATTTGTTTAAGACTCATGTTGGCTTGGCTTTAGAATTACGGTTCCTGAACGAGGCTTTGATTAAAATTAACAGATTCGTTCCAGTGCATGACTGATTAATTGTAATTTACTTCATTGTGCACATTTTGAACCTGAATTATTTTTTCTTCGTTCAGTGATTTTTGAGCTTGTGACATGTTATAGGTGTCATTGAGCTTCAAGCTGTTCTGAGTGGTAGCTGGTTTGACTGACATTGGACCGTTAGCGTTAACAATTGATGTAGGGTTGTTCATAGTTGAAATATGGACGGAGCTGCTCGTAGAAGAGGAGGAAACTGAAAGTGAAGAAGATCCTGTGATTGACTCCTCTTTAGGTGGTGTCTTGAGCGGAACTTGCTTCTGTTTCTGTTTTGGGGTTTATTATTTGTTTGGTGGTGAGGGTTCGTTTCTGGGTGCTTAAAATGACATTGAGATTTAAGATTGCATTGGTCTCTTCTGGATTATGGACTGCTCCATTGGTTTGAAGCTGTTGGTAACCAAATTTGGCAGTTGTGATTGTGAGTGCAGATCAATCTTCTTAATGGACTTCACAGCGGGTGCTGGTCTGTCATCAACCACAAGTTGTGATGGTTCTCTTCTTTTGCGTCTCAGTGGGTTCACTGGCTTCTCTTTATTGTCACTAATTTCCAGCTGTTTCTATTCAACATGAATTTCCTTCACAGTTTCTTAAACTGGGGCTTAAACTGGAGCACTTTGTGTTGGTTCAACTTTATCCGTTTTGGTGTCTTTTTTAGTGGCTTCTTTTTTGGCGACTTCCTTTTTGGCGGGTTTCGTTTCAACCGTTTTTTCGGCTGGTTTTGCAACTTCCAGTTGAGTTTGTATTGGTTCTGAGCTAGTTGGTTTAATTTCCTTTTCAGTTAATTTGATTCGTTTTGGAGTGAATTCTTTAATCTCATTTATTTGTTCTTTTGACATTTTAACTCTAACTCTCGTTTTGTGCGGTTGTTCTTGTGGTTCTGGTTCTTTAGCTGGTTCCTTCACTGGTTCGGGTTGAACGGTTGATTAATTTAAAGTTGATTTGTTGAGTCGGGGTCTTCCAGGTCCTCTTTTTGAGATTGAGATTGAGTCGTTTTTCGTTTCAAGTTTTGATCTAGTGTCAATTTGGTCGAAGTCGAGCGTTTTCGAGTAGTTTTGGGAGTTCTTGGTTCCGTTGTTGAGCTGCTTGGCTTGGTGCACGTTATTGTAGATCTGCTGCACTTTGTTCACGTCCAGGGCTTTCTGGATAACGGGCTGCTCAGTTTCGGCCACTTTGGTCTTGTAGAATTGCGATTATTCAATTAAAGGGTGAATTGACTAATCGTCTATTTTCTAGTCCACGTGCAACTACAAAACGTTTACCTAGAAGTGCGTTTTGAAGAATTTTTGAGCAGACTAAGTCGTTTTGTACATATCGTCCAGTGCGATGAATTTCTTCCACACCTGCTGTATTTTGTTTCCGCTGATTATGTTCACCACTTCTGACTCGGATTAAACATCCTTGCCGAGCTCGTTTTTGATCAGCTACTTCAGAACGGCCACGAATTTTTACCGCTTGATTTCTGACGCCTAGAGTTTGATGACTTGGGCCACGTTTTCTTTTGCTTCTTTTACTTTCTCTTCCTTTTCTTGTTTTGGCTTTTGCTGTTTTTCAATTTTCATGTTTTTCTTCTCTTCTTTTATGCGTTGCTTTTCCTCCTTCTCTTTTTGCAATTCGTCTTTAATTTACTGCTCGTAAAGTGGGGCTATGTACTTGTTGAAGAACTTCAGCTGAGTAACAGCTGATACGCTGTATTTTTCGGCCATGTATGCCCAAATGGTCTTCACCGCTTTAATTTTAATATATTTTACGGCCTCATAGTCCGACATATTCAGATCTATATTCAAATGCTCTGATAGAACATATTTAATGTCTTGTAGCATTTACTTGATTTTAGCATTTTGTTTCTCCTCTTCCTTTTCCTTTTTAGTTAATTTCTTCTCAACTATTTTCTCTGCTTTCTTGGGTCTACTCAGTGAAACTTCTTCTTTTATTATCTGGTCCTAATTAATAGCTGGATATGCTTGATTATCTTAGTCATCACCAACTAACTACAGATATTCATTTTTATCAATAAAATGGGTTTTAAAGAACCGTGTAGCTTAACTTTGACTAAATTCAGTTTAGAACTATGCGAATTTAAACCATACTTTTGTTACCTGTTTATTTTTAATCATTTCAACTGCCTATAATTCTGTAATTGATTTATCTTCTGTTTCAAAATGCATAAAGTCTTTCAACTAGGACAAAAAGCGTTTTTCTTATTCAATCGATTCTAGCTATCTTTTAGATATTTTAGTTGGCTTTTACTGTACTTTTTTCGTTTCCTTTTTAACTTCTTCTTTCTGTTAAATTTATTCTTCAGAAGATTAATCATATTATTAGTCATATTATTATTGCGGTTGTTCTTGAATTTATTCTTGTAATTATTGTTATAATTTTTGAATTTGCTCCTCTTCATTGATGTGCATTGTAAGAGTAGCATTTGCGCTTTGGTTCAGAATGAACTATTAAGTGAAGTACTCTTGAGCTTCCTCGCTGGTCATTACTTTGTGCATAGCAGCAAATCGTTCCCAGAATTCTTCTGATGAATTTATAAGTATTTCGTTTAAAATATCTTGTTCGCACATTTGAGAGACATCAATCTGTTCTTGGTCTAAGAATCTTCTCATTGTTCTCATGAATTCAATCCTTTTGTCCAAAGTTCTCACCGTTGGGACTCTGTTCGGGTCTATTTGAAGTGCTTTCGGCTTCGAACTTTGGCTCACTTCAACCTTAAGTTCTTATATAGTGCTTTACTTGCTTTGAGACTGTGTTTGAGGTTGGATTTGGGCTACTTATTTTTCTTGTTGAGTGGGTTAACTTAGCTAAGTTCCTTATTGTGTAAGTTGAATATTTTTAACATTTTCTTATTTAGTGGCTTGCTAATCTTTAGCACTGCCTTTCAGAGCTTCTTTAATGCGCTCGACTTCAAATTGAATGTACTCATCAGTTCTTTCGAGTATTCGCACTGTAGCTGGCTTATTTCCGGTGTATTTTTACTGAGCTTACTACTTTGGTTACTATTTTGATTGTTTTGGAGCTTTTTCTGGGCCCTTGAATAGTAAGGAAACACTTTCAACAGGTTCAAGTTATTATGTCTACTCTTTTTATATTACAACTTCTTTAACAGGTTAGTTTTGCAAAGGTTTTATTGCTTGTTGTATGGGCTATATGGGCTCTTTCACCGGTATAGGTTCCTTCACTGCTGGTTATTAATTTTATATTGGAGTTGGAGAAGTCCCAGTAGTTGAAGATTCGTCTGATGACTCGTCATCTTATTTGTTTATTTCAACTTTTAAAGTTTTTTCGTAGAAATTTTTTGTTCTTCTATCGGTCCACCTGAGCTCTTTACATAATTATTTCAAAATATCAGGATTCTTATCAATTATTTGAATTATTTGCTTGTCCTTAGAGATCTTCTTATTAAGAAGGGTTTCAAGTGCCTTTTTAAATTTTGATATTTCTTTGACTATTTCATCCATCTATTTTTCGACTGTTGTCTTTTATTTTGTCTTAATTTTATTTAATTTTATTTCTAAATTGTTTTCTTCTTTATTTGTAAATATTTAATCAATAATGTTGTTATCTGTGTTTTATCTTTTCTTTGGTACTTTGCTTTGTTAATTATAATCCATTTCCATTTAAGTATGTGTTTGTAAATTTGTACTATTCAGATCCACTGGTTTTATCACTGATAAATTTTAGTTTGAATTTTAAACCACTTTTTATTATTTCTTAGCTTGTTCCAGTTATTATTGGCCTTATTGATTCAATTGTTATTTTTTCATTTCATGTTCTTTTAAATACTTTAATTAGGCTTCATCCATTACTTACTAGTAATTTAAGTTTTAATTGAAGCTGTTTAGCTATTGACGTCCAATAACAGAAGTGTTTAAGGATTTACCAAAATCTTTTCTCTTTTCAATATTTCCAATGTTGTCTGTCATTTTAAGATCAGCTCCTTCAAATTAAATAAGGGATCCGAATGCAGCTGGTTCTGGTACAACCCAAGATCTATCTTATACCATAGTTTAATATATTTTAGTAGCGGCGTTTACGAAGTCCTCTTCATTTTCAAAATTCATTTGTTGTAGCGCTCTTTCCAGCTCTTCTTAAAACGCTTACATAATATCAATTGAAACTTGCGATACGTCATTTGACATAACCGGAATCATTCCGTTTTTCTACTGAACAGTTTAAGCTACTGGCTCTATTTTAGGTTAAACAATTTAATTATCGCCTATAGTACGTGGTTTGAAAACCTGCTCATAATACGCCGTTAATATTTCAGCATTTTTATTTAAGTAAAAAGACAGCTCTCCAAACAAACTTTCGACATCTTCCGGCTAGAGTGATGATATATAACTAATGACAAGACGCCCTCTTGCATTTTAATCAGCAATAGAGTTATCAAGATATCTCATGGTTATAATAGTGTCAGCGAATTATTACATCGCATTGAGCATTGCACTTTAATTCATTTGAAGTGGTTACTTTTATTAAATATTACCTTTTTGTGTTTATATTGTAAATTTATTCATGTTAATGTTAATACCATAATACTCTTTTAAAAATATAACCAATCATCACCATTCTTATCCTTTCTTCTATTAGCTGAGTAAGAGTTGTAGGTATCGTTGACGTTTACGCTGTTCCTAAAATAATTTATCTATTAAAGTCATTTTCAACTCACTTAAATTTGTGTTAACGTAAACAAAACCCAGGTAGGTACCAGCTGAAGCAACTTTTCAGCTAAGAGAGTGTAATATGGACTACGAAGCAATCTATACACGAATCAACCAAGGTTATACTATCTGCGTTTCTTAGGAAGCAAATTATGGTTGTAACTGCTTTATAATTAGTAACACTAGCATTTTGAATCCAAGATTTTATCCACTTAACAAGAAGCGATCATATAAACTATTCATGAATTTAACATTTATTAAGATAACCAGTATTTCAGCAATACATTATAAACGTAAAGAAGTTAACTGTTCGTTTAAAATTTAAATGATACGTAAATGAAAGTCTATGAATAATATACAACACCCTTAACGTTAATAATTATATAAGAATCTAAAATACAAGCATTCGCTACTAAAATGATAATAAGAATTTTAATTGACTTTTATTATTATTTTAAAGCGCACACATTTACAATTTATATCACAATTTATGTCATATTTTAAATGATCACTCCACATATGAATACATCAAATGCTATGCTTTCATTCGCTGATACCATTATCGAAATGTGTGATTTAAATATTAAAAATTCAACAGAGTAAGAAAGAATATTAATGGTTACTTAGTATATTAATACTCTTTCTGAATAAGATAAAGATAATTTATTTGGAGAGCTGTCTTTTTATTTAAACAAGAACAAGGACATTCTTCTAACATATTATAATCAAGTATTTTCTCAACCTGATGTGGCATTTGAAGCTTATAATAACTTTAAGCCAGATGTTTAAAATTAATAAAATGATTCGCAAAAACCGTAAGTCGATTATAACGCCATTCAAGTCGCATTTTAATAGGAACTAGAGAGCGCTCTTAAAGAAATGAAATTTCCATCAGAACAAGAAGTGGTAAATCTAGCCACAAAAATCTACTAATCGATGTTAAATGACGAAAAACTCAATTCAAGTTGGATAGTCCCTGAACCTGTTACGTATGGTTCACTTATCGACTTTAACAATGCTAATTTGAAGTTTATGGACGTTGGAAATATTCAACCATACGCAGATAACAAATCCATCATCGTTCAAAATCCTAAGGATCCTAAGGAAAGTTTATTTAATACATATTAAGAATTTGTGAATGATATTAAAACAAACTATTCAGGAAGAAATCATAATTTATATGGGTAAGACTAATAATCTCAATATTAGCCTTTTAATCCGTAAGTGCCATCAAATGCATTTCTTTTAGATAAGATTAAAACATAAACAGCATAATTTGTTGAATAAAAACAATAAAATGATTAAATTATAAGTGATTTATTCCCGAAGCAGTTATTACCTAGTTATAACACGCAACCTGTTGTTAACAATTTTCAATATCCGATGTCAAATGCACAAAGTCCACAAATACCTTTGACGTAAAGTTAGAAACCGATATTACAAAAACCGATACCTTAAAATCCAATTAATCAAGTATAATAAATTAAGGAGAAAGTTATTAAGAAAAAGAAAAATGAACCGTAAAGACAAAAATCTAAGCTACCTGGCTTAGGTCAAAATTAAAATGATTTCATGCAAAAGAGCTAAGTGTCAAAAAATGAAGTTTCAAGTTTTTAGCCTAATCCAATTCAATAAGATATGTAAGTAAAGAAAAAATATGAAATTAAATAATAAACTAGTCTTGTTAACGATCAACTTTAGAATTCCAGGTATTAATCGCAAAATAATAATTCAAATCCAATTACTAACATATCAAATCCAATTAATACAACAAATAGAATAGTTGATGAATCTTTTAATAAACTTTTTGCTTTTGACAATTAGTTTGATGTGGATCTTTTTGCTGCAAATATATAGTAAGAGAACATGTAATTGACTTAAGAGGCTCCATAACAAAAAACTTAAAATATTATTTAAAATAATTTGTAAAGTACTTTGCAAACCTAACAATAATAATTAGTCTAACAAATTTAAAGTGCTCCTTAATCAGAAATTGATACTATTAGATTAGTTCTTCTAGAAATATTAGATACGACACCTGGGACAGATTTGGAACTTATAGCAACTGTTGAGGAGCAACTTCCAGCATTTTGGAATAAAATAGCTAAAAAATTGAAATAGTCAAAGTTAAAATGTATTCAAATGTATTAAAATTAATTTTAGGATGTAATCAATGAATATTAAAGAATTAAATAAGCCGATTTGAAAGCTAAATAGAGTTAAGAAAATTAAACGCAGGAACCTGTTACTCAAAACAACGACAAAGCTGAAAGTGCGAAACAAAATTAAGATTAAAAGGCTGTTAAGTAAAAGGAGGAGAGCAAAAAACCGAAAAAGGCGGATGCAAAAGTTAAGGAGGCTATTAAAGAAGCTTAGGAGTAGACCTAGCAAGCTCCAATTATTAGCGATTAATCGAAAAATGAAGCCAAAATTGAGATTCTCTCGAAGAAAAAGAACAGCATTGAGATTCAAGTAACGCAGACGAAAGTTGAGCCTAAACCTGTCAGCACTTAGCAGCAGCAGTTAACGCCTCAGAGATACGATTCCGTTTTGAGGGAGTCCATGAAAAAGCAGGGCCTCGACTGTGACGAGTACGGCCACAAAGAGCTGATAAACATCGTCAAGAACTCAAAATTCTTCCAGCAGCCTTCATTTTGGAAGCTGCTCAGCGACGAGCTCCAAATAGACCCCGCGAAGGCAAAAAAGTACTTCGAGAACCAGTTCCAGAAGTCAAAAGAGCTCCAAAAAAACAACAGCGAAATACAAAACACAAAAGAACTCAGCAACATTGAACTGAAAGACGAAATAAACGAACAAAAGTAAACAAACACGGTTCAAAAAGAGACCTCACAAAAACACAACACACTCTTTGCCGTTCTCAGAGTCGTTTTACAAGAGCACTTACACGTAGATTTATCAGAACTGAGCGACGAACAAGTGGCCGAAATCATCTGCGAGCAGAAAATCCCACACATATGGCGCCTAGTTCAAGCACACGACCAAACGATAAACAACAGATGGGCCAGCTCATATTTCAGCAAAACATACGGGAAACACTTCAACCAACTCTCACTGATGAACGAAAACTCACTCAACGAAGCACAAAACCAGAAAAAACAAGAACCCAAAATGGAATCAAAAACAAATACCGAAATCCCAAAATAATAACAACTGCAAAGCAAATTGCTGCAAGCGGAAGCACAATCGCAATTCAACCAATAACCACTCTCGTTCTTGAATTTTAATAACTCTCAAGGTGAACCTAAACAAAACTCAATCAACGACTCACTGTTTAACGCTAGCGAAAAGATTTAAAGCCAATTAATCGGATCATACGACTCAAATGCGGTATTTAAAGAATGCATCAAACAGTACGTAAACACTAAACTTAAAGCAAACGTTGACAGCGACTAATAACTGATATCTTATGTTTAAAGATAAAATAAATAGTTCTGGAGCAATTTTTCGAAACAAAATACATAATACTCTGTGTCTAGTGCTAAAAAATTGTTTGATGCTATTGTTAAATTATCAACGTCAAATAAGCAGGAAACAAACACTTTATAAGATTTAGTTGATTAACAGGAACCAGATACTGTTTAAGAGGAATTAAGCGTTGTCTTACAAAGCGCCCCTTAATAAAATAGCGAAGTTATTATTTAAAATGAATTAGCCACTTCTATGACTTAAAGCAAACTTAAATATGATTCTGATATTGAAGCATTTATTAAAGTGAACCCATAATTAAATTTAGAGCAAACTATTTAAGTTCTTTAAAAACTACTATCATAGAACATGAATTTAAGTGAAATAAAGAGTTTGACTGAGAAATATTATAACTTACTCAAAAATGGAGTTAAATAAGAACAAAATCAACAAAAAGAAGCACTTTAAAACGCTAGTAGTGACTCGTAAAAAACAGAGAAGAAACACATACAAGCATCCTAATCTAATATTTTATCTTTTGCTTAAAAAATTGTTACATAAATTGAATAAATGTTCAATAAAAAAGTTGATCCACAAGATTTCGAATAAATTTCAGAAATAATAAAAGGAGCTCGTACATCACGATTTTGGGTAAAATTTGCAATTAGTTTTCCGGAATTTAATAACATCACGGCAAAAGAATACTTTTTGTAACACATTGATAAACAAAAATACAATGCTATTAAAGATTAAAATCCTGTTAATAATTTACATATACAAATACAATAACCAGAAATAAGTTAAAATATAACTATCGCAACTCCATTGAAACTTAACACTGTTGTTACTGAGAAAGTTATTGTTCCTTAAAATAATCAGTAATCTCCAAAATAAACTGAGCAAAGAGGATAGGTAAAATAAACTAAATTATTCATTGTCCAACCTGCTGAATAAAAGACTAGTGAGGAGCCATCAAGTTAGAAACAATTAAATGATATGGAAACGAAAGCACAACTTATTTCATTTGATTTTGATTAGTTGGTTGAAACAAATGAATATAATCCAACTAATGGGAAAGTTGGGCTATTATTGGGCTAACAAATAAATGAAGAGTCAATAAACTTTGATGATGTAGAAAATCTTATTAAATTGAAAAAACGCATTTTTGAAAAAGAAATATTCAGAGATGCAGCGCTAGCTCTGTTTAAAGACTAAAAGTTAACGGATAAGTAGATATGTTCAACAATAGAAATGCAAAATCCTAAAATTTTTGATTAAATGTCACGCATACTCCAATAGAAGACCGCTGTAGTAAAAGACTATTACTACAAAGATTTCTCAAGAGCACTATACGATAAAAAGCTGAATATTGGAGAAAAACGTATTATTAAAAACTACATTCAAAAATATCCAAGTAAAACAGTTTAAGAGTTAGTTTCTGAGATAATGAATTTAATTGGAGAAGGAGTACTTGAATGGGATATCCGACAATTAATAAATGAAGCACGAAAAGAATAATGAAATGATTAAAAATACTTATATTTAAATATGTGTTGTGTTGTTTTCTTTGAATTTTAATTTAATCAATTAACAATTAGGAGATTTTTGGGGTGGTGATCAGCCAAAGAGAAAGATATCACCGTAAATTACTCTATCTATACTATAAGTAATGTCAAACAAACATACTATCATTATAAAGCTATTTCCGCCACGTCTTGATTTGGTTGAAATCATATTCATAGCTCACTACACGTCGATAGGTGACTAAGTATCCAAATCTAGAACGAATCGACAATGATGATTCGACTTTTTATGGTTAGACCCCTTCTGAGTGAGGTAATGTAGTATTATACATTGAAAATGTATCATTGAAATGTATTCTACTTAAGGTGTCCCAAAACGACGGTTTTGCGGTTTTTGATCGACGGTTTTTACGACGGCGGTGGATATTTGACCAACGGCGGTTTTTAACCGTTTTTTCGGATTTTCCCCTATTTTTGAGCTAAAAAGTGCATTGACCGGGAATTGAACCAGCGACCTTTTTTCGGATTTACTACCTTATGTAATACCCTCTAGACTAGTCAGCTTGGCGTTTTAACAGTATACTCTACATTTCATCATCTGACTATGATAAATAACTGCATGAACAATATTGATAATCATTTACCCTAGAAAAATCTACTTCTCCAATGCATTCAAACAATTACATTACTATGGAGTGGTGTTAGAATCAAATAATATGTTAAAATTAATTTAACAAATTTAATATTAATTTAAGGATTTTCAAGTAACTACAAATTAACTTAATAATATTATAATCTATTGAGCAACTAAATAATATATGTGTAAGTATAATAGTTAGTAACGTATAGTCATAATTCGAGGTGTGGTTCTCGTAGAGTACATACTAGTAGTAGATTAAGTGTTTGTCAAATTTATTTCATTGATCAGCGTTGGAGTTCTGAATGAACTGCGCCCATATTTCAATATTTTAATTCATAACACGGATCTGCTCGTTTATTTTTAATTTAATATCTTCTTTCTGGCGAGTCATTGACTCTCTGAACTTTGAGACTCTGTTCTCAGCTTAGATTTTTCTAATCTACTTGTGAGAACTGTGAACTGAGAGTATTTTGCTGTAGAACGTGAGCTCATCTGGTTTTGGGACTTCTTGATGTGAGAAGTCATATTCTGAAAAATTCTTGTGGTGTTTAAGTGTTTCTGCATTAGTAATTTTGTTAAAGCTAAAATTCAAGGATTCTAATAAAGTTAACTTTGCTAAAGGAGAAACATCTATTATGCATGTGTGATATGCAGAAATATCTTCTAGTTTATATAAGTACTACAATGGATGCAAATCAACAACTTTCGTATTAGCTATTTCTAATGTTTTTAGATTTATCAAAAATTGAAGAGGCCATATGTCAGAAACACCAGTTTCACAAATACTTAATTCTGTCAATTAAGTGCAGAATTTAAGAGGTTCTATATTCTTAAGTTATAAATTGTAACTTAAATATAATATTTACAAATCTACGAAGTTAGAAAGATATGAAATTTCCGTAAGATTGTTCGATGATAATTCTAATTCTTTCAAACCGAATAGCTGAGGAGGAATAGTAAGTAGATCTGTGGTTTCTGTTTTATTCAAATCTAAATTCTCTAATTTTGGAGAATGTTATAACCCAGATTTGTCTTCTAGTTTGTTATAACTGAGTGATAATTCTAATAAATTCGGTAAAGCTAGTGTGTAGGAAGTTAATTTATTATAAAATAAACTTAAGTGAGTTAAATCAGGTAAAGATTAAAGTGTTGAAATATCTTCGATACTATTATAATTTAAATATATCTTCTTCAGGTTTTTGAGCTTGGCAATGCTAGAAATGTTAGATATATTTTTATTTGAGAGGTTTAGTTCAGTTGAGGAAAGAAATTAGATAGATATGTTCTATCTCTCTACCATTTAATGTAAATTTTGTAGTTTTTAATACGAATTCTTAACTAAAGGAAAGCAATTGATATTATTATGTGATATATCCAAATCCTTCATGTTTATTAATAAATTCAATATCGATATGTCGATTATTTTAGTTTCTTATAACTTTAGATGATTAAGCTGTCTTAAATGCTGCACTGGAAAAATATTTAAACCTATATTTCCATTCAAATTCAAATATATCAAATTGGTGAGAAAACTTAAACCTTAAATATCTTTTAATTCACATTTTTCTAATGACAATTTAGTTAGCTTTGTTAAATACTTTATCGGACTAATATTAATTTTCTTATTTTTAGAGAGATCAAGTTCTTCTAAATTTACAAGAGTTGATAACACCTCAATATCAGTAATATAGTTTCCTATTAATTTTAACTTGACTAAATTCGTCAGTGATTTTTAATTAGTCAGTTATTCAATTTTTTCAGACATTTTCTAATCTCTTTTATTCCAACAAGCTTCGTCCTTAAATAAATCAAGTTCTCTAAGTTGAGAAAACTGTGGACTATTTTACATTTTAATTAGAATTTATTGAGTTTCCTCTCTAGGTCGATTTTCTTCAATTATGAGAACTTCCAGATTATTTAGTTTTAGACCTAGCACATTTGTAAAATGGCACCCGCTGTCGATATACAATTCTTTAATCATGTTATTAGTTATATTGTTTTCAATATAACGACATCCATAAAGTGTTAATTTGTGAACATTTAAATTTTGAATAAAATCTAGATTTGATACTTGTTGGTTATCATAAATGTCTAGAACACCATCATGTATAGTATCTTAAAATTATAATATCATTCTTTAATCATATTCTGATAGTAATACAGAATCATTTATGTTTATCATATGGATTGGTGTGGACAAAATATTTTTAATGAGTATATTTTTTCCTTAAATACATAAAACACAAAATATGAAAACATTTATGCTATCAGATAAGAGTAAGATAAGAAGACATCACACCGTAAATTACGTCTATACTGGTCACCCTTTTTCTCTGATCATCACATTTCCTTTCCTTTCTAAACCAATGATCCCTAAGAAACCAACAACCTTCCTCTCTAACCAAATATCTCGCGTGGCGTTATCACACGTCACACCTCCTCACAGACTCTCCGTTAGCTCTTTCGGGCTAATGGAGTTTGTTTTGGAGATCTTTTTGTTGATAACAGCTTTTGGTTGAGTAGGGGAGTTGCGTGTTATTGTGTTAGCGTTAAGAGTAAGATAAGTACAATTTTTGTTGAATTTTAAGACGAAGCAGGAATGAAGTATTTCAACTATTTGTTGCAAATAAATTATTAAAATGAAATGTGATCATCAAAATACGGTTTTTATACTAAAAGATGATGCACAATTTAGTTTCCTTCCAATCCTCATATTGTTCTCACCAACTTAGTATACTACATAACCTCGAATTGAGACACCCACCCTTGTTCGAATACAGACACCCGATCAGTTTTCAAAAATAGTCAGGGTGTCTATAATGAGAGCAAATCTGGCCCAGTTTGGTATATTTTCTGTGTCAGATTTGGTTTTCCATTTCAGTTACAGACACCTTTTCTAAAAATATTCTGAAAATATAATCAAATTTCAATAGCATAAATTACCAATAGATAGAAGATTCAGTAGCATCCAATTTATTTTTATGGTCATACAAAGCTCAAAAGCTCTTATAAATCTAGTAAATACAAACGAGATTTACAATATTAAATTCACTTATAACCCCTTTTACAGTTCACTTACAGACACCTTTATTAATAAATATCGAAGGTGTCTGTAAGTGAAGAGGGGTGGGTGTCTCAATTCGAGGTTACTGTGGTCGCCAAGCCAACTTTGATTTCAAAAAATACTAACTATTTCAAAACTATTTTTTGTATTAATTTTAACTATATATTAACTCAATGTTTAGTAGCGTCTCCTTTCTATTTTATTACTTCTTCTAACCTTTTGGGCATAGAGTCAATCAAATGATTGATGATATCTAACGAGATTTACTCCAACGCCCTCTTTACTTCTTCATTTAATAAGTCATATGTGGTACATTCTTCAGGGGAAATGTTTGACTTCAGTGGATTCCAGCAGTGAAAAAGTGGATTTAAGTCTGGACTCATTACTGGAAAGCGATAGAGCTCAATGTTGTTAGCAGTATAAAAGTTTTTCATATACTTACTAAAATGTGTCGGGGCGTTATCTTGTTGCAACTTCAAGTTATGCTATTAAGTGATGGAAGTGTAACTTGTCTGAGAACTTAAGAATTGACAATTGAATTCATGGTCGTACCGCACGGCATAAGCCATAATGGACCCTTATATCTATAGCTAATCGTACTATAGATCATGCACGAAAACAGTCCATATTTTACACTTCGAGAAAATACTTCGGATTCCACTCGTCTTTAGGTGTTCTGAGCACTCTACTCGCTCGATTTGCATAGCATTTTGAGCGATACTCATCGGTATACTAAAAAGTTCTCCAATATTCAATTGGTTGTTTCAGGTTCATTCGAGCAAAGTTCAAACTTTCCAATTTATGCTTTTCGGTAAGTTTTGGCTTTATCTTAGCAACATAGAAGCTTAAACTGAATTTGGCCAGGAGACGAGATACCGTTGTTAGAGACATGGAAATTCCACGAAGGGCTTAGTATTTTTCAGCTATGATTCGTCGAGTTTCGAATCTATGGCTCTGGCGATATTTAACAACGCGAAAATCTCAGCTTAGTCAAATTTTCTGACACTATTATCGGCATGAGAAGCTTCTAGCTTGCCTGTAACTTCAAAGTGCTTAAAAATGGAATAAACAGTTTGGAGACTACATTGAAGGCAACAAGCAATGTATTTCTTGGTTGCAACAGTTTGTGATTCTGTTTCTCACATTCTCATCATTATGCGACGCTCTTGTATTGTGATCCGTCGGCTTCGTGTGTGCTTCGTCATTTGAAGGATGAAGTGAAAAAGAAATGAACCGCAGAATTAATTGAATATGTTATAATTAGCATAAATACAGTGATTTAATTTTCAAGCGCAATTATTACATAAACATTTGTTAAAATCAAAGTTGGCTCGGACACCACAGTATGTAGTACTGTTAAAACCGTATATTATCATCAACAACATTCATTTAAGTTTCAATATGATAACTCACCAAAGAGTTAATAGAATTGTATATCCTAGAATATTATATTTTAATTTTGATTTCATTCACGTAAATGCTACCTTGCACCCATTAGTTCCAATGCGCGTTCTATTTCGTTCTCAAATGGTTCTTCTTCCTCTAAAAATTCATTTTGCATTGCAAGGAGTTCGTCAAAACGGGGGAGGTAACTGGATTGGGCCTGATAATTCGCGTAATTTTGATCCTTTAACATCCCAAATTATTTGTACTCCTTTTATCCGCGCCCGAATATATCAGTTGCTTGCGTATTAACAATTTTTTGCGAAAATACAGTGTATAAGTCCTGACTCTTTCCAAAGTAATCAATCGCTTTCACGTAGTACTCATGTTCAGCTGTTGAAAGGCACTTAAGGGCTAGCGTTGAACCAAGATTATCTTTAATGTTTTTGAATTGCAAAAGGCTCGCATCTTGAATTTTCTTTGCAAATAAGCTTGCCTAACTCATTATTAACTCAAATTCCAACTTAAACAATCGCTACATAACCCACACTAAACCTTTTTCGAACGCTAGATGGAACGCAAATGTTTATTAGATATCGACACATCCTGCTTCACATAATAATAAATCAATACCTACTAAAAAGTTAGTGTGAATAGCAATCATTAAGGCCGTTTCGCCTTGCGCTCCCTAAATGCGCTTTTCTAGGGAAACTAGCTTTTTAGTTATTATATAATTTTAATTTTACACAGCATACATAAGAGCCGTTTAACGGGTTCTATCCCGTTATGTGGCTTGGCCTAAAAACAAATCTACAACGTCTATGAATTATGCTCTGGCTGCTTCAATTAAATCGGTTGTTTCAAAGTATTTTGATGTGTCAACTTGGTAATCCATGAGTTCTTGAACTGCTTCTGAAGAGCAACCTCGTATTGCTTGTAAGAGTGGTTTTTGATTATTTGGGATGTTGGTACTTACGTAATGCTTTAAAATTCTGATAATTGGAATTTATCCGTTAAAGGCAGCGATTTGCAGCAGTTCAATTTGTTCTTGTTGACTAAGCCTCTTTAGAATTAATTCGTTAGCAAATACAAATTGGTCATTAATTGTTTGGCACAGTTCTTTTTTGATCGAGTCAATTGGTGTTTTAATGTTTGGTGGTAGATTTTCGAGCTTGTTCAACTAATTATTTGCTTATAGCTGTAAAATGTACTCAGCAGTGATTGAAAAGTTCAATTATTCAACTATATGCGGTAGTTTTTGCATTATCTCTTCGTAATAGACCGCGTCGATATCCTCCTCAACCATTTTGATCATTTAACTGAATTTTTCAGTGTTAAATTTCATCTGGTCGAATAAACGGAGGAAAATTGGAATCATGTACGTTTGCATTTTGGTCGTTTGTTGTTCATTGCTCATGAGGGACTAAATTACTGGTATCTCTTGAACAACTGTAAAATCGTCTTCAAGGGGGATTTGAAGGGATTTAGCTTGAGAAATTGACTGTTAAATAGCTTCCTGGGCGATTCGCACGTTGTCTTCAAAGAATTATGTGGGCATGTTCGTTTTTGATTTCACATTGAATTCAAGTCCGTCAATGGCCGCTAGTGGAATTGTATCGCCGAATTTTAAATACTGCTCCATGATCAGATCGGATCTGTCAAATCTAATTATCACTGTTTTATTGTTGTCTGGATTGTAACCCAGCAACCCAAACTTGGTTATTGACATCAAATAGAAGTTTGACACACTAATATTAAGCCTGAAGCCTAACTGCGTTTTAACCCAAAACTAACCACTAACAGCATCCCTCACAACAATCTAGTTCATACAATTGTATATACGCAAACTGTTATAACTCTAAAACGTTTATAGCAACTTCAAACAAGGTTAGGGATCGAATATAAGACTAAAGATACTACTACCGTTCGTAACATAAAAATTATTGTTCTACGCGGCAATTTTGGTAAAATCGCGATCACTAGTTTCATAATCTGGAATAGTTGCAATTATATTTACTTAATAATGATCCAATTCAACTACAGTATCCAGAATAGTGGTTAAAAATGTTGTTTTATCGCCACAATCTCGTTTTTAAGTTAAGAACAGTTAATGATGATCATCTGTATGCTTACGCCAAGTTTTTTTGAATATTTAGTTTGTATTTGGTTATTATTCAATTATATAATCTTATAGATCACACTTATATATCGTATCTGTTGTGTAGTAGAATCTATAATCAGGGAATGTGCAAGCAAAGTATCGTTCACGTTTATTCATAATTGTGGAGTGGTATAATACATAGAAATACAAGATAATTTTAATAACTATGAAATATATGCAATAGCTTAAGTAATTAATGATAATTATTAATGATAATTATATAAAGTTGTTAACTCACTTCTATTAAAACAGAAACACCTATTATTGACATCTGCTAATATTCGTGCTTTAAATTATCTATTTTAACAACAATATTTTAAATTATTGATCGCTGAAAATGTATTCACTATTATTTTGGTGTTTCTTTAGCGATTTTTTCAACATCGTGTCTTAATATTTTTCTTCCTCTAAATTAGCTGAACATGAGGTAGTCTATTTCAGTTTTCGTGGATCCGTTAGCTTTTACATATGTTTTGATTTGTTCAATATCTTTTTAGCTTAATTTTTCGGTGTAAACGCATCTTAGATATTGTGATTGGAAGTATTTTTGTATTTTCCAGGCGCTTTAATCTGGTATTAGGTCGCTTATTTGTTTAAATACGTTCATGGGCATTTACTGTATTTTGAGGCATATTTATTCATCTGGTATGTTTCCGAATATCTATTTAACCGCGCTTTGGAACTATTCTTCAAATTTATTGCTTACTGGGTTTACGATCTGTGTGTTTACGGCAACTCGTTTTTCTGGAAACAGGCTGGAATATAATTTATGCGCTGTGTCCGGTGTGAAATATGGTAGCTCCAAAGCAACTAGGCTCCAAATATTCGGAATCATGCAGTCTTTTATTATGTTTTGAATGTATTTCTGGTTTGTTGTTTTAATGTGGAGCTGGTTCCAAATTATATTTGTTATTGTTTGCATTAACTGTTCACTGCTTGGAACAAAGTTTTAGTTTTATATTTAACTTACTTTTATCGTTGATGCTTCGTTTTTTGAAGTCTGTTTTGAAGAGTTCTTATCACTCGTTCTCTCTTCATTATTTTTTAACAGAGAGGTTATGTCATCTAAGACCGTGTCAGTGATCGTTCTGCTCTATTGATTACTTTATTGAAGTGAATTCTGCTTAGATTACGGGATATATTGCGTGATGTAGTCCTGGAGGAAGTAATTATGAGCCTGCTCAGGTGTGCAATTCAGCTTCTTCGAAACAGCCTGGAATAATCTGGTGTAGTCCTGTTTTTAAATGAAATGAATTAGATATTGAGTAGAATAGTACTGGCTGTCTATGTTGTAAATTTATTAAGTACATTCTTTCAAAATTATTTCAAACGTATTTGTGGTTACTTGCAGCCTGTTTTATGACGTATTGTTACTGTTTGCTTCCAAAATTTTGTTTTATTTTGTATTCAGAGATTTAATTTCATTTGCTGGGTTCTACAAAAATAAATCTAGATTATTTAAATTTTGGGGAAATTACTTCATTGTTAATTGATTTTACGGATAGTAATTATAAATATCTAAAGTTTAAGTGTTTTGAGATTCAAATACTGTATTATCATTTTATAAAGATGTATTCTATTATATTAAAGAAATTGTCTAGTTAAGGCTTTAAAAATTGTTACTTTATGTTTATAATGGTATATTGGCATCAACACTTCTTTGAAGATCGTGAATTAATTGCATATCTATGAAATTTTATGGCTATATTTTGGTAGATTTTAATATTTCATTCGGTTATGCAATAATGTTTCTAATTCTTTATTAAAATACTGTATCAAATATTTATTTAACTTATGTGTATGTTAAATCTATTTTCATTGATAATTTTGAAAACAATTGAATATATTATATATTATCAAGACTTTTGATATATTAACAAACGTATTATTCTTTGTTTTCAGTTTTTAGAATTTAATTATCAAGTTTTTCCAATTATATAACATATTCAATGATTTTATTGAATACTGCTTAGTCATTTATCATTGTAGAGGGGTGGAAATAAATTTTATAAATTATTTAAAGCATCACTCTCCCAGAACAGCTTTAGAGCTTTCTGTCTCACTATCTTCATTGGTCATCACTTTTTAATAATCTTTTAATGACATTGTCACTTGATTGACTAGACTGTCTTTAATTTCTCTTGTATCAAGTCCTACTGAATGTAATTGAATATCGGTCTTCTTAACTTTTTGCTAATCAACATGAACATTAATAGTTTCCATATGTGGTAATTCAGAATCATAATTTTAATTAAAAATATAATATGGTGGATAATTTATTAGATTTACCAATTCCCCTGTGTATAAATCAGAATTTTCTTATAAATACTAACCTAACCAAGTTTTACCCCAGGTTGTTGTAAAAATGGAACCAAAATTTGAGTTAAACTTTTCATCAATAGTTTTTGTGGTTGCATCAATTTTTTGTTAAACTTCAACTAATTTTTTAGGTTTGTCTTAAAATTAAATAAATTATTCCTATTAACAACAAAGAACTTATAAGGCATTTCTTTCTTTTTCATGCTCGCTTAATTAATTGTAAAGTTTTTTATTTTCATGCATTATATTTATTTCCTTTTTAATTTCTGGGCAAATATATAAAGTACGCTGCTACTAATTCCTAGTTGCTCCAGTATCACCTGTTATATGGTCGCCACAATATAACATATCTTTTGGTCTCATCTATAAAAATTTAACAAAATCTTATTAATTACCATTAGCATAGATTTTATTTTTATCCAATGACTTACCAATTGATGTAAATAATAATTTTCCGTCTTAGACTTCTCTAAAAGCAGCGTTTCCGGTAAAGAAAGAAGGTTTATTTGCATCTACAATAATATAGTCGAAAAATTTTCTGTATTTATCTCCCAATAGATATTCTAAAACTGCTGATGTATACTCATAACCAGAATTTGTTAGCAAGAATAAAACTTTGTCAGCCTTTTTCAAATTTGCTAACAAATCTCCTAATTCAGGAGACCTAATAATGTACTTTTCAGGATTTTACTATGTAATCTATTTTAATTCAGCTTTAGCTCCATGAATTAAGTACAATGCTTTGTTTACGTCATCAAATAAGTTTTCATAATTTAATTGGTGTTCATTAATATTTTCAGGGGAGTCGTACTGTAAATTAACTTTTTATTTAGAGTTGAGAGGATCTCTTAGTGCTTGTTTATCTTCAAAATACTCTATTAATGAAGCATATAGTGTTATTAGTGGTGCTGCGAATGCCGTAGATTATAAATAATAACGCTCGTTCTACTCTAAAACTTATATAGGAATAGTTTTGTCTTTATAACAATTTTGAATTTATTATACAGTCAACTTTTGTTTACCGTGAAGTGCTACATGTATATACCCAAATTAATCTATTTTCAGAATATTGCCAAGTAAAGTATCAAGGAATAAACCTTTGACACCAAAATTTGGATCATACTCTATTTACTTAATTTCCTCTGGATATCTATAGAGATTAATCAAATTTTTAATTGTTAATTCGAATTATAGTTTTTCATACTCTTCATTATATGGTGCTATTGTGTAGTCCATATCAAATCCTACTGCTTTAATACGAGCAAAGTCAACTGTCTTATTAACAAATACTCTTTCATCAGTTTCTCTATAATGCAATATTGCCAGAGAGGATTCAGAAGGTCTAATCGTAATTTATTCTCCTTCATTCATGTTACTCATTGAGTGTGGATTGAAAATATATTTATATTAATTTTTAATTTAAGATTATTATACATTTTGTTTAAATGAAGTTTGATTGTTGTGTTTGGTTGTCAAGTAGAGGCCTAGCAACGCTCTCTTGATTATAAAGCGGTAACAGCTTCATTGTTACCAGAAACGCAGACGGTACAGCAGACTGGTAGATTACAAATATTGAAAGGTACAAAGTAGCCGTTGAATGTATTTACTTTTGATATAACTTACTGAGATTTAACCGTAATTATAACACTATATTATTAGTAGTCTAATATATAATATTACAATTGATGAGTGTTGCAGGTCCGGATAATTATTATAATTGTTAGCGTCTTTTTTGTGATTTAAATATTCTAATATGATATTTATGAGGATATTTTGTAAGTAGTAAGTGGGGATAGAAAGTGTAAGACTGGGTACATTAATATAGGGGTCCGAAAATAACCTCATATAAATGGGGTCCTAATAAATGAAAAGGCTCTCTTATATGCGGATTTCTGCAGTAATCATAATTCAGAGATTATTGTATTGCTTTATTGCATTTGCGTTTATATAATAATTTTTCTAGTTTATATTTTCCTTTCCAAAATGAATATTATTAAAGATTAAACAGATATTACACTAGTAGACTTAAGCTATAAAGGTTGTTTTAAAATGTGTTATTTATTCGGAGGTATATTTTTTGTTATAATTGCTATTTTAGAATCACTATTTATGGTATCTAAGATGAAAAAGTAATATTCTACATAGAACCTGGGTGCAACAACGCGAATATTGATTTGCATTACAACGCCACTTCTATAAATAGTAATATTTTCTATTTGGTGTCCATTACACGCTCTAGTCTATTGGCTATTAGCAACCAAATCAGAATTACTTAAATATCTCGATAAATATTATGAATAAGGAAAGATGAGTGTTCATCTATATTATTCTAGCATCATAATATGGAGTATTGGCATTCCAATCACTAAATTGCTTATAGGTATAAATGATACGTCTCATTGATATTATTGTGATTCGATTTTGTTTTTGATATATTTTTATTTGGCTATTAACGTAATAAAATAAAAGTGAAACGATAAATAAGTTCTTTAAGTTGTAAATCCAAATTATTATTCTAATCACCACTCATTATAAAATTCCCTTTGTTCGTCATCAAGTTCCCCCTCAATTTCCAGCTTCTTTATGAGCGGTTTTATGTTCGCGAAACCCGTTTTGACAACATTTAATAAATTTTTGTTCTGCAGAATGAACTCAACGGCAACTTCCTCGTCCAAAAGGTTTAGGATCATTACAATTACCTTCTGGTTCGTTACCGGTTTTAAGAGTTAAATCATTTCAAGAGACTTTTCCCGTGAGTATTTTACGTTATCCTCCAGAGAAATGTAAAGTTATTTTATGTGGACCAGTTTCAAGAGGAGGTTCGGATCAATTTCGGGGCCTAAAAGCTCCACGAACACCTTGGCTGCTTTTAAAGAGATGAAATTCTCCTGCACGAACTGATATTGCATCTGAGAGAGCTTGGTTATGTAAAATTACTAAATTTCCTGCACTAAATCAATTACGTTCAACAAATCTGGATGGGACTGCTCAATGGCCTACTCTCTGAACGAAATCAGCAGATTTAAAGCATGACAGAGCAAACGCCTAAAATCCTCGTTCATACGAGATGCACGCACCATAGATTGCAAGATCTTACACACGGACTTCACAAAATGAGTCACCGGAAGCACGAACTGAGTCACATCCACACCAGTGGAAAGCAAATTCAAAACCAGCTTTGTCAAGGTGACCTAATAGTTCACATCCACTTACGTGTGCATAATCATAATCGTTTTCATCAAACCATTCCGCAAAAGCTGATTCGCCTCCATATATTCATTCAAATGAGTATCTGAAAAATAATCCAGAATATTAGACATCATTTATTTCGACTGCTTGAATTCAAAATCGCTTCTAATATCACTTACGATTGCATCATTTAACTATTCGACATAATTTGAAGGAAACTGTTTTTATATATCATATGCTTAGTATACAATTTTAGATAATTATTTTACATCACGATTGTGAATATTTTTTCGTATTGATTTCATTCAGATGAAGTGGAAACATTATTGATATTAGTTATTATATGATAATAATATTATTGTATTTTCCGTTCCAACTATAATCTAAAATATAAAATAAATTAGTTGGTTCAATAATTTTAATAAATTATAACTAAATAAAATAAAAGTAATCACAACAATCAGATTCAGCACGCAGAAGCTTGTTATCTGATATTTGCTGCATTAGTCCACCCTAAAGTATCGCTCCATGCATCTCCCATCAAAATTGGGTAAGCATATCCAGTTCTAATTCTTACAATACGAACCTGATAGTTGTCAAAATATCTACCAGTTCCGGCTGAACCGTCTGAAGCTACTTGTAAACGGCCAGTAAAACAAAATGTTGAACCTTCTGCAATTACAACTGGAGCTTTATAATCTGATATTCTTAAATAAGTTGATGGGACATAGTTATTCGTGTAGTAGCTAATTTATGAGTCAATATACGAATCAAATTGGTTCATCTAGTTAACAAAACCGTTTTAATCGTTGTCCAATTTCCCATTCTAGGCATTATAGTTGTTATTTATTCTTTGATTAAGTAGACTCATATTTCTAACTCTATCATTAGCTTAAGAATCTCTAACCCAATTAACATTTGATTGAAGGTTAGCTTAAGTTGTTCTAATACTTTAATCAAGAGCCGAGAATTTTTATATTATTGTATTTTCCAATCCATTCGAATTAGACACCAAATTCGAATCTTGAGCCGACGAGTTTCCAATTATTCTGTTTTCAAGAGTCTTGTTAAAAGACAACATATCACCATAAACTTTAGTTATATTCGTTGACAGTGCTTAAATCTAAGCAGAGGTGTTCTTTGTTAACATATTTTAAACATAAATCGTGTTTGTCTGCAGGCTGACGTCGTAGTCGCTGAAGTTTCTGTTGAGTCTGGTGGTGAGAATGGTGTTGTTCGCTAACAGTTGTTCTTCCAGCTTGGAGAAGTTGGAGATGACGTTCGCCTCGAGCTTCTTGGAGTTGTTGAACATATCGGCGTACACTTTAGAGACGTTGGAAACGAGGTTCGCGATGAAGAAGGAAGTGTTCGCGTTGATCATGTTCTCGATGTAGGTGGTGTTTCGCTGCAGGTCTTGGTTGCTTGCTAGATCTTTGGCCGTGATGTCCTTGTCCAAGGCCACTGTGTTTGTTTACAGGCTGGAGTCGAACGAAGACGCGTTGGCCGCCAGGTCTGCGTTGAAGATGTTCACATTTCTGGAGATGTTGGCGTAGATCTCGCTCACGTTCTGGCTCAGCTGGACGTCGAGGTTGGTGAGCTGCTTGACGACGGGCACGCAGTAGGTGAGGTTCAGGAAGTAGCCGTGGGCGCAGAGGCACTGGTCCAGGACGAACTCGAACGGTAAGACGCAGGTGGACTTGAAGGAGACGAGGGAGCCGAACTGGAGGGCGGGGAGGCAGAGGCCGTAGGTGTACACGTCGGTCCCAGAGCAGATGTTCTGGCACTGGGCGACGACCGCGCCGCTGACGGTGAGGGTAGCGCTTGAGGTCCCGACATTCTAGGTGTCCACGCAGACACTCAGGTTGCTGACGGTGAGCGTGACGGGCGCTGTGACGGAGGAGCTGATGTAGCCGTTGAAGGCGCTGGTCTTGAGGTTGCAGCCCGTGATCTTGCTGTTGAGGATCGAGAACGTGGCTGGCTGGCTGTCGAGCTGGTTCACCACTCCGGACGAGGCGTTGCTGTTGAACCTGTACTGGACCACGCTGTTCTGGATGCTCAGAGAACTGGTGCACTCGATGATCAAGGCGGAGAGCGTGGAGCCGTTCGCGGTGAAGATCATGATCGACTCTGAAACATACAGCCCGCACTGGAAGCAGACCAACGCCCCTTTTATGATTTAGAACTGGATCGAAATGTTAATTTGGCTATCTTGAACAACTTGCTCTTTTCCTGCGAAGCCAAACACTGCGAAAATATCTACGTACTCAACGCTGGTGTCCATTGTAAGTTGTTTAATATTATAGGTATTCACAAATACATTACTAGATAGTTAAGAAAAGGTTACACTGCTTGAAATAGTTTTTCTATTCAAATCAGTACCTTTTTAGCAAAATTAATACTGTTTTTCATAGATTAATAGACTCATATTGCAAACAGACTAAAGTTATATTTTCTTTAATGATTACTATATTAATATAGAAGATAACATAATAAACTAAAAAAGGATTTTATCAGAATAAGTGGGTATAGATATACTCCAAACATTTTCTATTACATTAACTATTAATCACTAAACTTTAGCAATTATTGCATCAATATTACAAGCTGCTCAGCTCCTCATATGAATTTTTGGTTGAAGTTACCTTACTTATAACCTCCAAACGACTTGTTTCCGTTACCTTTGTTTTGCTTACTGAAGTTGATCTAACCTATTGGTAATAACATCATCGTATCTGTATTCATTTAGGGAATTGAACAGTTTCCCTAAGTTGTTGTTGAATTTGTTGTTAATCGAAGTAGCGTTGCTATTTCAGGGTTTTTTGTAAAACATTTGAAGAAGTAATTGATCACTAGAATTGATTATTTGCTTTTGGTATTTAGAGGCGCTTGAGTTCAATTAGATGTATGAAAATAGAGATGTCGGATGTTGAGTGAATAAGTCTGAAAGTTATTGGTTACGATCTGAAATGTTGAGAGCTTCTGAATAATTATATGTCATTAATATCATTATAAGTAAGTTATAAAATAACTATCGTATCAGAAGTTATAGACAGTTATATTGATTAAGAGTATTTTCAAAGAATAAGAGTAAATTAAATAAGGAATAAAATAAAGGAATATGTAGAAATGCGTAAATAAATAATTGCGTTTTTGAAGATACAGAGATTGCAAAATGTACGTGGGAATGAGAAAGCGATACATCCTATTTATAGAAAACATTGTAATTTATAATTTAGCCAATAATAACTACTTTCTGAAACGGATTGAATTAATTCCAAAATTCTGATTCGATTTGAAATACTGTATTATTTCTAAATTCTTCAAAAGTGTTATGCCTAGCAGAACAACAATAAATGGTGATTCTAGTTTTAAAATGTATCACAACTTGTGATTTGCAAAGTGTACAAAGAAATTAGTGCGTTAATTGGAGTATTGATTTATGGTATAAATTGAACTGAGTTAACAAGTATAATTTATACCACTATTTATTGTATATTAATAGATGCAGGTATTAATTCCTACCTGATTCAATTATAGTATAAATAATAATTTTAATAATGAATAATATAAATCACTTACTTAATATATCATTATAATAAATATATGATAAATCATGAATGTAATTGAACGAAATAATTAGTTATGATTAGTTATTACTGTTATCAAACGTCTCTGCGGTATAAATTCTTACCTGAATTCAATTACGGTATGAATCAGTCAGTTCTAACAATCCAGAATTAATACCATATTTAATAATGGTATAATTATGTCTGTATAGTGTTAGAAATATAACGTTACTATGTCTTTATAGTCTAACGAAGATGTGAATGTTTTGTATACGCAGAAGAATTAATTCCACTAGAGTTACAATTAGAGTTACAACACGAACCACAATTATCAGTTATATGTAATTATATAATTGATCAGTAGAAGAAAGCTGATGATTAATATTAAAAAACTGTTTTTGATATAGAAAGCTAAGACATTAGTAAAATATTAATTGGTATTAGTGATATTTGTAATAATGAAAAAGTAATTATGAATTCAGAGAATAACCAATATAATCTCTAATTCGTACAAATTCGTATATTACTATTATCAAAGAAGAGCGTTGTAATTGTTCACGACCGCTTATTAAACCAAAATAAATATTGACTATTTGTTAGCCTTAATTCTTTTGGAAACTTCACAACGATGTCTGTGTGTCATTGATTTATTCTTCCAATAACACTGCAATTTTAGTGCGTTTTTGAAGATACAGAGATTGCAAAATGTACGTGGGAACGTTGTTGTGATACATCCTATTTATAGAAAATTGACATAACGCTCCAGTTATCGCTCATATGCAACTATTTGCAAATCCGTTTTTAAAATAATAATTCGATTTAGTATTCACAATTTGTTACAAAAATACACAATGGGCTGGAAACAACGTGGAAAGCAGAATTCTCAATTTCTATTTTTAAAATGTATTGCAATTTGTGATTTGCAAAGTGTACGAGAATAATAGTGCGTTAATAGGGTACATTTGGCCCAGATGTACATTTGCCGGGTAGGTAGGAGAATTCTGGGTCAACAGCTTCTACTTTCCAGAATTATTAATCCATGATCTCTTCTATATTAATATTTAGACAACTAAATTAAATAAACATCGACCAGGCCTGCACCAAAAGCATCCTGCTCGACAGCAATCAATATCAATACTGCCAGAAAGCAGTGAACTTGAACAGCCAGGTGCTGAACAAGTCCATTTAGGTCTCGAAAACCAACCACATTTTCATATACTAGTAACAGACACAAAACTCCAAGATCAACGTTGAAATGAAGCACATCGACGTGTTTGCCGTGTTCGGAATGAACGTGGAAACCCAGATAATCGTCGGCAGCCAAATCAACGTGAGCATCAAGTTTGCTTTGGTTTCTGGCGCCCTTGTTTGCTACGAATGCGGACTCAGACTGGAGAACTCCGTCATGGTCTTCACCGCGAACGGCTCCACGCTCTCCGCCTTGATCATCGAGTGCACCAGTTCTCTGAGCATCCAGAACAGCGTGGTCCAGTACAGGTTCAACAGCAACACCTCGTCCGGAGTGGTGAACCAGCTCGACAGCCAGCCAGCCACGTTCTCGATCCTCAACAGCAAGATCACGGGCTGCAACCTCAAGACCAGCGCCTTCAACGGCTACATCAGCTCCTCCGTCACAGCGCCCGTCACGCTCACCGTCAGCAACCTGAGTGTCTGCGTGGACACCTAGAATGTCGGGACCTCAAGCGCTACCCTCACCGTCAGCGGCGCGGTCGTCGCCCAGTGCCAGAACATCTGCTCTGGGACCGACGTGTACACCTACGGCCTCTGCCTCCCCGCCCTCCAGTTCGGCTCCCTCGTCTCCTTCAAGTCCACCTGCGTCTTACCGTTCGAGTTCGTCCTGGACCAGTGCCTCTGCGCCCACGGCTACTTCCTGAACCTCACCTACTGCGTGCCCGTCGTCAAGCAGCTCACCAACCTCGACGTCCAGCTGAGCCAGAACGTGAGCGAGATCTACGCAAACATCTCCAGAAACGTACAAGCTCTCAACCAAGTCCTCGCGAATAACTTCACTCTGCTTGACAACCGCCTAAAGTAAAATACAACTGTATTAGATAACAAAATACAAAATAATTACATTGCTTCTTAAGCAAATCTCTAAAGAAACACAACATATCTTGAAAATATGCTCATAGCTAATGTGTCATTCTAAACAACCCAACTGATCAAAAATATCACTCAAGTTTACAAGGACATAAAACAGAACTACTCCAACATTGAAGATAGAATAAACGCTAACTACACTAAAGTTGAGTCGTACGTTCAATTAAACGCAACCGCTCTAACTGGATAAATAAATGCCGTATTGAAAACGAGTTCAGATAATTTAAAACGCAACACTAGTTCTTTGGAACAATAAATAATAAATAATAACACTTTAGTAAATAATAACATATAAACAACAGTTTAATAATTTAACATCGATTTGCGCGCAAGTTCCTCCACATTAGAGCAAAGACTTGTTTCAAATTACTCTAGATAAGACAATAACATCAAAACAAGTGCAAATAATATTATAAAACGAAGCAATGATAATAAAACGTAAGCAAATTCAAATATAGATAATATGCGCACTTCTTTATAAGGCTAAATATAAACTAACGAAGCAAATGCTAACAGTAATCTTGATAGTGCGATATCGAGTGCAGATAATACGAACAATAATAACAGATAAAAGATAATTGATAAAATAAACTCATACACCAACACAATAAATAGTAGAATTTCTAGTACTAATAATAGAATCTCATCAAAAACAAGTGCTTTGTATAACTCAATGAACGGAGTTTATTTAAAAAGATCGGATTGGAAAGGTAGTTGTTGAATGAAATATTGTAATATTGTTATTAATAAAAGTATATAAATATAAATTAAATATAATTTAATATAATAATTTATATATAATTTAATTGAAAGTATTTTTGTGTGATATTAATTTAGTTATTTTCAAGTATTATCTAAATTTCTACAAACAATACAAACAATAGTACAATCAAACATTAACACTTAGAACTGCAAGAATTTGACTGTAAACATATTAGTAATAAATAATAATTAATTAGTAATAAATAATAATTAATGATAAACTATTACATAACAAAATGATGCGAATATTGAGATATCATAAACTTTCTGTATTAATCGATTTATAATTAATAATAAAATATTATATTTCACTCCACGAAAGAAATGTGTCAGGAAAATGCTTATAAAATTGCCAATTGACTCTTGATACACCTGAATAGTGGGCGATCAACCAGAAAATACACGTTGTCAATAGTTTGGAGTTTTGATTCACTTTATATTAAGTCTAGTAATGCAAAACTTTTAGATTTTAGAACAAATTGTTAAGATAGTTTTCCTTGGCTCCTCTCAAGGCTAGGTAAACTATTATATAGTATTTACAATTTATAATGAATTTCAATCAACAAGACACTCCACCATTTCTTATACGATCTGCAGATGTCCACCCCAGCATTTCACTCCAATTATCACCCATCAAAATAGGATACGCGTATCCACTTCTGATTCTTACAATATGAATACGATAGTTGGTGAAAGATCTGCCAGTTCCATCTGAACCATCTGAAGCAGCCTATAATGTACCTGTATAACAAAGAACTGAACCTGGCTAAATAATTACTGGTGCTCTATAATCTGATATTCTTAAATATGTTTGTGGAACATATGTGTTTGTATAATAATTCATTTATTAATCGATGTATGAATCATATTAGTTCATCTAGCTAATAAAACCATTTTAATCACCGTCTAATTGTCTGTTCTAATTATTATAGTTATCATTTATTCTTTGATTTAAAAGACTCATATTTCTATTCTTATCAGATGCTTAAGTATTTTTAACCCAATTTAGATCATTTTGAAGTTTTGTTTAATTAGCTCTAAAATTCTAATCAAGTGTTGAGAACTTTGATATTATCGCATTTTCTAATATATTTGAATTAGAAACTAAATTTGAATCTTAAATAGAAGAGTTTCCAATGATTCTAGCTTCGATAGTTTGATTGGCAGATCGTAACTCACTATATACCTTCGCCATATTCGTCTGCAGAGCTTGTGTCTGTGCAGAGGTGTTCTTTGTTAACATAGTTTAAACATAAACTGTGTTTGTCTGCAGGCTGGTGTCATAGTCGCTGAAGTTTCTGTTGAGTCTGGTGGTGAGAATGGTGTTGTTCGCTAACAGTTGTTCTTCCAGCTTGGAGAAGTTGGAGATGACGTTCGCCTCGAGCTTCTTGGAGTTGTTGAACATATCGGCGTACACTTTAGAGACGTTGGAAACGAGGTTCGCGATGAAGAAGGAAGTGTTCGCGTTGATCATGTTCTCGATGTAGGTGGTGTTTCGCTGCAGATCTTGGTTGCTTGCTAGATCTTTGGCCGCGATATCCTTGTCCAAGGCCACTGTGTTTGTTTACAGGCTGGAGTCGAACGAAGACGCGTTGGCCGCCAGGTCTGCGTTGAAGATGTTCACATTTCTGGAGATGTTGGCGTAGATCTCGCTCACGTTCTGGCTCAGCTGGACGTCGAGGTTGGTGAGCTGCTTGACGACGGGCACGCAGTAGGTGAGGTTCAGGAAGTAACCGTGGGCGCAGAGGCACTGGTCCAGGACGAACTCGAACGGTAAGACGCAGGTGGACTTGAAGGAGACGAGGGAGCCGAACTGGAGGGCGGGGAGGCAGAGGCCGTAGGTGTACACGTCGGTCCCAGAGCAGATGTTCTGGCACTGGGCGACGACCGCGCCGCTGACGGTGAGGGTAGCGCTTGAGGTCCCGACATTCTAGGTGTCCACGCAGACACTCAGGTTGCTGACGGTGAGCGTGACGGGCGCTGTGACGGAGGAGCTGATGTAGCCGTTGAAGGCGCTGGTCTTGAGGTTGCAGCCCGTGATCTTGCTGTTGAGGATCGAGAACGTGGCTGGCTGGCTGTCGAGCTGGTTCACCACTCCGGACGAGGCGTTGCTGTTGAACCTGTACTGGACCACGCTGTTCTGGATGCTCAGAGAACTGGTGCACTCGATGATCAAGGCGGAGAGCGTGGAGCCGTTCGCGGTGAAGATCATGATCGACTCTGAAACATACAGCCCGCACTGGAAGCAGACCAACGCCCCTTTTATGATTTAGAACTGGATCGAAATGTTAATTTGGCTATCTTGAACAACTTGCTCTTTTCCTGCGAAGCCAAACACTGCGAAAATATCTACGTACTCAACGCTGGTGTCCATTTATAAATCATTAACTGTTTCTGTATAAGTAAAAATATTGCTAGAATATTTAGACAAATGTAAAGTATTAGAGATTGTTTTTCTATTTAAGTCTTTGCTCTTTTGACAATAAATATACTAATTTTCTTCAAACATTAAACTTTTTTAACATTATTGAATACTTTACATTTATAATACTTTTTTAAATATTAATATGGAAGAAATCATGTTTTATAATTAGCAAAGCAAAAAATAAAATGAATATTACTTGTATACGCAAATAAACAAATTATGAATAAGACGTAGATCTTCGAAACTCTTGTTCTTTCAGTCTGTCAAAGAATAACATTTATTGGCCAAAAAGTACCTTTACCTTCATCATTCCTCTTGAAACTTCACAGCGATGAATGCTTCTAATCACATTAAAATTTATATGTAAGTATTTGTAATAATCTACATTTTAATGGAGTATTGCGTTTTTGAAGATACAGAGATTGCAAAATGTACGTGGGAATGAGAAAGCGATACATCCTATTTATAGAAAACATTGTAATTTATAATTTAGCCAATAATAACTACTTTCTGAAACGGATTGAATTAATTCCAAAATTCTGATTCGATTTGAAATACTGTATTATTTCTAAATTCTTCAAAAGTGTTATGCCTAGCAGAACAACAATAAATGGTGATTCTAGTTTTAAAATGTATCACAACTTGTGATTTGCAAAGTGTACAAAGGAATTAGTGCGTTAATTGGAGTATTGATTTATGGTATAAATTGAACTGAGTTAACAAGTATAATTTATACCACTATTTATTGTATATTAATAGATGCAGGTATTAATTCCTACCTGATTCAATTATAGTATAAATAATAATTTTAATAATGAATAATATAAATCACTTACTTAATATATCATTATAATAAATATATGATAAATCATGAATGTAATTGAACGAAATAATTAGTTATGATTAGTTATTACTGTTATCAAACGTCTCTGCGGTATAAATTCTTACCTGAATTCAATTACGGTATGAATCAGTCAGTTCTAACAATCCAGAATTAATACCATATTTAATAATGGTATAATTATGTCTGTATAGTGTTAGAAATATAACGTTACTATGTCTTTATAGTCTAACGAAGATGTGAATGTTTTGTATACGCAGAAGAATTAATTCCACTAGAGTTACAATTAGAGTTACAACACGAACCACAATTATCAGTTATATGTAATTATATAATTGATCAGTAGAAGAAAGCTGATGATTAATATTAAAAAACTGTTTTTGATATAGAAAGCTAAGACATTAGTAATATATTAATTGGTATTAGTGATATTTGTAATAATGAAAAAGTAATTATGAATTCAGAGAATAACCAATATAATCTCTAATTCGTACAGATTCGTATATTACTATTATCAAAGAAGAGCGTTGTAAAACAACGATGTCTGTGTGTCATTGATTTATTCTTCCAATAACACTGCAATTTTAGTGCGTTTTTGAAGATACAGAGATTGCAAAATGTACGTGGGAACGTTGTTGTGATACATCCTATTTATAGAAAATTGACATAACGCTCCAGTTATCGCTCATATGCAACTATTTGCAAATCCGTTTTTAAAATAATAATTCGATTTAGTATTCACAATTTGTTACAAAAATACACAATGGGCTAGAAACAACGTGGAAAGCAGAATTCTCAATTTCTATTTTTAAAATGAATTGCAATTTGTGATTTGCAAAGTGTACGAGAATAATAGTGCGTTAATAGGGTACATTTGGTTCAGATGTACATTTGCCGGGTAGGTAGGAGAATTCTGGGTCAACAGCTTCTACTTTCCAAAATTATTAATCCATGATCTCTTCTATATTAATATTTAGACAACTCAATTAAATAAACATCGACCAGGCCTGCACCAAAAGCATCCTGCTCGACAGCAATCAATATCAATACTGCCAGAAAGCAGTGAACTTGAACAGCCAGGTGCTGAACAAGTCCATTTAGGTCTCGAAAACCAACCACATTTTCATATACTAGTAACAGACACAGAACTCCAAGATCAACGTTGAAATGAAGCACATCGACGTGTTTGCCGTGTTCGGAATGAACGTGGAAACCCAGATAATCGTCGGCAGCCAAATCAACGTGAGCATCCAGTTTGCTTTGGTTTCTGGCGCCCTTGTTTGCTATGAATGCGGACTCAGACTGGAGAACTCCGTCATGGTCTTCACCGCGAACGGCTCCACGCTCTCCGCCTTGATCATCGAGTGCACCAGTTCTTTGAGCATCCAGAACAGCGTGGTCCAGTACAGGTTCAACAGCAACGCCTCGTCCGGAGTGGTGAACCAGCTCGACAGCCAGCCAGCCACGTTCTCGATCCTCAACAGCAAGATCACGGGCTGCAACCTCAAGACCAGCGCCTTCAACGGCTACATCAGCTCCTCCGTCACCGCGCCCGTCACGCTCACCGTCAGCAACCTGAGCGTCTGCGTGGACACCTAGAATGTCGGAACCTCTAGCGCTACCCTCACCGTCAGCGGCGCGGTCGTCGCCCAGTGCCAGAACATCTGCTCCGGGACCGACGTGTACACTTACGGCCTCTGCCTCCCCGCCCTCTAGTTCGGCTCCCTCGTGTCTTTCAAGTCCACCTGCGTCTTACCGTTCGAGTTCGTACTGGACCAGTGCCTCTGCGCCCACGGCTACTTCCTGAACCTCACCTACTGCGTGCCAGTCGTTAAGCAGCTCACCAACCTCGACGTCCAGCTGAGCCAGAACGTGAGCGAGATCTACGCCAACATCTCCAGAAACGTACAAGCTCTCAACCAAGCCCTCGCGAATAACTTCACTCTGCTTGACAACCGTCTGATGCAGAACACAACAACATTGGATAACAGGACCAAAAATAATTACACAATGATATAATCTGACATATCAAGAAACACAACTTATCTTGAAACAATGATAATTAAAAATATAACATTCCAAACTACCTAACTCAACAAAAACATCACCAAAGTCTACTAAGACATGGTTCAAAACTACTCAAATATTGAAACAAGATTAAATTTGAATTTCTCAAAGTTAGATTTGTTTATTTCACAAAATGTAACTGCTCTTGACAATAAAATTAACACTGGATTTTCCACAGCCAAATCTAATTTACAAGTAAATGTAAGTTATTTAGAAACTAAGATAATTACAAACGCCACATAACAAACTAATACTTTGAAAGCTAACATTGTATAAGTTAATAAGGACATGACAGATAGTATTGCAGCTATTGATACTAGGATTAAAGCCAATTTCTCAAAGATAGCTGGATTAATCACTTCTAATGTAACTTATTTAAATACCTAAATATAAGCTGCCGTTGATGCTGCTAATAGCAATCTTGCTTCTTCCAGTAGTAGCATTTCAACTTTAAACACAGCTAGTTATAACCGTGGTCAAACATATCTCAGAGATAAATCGAATTAATTAAATGACAGAATTAACTCAGTCAACAGTGATATGAGCACCAGAGTAGCTAACAGCAGAAATAATTTGAGCCCCAAAGTAAATGCCGTAAGTGGTACCATTTCCTCTTACATCAATTCTATGATTAACAACATGAATGGAATGTACATGAAGAGATCTGAATATCGCGCATGCTGAGTGACACTATATTTTATTATTGATGTATATCATAAAGTATTTCATATTTTTCATATTATTTTAGGCAAATTTAAAGAAACAAAAATAATGTGGAGTGAAAATAATATCACTTTATTTTGTTTCTAACCGTTTCTTCTTCTGCTTGCGTACCGCTTTGCATGAGTTCGTTGATGAATTGTTGATCAACTTTTTCATCTTGGGGGTAAATTCCGAGTTTTAAAATGCTTTGTTGCATTTACTCAACCCTTTTGTACAGTTTTGTGTTCTCTTCCGTTGTTTTGTAGATTTTGTCCTCGTATTTCCGCCTCAGTTCTGCCTGTTCGTTTATTTGCTGCTCAAGTTCGAGGACTATTTTGTTCTGGTGGTTTATGTTTTGCTCCTGTTTTTTAATCTGGTCCCTTTGGTTTTTGCACTGAGTCTGAGTGGTTTCCAGAATTTGCAACTACTCCTCTGAGATTTATTTTAGCTTCTGCGCTTACGCGTACACGTTTTTGTAGTTCGTGGTCATTTCGTTGAGTGAAGCCTTCAAAGAAGTGTTCTCTGCTTAGAGCTGGTAAAATTCAGTCAGCTTCAGCTGCGCGCTAGACTTTAACTCAGCTATTTCACGCGCAAACTCGGATTTGGACTCTTTAAACGTTTGCTTGAACGCTTTAACAATCTTTTGCAGCTAATTGAGCTGATTCTGCACTTAATCCGCTGGAAGCTTAAATTCTGGAGAACGCACAGATGAAAAACCTGGTAACAAATCCTCTGTTATTATTTGGATGTGCTAGGAAAATACAGTTACCTAGTGAAGCTAAATTTATAAACCTCGCGCTTCTTCTTATGATTCCTCTAAATATTAGTTCAATGTAGCAATCTCAGTTTGCAATTCCATAATTTTCTTATTTTAATTGGCTATTTCGACGTTTTTCTCGAGCACTGCTTCATCTAATTCTTGCTGACATTATTGTATTATTTGATTTTCTTAAGCTGTTAGTTATGATTTGTATCTTGTTTCCATATCTCTCAAGTCTTTATGAAGTTACTCTATTTCCAACTAATATTTTTGTTCATTGTTTGAGTATCGCAGTATTTTTTGTTCTATGAACATATTTTAAGGATTGGAACTATTTTAATGTATCGATGCTTAGTTGTCTCTAAAAGTTGTCATTAGGAGTGTTAAAGTCCAAATAATTGTAAATATAAATTAATGGTCGACAAATCAACATAAAGATACACTCCACACATATGAATATTATTCCTTAGTTGAGACGTAATATGCTAATGCAATAAAATTAACAGCTTGCTTATAATGAAACTGAGAAAATAATGCGATAATCAGGTCAGTTAGATTAAATTTTAAATAACTGTTTATAATAGCTAAAGGCATATGTTCTTGCTAATCATTTTAGCTTGTAATTTTAGTATTATTTCAATGAAAATATTGATATAGATGATGATGTTGATACTGTAGAAGTTGATCTCAAAAGTTGTTTGAATAGAATACTTGGAAATGTGAATGAAAACGATTTTTACATAACAATGTGCTGCGACAGGTTATGTATCTCAAAAATACTCATTGATGTATTAAATAAACTAATGGAAGATTGTCAAAATGCTTAAGACTAGATATTAGATATGGTAGACACAATTATATTAATATTAATGAAACTTACCTCATATTCCATGCTAAATTGCTTTTAGTTGGTTAATTGTGATGTTCGTCAGGTAATTGAGTAAATTGTACAGAAGCCTTATTTACAAACCTCTAATATTCATTCCAGGTTGAATATCTTATGTAGTCATTTACTTTCGACTGATATAAGATTTTTGGGCCAATTAGACCCGAATATTATTAATTATTTCTTGAGTAAGACTACAGAGGCCTCCGCTTTCCTCTATTAGCATTTATTGCGTTCGAATTACATTGATAATTCCGTTTTCGACTTTTTCATCAGGTCTGTGCAGTCACCCAATGACAAGATTCAGCAGTCTGTTGTTCAGATATTCGGTCAGCCGGAACTTTTGTGCGATTAGCACGTGTACGAGCTCATCACCATGTTCCCCGATGTGATTTCTAAATGCAAGTCAACTTATTTCAGCCTCTTCGTCAAATACCTCCTCGAGTCGAATAAACTTACAGTTGAAGTTGTCCAAGCGTACACAGCCACTAATTAACCCCTAACTCAGCTTTTGGCCCAGTAACCAGAATTCTAAAAGATAATTCTCCAACAATTCAAGCTGAAAATAAACGAGAAATCACAAAAAGAAACTGATCAAACGATTAATTTACTTTTAACACTCGAGGACGAACTGATGAACCCGGCGAACGACGAAATGAGAACAAAAATGAGCGGGAAACTGGAGAAATTCGTTAAAAAATATTTAGAGGTGTTTTAACTGAGCTAAACGTGCTTTGATCTGCTGCTTATGATCGCTGAGCAATTCCAGAGTGTTAACCTGAAGCAATTCGAAAGAGACATAAAACAGTGCGACTTCGAAGGCAGAGAATCACTCCTGGAAATAATTAACGTACTGTGAGATAGATTTCATTATTTATCAAGGCTAAAACATGTTGTTGTGGACTAAATACAAGTAATAATAAATATATTCATAAATGATTCAATTTATTGTTATATAATAAATAATTTAATGATTTTCCTCACCAATGAATATAACCAAATAACTAACAGATATAACGTTGATAGACTTGAGCTATAAAGGTTGCGTGGAAATGTGCTTTTTATTTGGCGGAACGTTTACAGTTATACTAACAATTATATAATCATTAATTATGACATCTAAGATGAAAAAATAATATTCAACATAGAAACTACGTATCACAACACGTATTATACTTTGTATTACAACACCACTTATTTAAGCAGCTTTATTTACAATATGGTGCCCGTTACATGCTTTGATTTATTGGCTTTTAGTGGAAAAATCAGATTTACTCAAATATCTTGACAAATACTACGAAGATGGAAAAATGAGTGTTCCATTGTATTATACAAGCATTATAATATGGAGTATAGGTATACCAATAATTAAAATGCTTATTGGCATAAATAACACAACTCATTGATATTATTTGTATTTTAATCACATATTTAACTATTTAATCATTTATATTACCTAGATGAAGTCAAATATTTATAATTGTGTCTTACTGGTTCGTTATTCATATTATTTGTAAATATTTCCTTGTATTATATAAATTTGAAAAGTTAGATATCTCATGATTCATGAGATAAAAATTTAAATGTATAATTACACCATTCACTCAATCTATTATAATAACATGACTCACTCAACAGCAACAATCCAACAATACATCTAAACGCAATATATAAATATATATCTATTATCATTTAATTCTTTTAGAAGGTTGAAAACACCTTTATTATATTTGAATATTTAATAAAATAACTATTTATGTATATTAATTCCACTTCATAAACCTCTATATGTAAATGGAATCATCTTCAGAATCACCGGAAACAATGGTACAAGACCAGGCAGTGCGTACAATTTATATAGGAGACTCGCCAGCTGGATACGCTTTTACAAAATGTTATGTAGAACATCATGAATTTAAAAAAATTAAAACAAACAAAAATACCTATTTTAATTTGTACAAAAAAGATAGTCTTTTAGTTTTAGTTCCAAGTTGCTTAGATGATGTTATTATTACTGCTAAAAACTCAACTAAAAAGAATTAGTAGCTTATGGCACTTATGACAATATATAAAGATGCTAAATTGGTTACATTAGGCAAGCCTAATTACTGCGTGAAAGATCACTGTTAAGTTTTTGGTAGAAATTTTGAAGAAATAGTTGTAGAATCTGATGAAATGGAAATAGTAAAAGAAAATGTTATGAAAATATACAAATAACTTAAATGTGAAGGTTTTAAGGATAAACTTTAGTAAATGTGCTCTGTAAGAAGCGGAATTTAAGGAATATATATGTGAGGAGTTAAACATATTCTTTATGTAAATAAATATTAAAATAATTTAAATGACAATTAACTAATGAACTATTGTAAACAACCCCCATTGCCTATCATAATTTATATGATTAATTAAAAATATTATTATTTTCAATTTTTATGATATCATACAACTTATCACACAAGTAAAGGTTACTTATAGATATCTCCTTTCTATCTTTTCCAGCTGTAAATTTCAGAAATTAGCTGGTACACGACCAAGACCGCGTCCACGACTATTCCGACAACTGCCGCCCAGTACAGCACGCGGTCCGCCAGCGAAGACAGAGACAGCCCGAAGGCGATGGCCTGGGGAATGCACACGTAGCCGTTCTTGAAGGCGAAGGTGACGATCACGTCGAAGATGATGGATAGGATCAGCAGGGCCCTGCAGAGGTCCAGCTCGATGGACTTGTCCACGGAGTTGGAGAGCACCAGGATCGCCAGCATCTGGGCCTGGTTGACCCAGCCCGCGTAGAAGCCGCCGAAGACCTTGATGAGGATGTCCCAGCCGCGTCTGAGCGTTCTGGTGTAGGCCAAGTGGAAAAGCAAGAGGCCGTAGAGCAGGATGATTGTTATCATCTGGCCGACCCAGTTCTTGAAGCGCTCGAAGAGCAGGATCCAGAGGAAGTTCAAGACCGACATGGCCGTCTGGGTGAGCAGGAGCACCTTGGAGGCCTTCTCCTTCTCGTCCACCTTGACGAAGACGTACAAGATCTGGATCAACTGCAAAGTGTAGATGATGGCCCAGCACAGGGCGAAGGTGACGCCGGGCGGAGTGATCAGGCTCTTGTTGTTATCTGCCGTGTCGCTCGGCCTGTACACGTAGCTGATCACGAACTGCACAACTAGTGCGGCGCCTGCAAGTATCTTTAGCCAAAACATATTCTGGAGTGGATATCATTTACTTGATAGTTATATAATGATAACTATATAATGATAACTTAATTATTTAATTTTTGGTTTATTGGGACTTGACCTGTTTAACATTGATAACCGACCTCAAATTCGGAATTCGTTTAAATCTTAGTTGTAACTGAATTTGATATTTCGTAAGATAATACCACGTATTCGCACAACAATCAAGCAAATCTATGTTTGAATCTAGATAAATTTAAGAACGACACGAGCAGTATATAGTTATACAGATCTGTTTAAGTTATGCCGTTTGTAATAAACAAATCAATCAACCATTATTTTATGGTTAGTTAACGTATAGGTTATGATTATGTTATATAATGATTAGTTATCCAAGAATATCACAAATGAGTAAATCCAAGGTGTTTACGGGTCATGTGCATTGGGTCAACTGTTTGATTTTCGTACATTACTGGAATACCATACACCTCACTGTTCCAGAAATATACTGTTTAAACCGCCTCACTCCAAATATGTTCTTCAAAATCCTCGCCGGCCTGGCCCTCGTGGCCCAGTTCGTGATCAACTTCCTGTACATGCCGAAAGACACGTCCGACGAGCACAGCACGCTCATCACGCCGCCGGGCATCACCTTCGGCATCTGCTGGAGCATCATCTACATCCTGCAGGTGGTTCAGATCCTGTACATCTTCATCAAGATAGACGAGAAGGAGACCGAGAACAAGGTGCTGCTCGCCACCCAGACCCTCATGTCCGTCTTCAACCTGCTGTGGGTGCTGCTCTTCGAGCTCTACCGCAACTGGCTCGGCCAGATGATCGACATCATCATCCTGTACTTCGTGCTGCTCTTCCACCTGACCTATACCCGGACCCTCAAGCGCGGCTGGGACATCCTCATCAAGCTCTTCGGCGGCATCTACGCGGGCTGGATCACCCAGGCCCAGATGATCGCCATCACCGTGTACTCCAACTCGCTCGACAAGTCCAAGGAGCTGAAGCTGTGCCGCGTGCTGCTCATCGCCTCCGTCGTGCTGGACGTGCTCGTCACCTTCGTCTTCAAGAACGGCTACGTGTGCGTCCCCCAGTTCATCGCCTTCCTGACCTCTCTGTCCGCCCTCGCCGACCGCACCCTGCACACCACCGCCATCGTGGGCATGGTGCTGGACGTGCTCCTCATCATCTGGCAGGTCGGCTACGAGATCTACAGCTGGAAGAAGTTCAGAAGCAACGTCCGTTATGCTTAGCTAACATATGTTTGAGTTTATTTATTTTATTCCAAATAATTATAATTCAAATTTTTAGAAATATAACTAACTAAATAAATTTGATGATTTTAAACAATTTCAGTCTCGAAGAACAACGCGAACGTTCCTCACTATTTCATCGCCTTATTCTCTCAAAAATACCAGAACCACGACTCTAGACGAGTCATTGAGAACTTTGACCATTCTGAACTTCTCTCCAAGGCTGAAGTCGAATCCGTATTCGTCGTAGAATATGCGTCCATCAACGTCGTCAGCTTGTATGACGCCTCCAGATTATTCCGCAGCCTGCTGAACGAATCTGCATAGTTCTTCAATTTCTTCGAATTCGATGAGTTGGAAGTTTCCTTGGAAGAAAGCTTCGAGTGCTGCTTCCGAGAAGTTTCGGGTGAGCATTTTGTGTACTGGGAACTGGTTCCAGTATTTTGGTTCGAATGGTTCTTTCTTCCTGTTTCCGGCTTATTTTTGGAAGAAGGACTGTTTTTTGGATATCTGCGATGTTTCAATCTATTCCAGCACCAGTTCTTCGTTTTCGTAGGTGAATTTAACCATGCAGTCGAAGTAGAGCGTTTCTGCGAAGAACAAGCACGGTATTTCTTAATTAAGCAGATATTCAAGTGCGTCCTGTTTACTAGCTGGCTCGTTTAGCTCTTTCAGTTAACTGTTTAGGTCGTCCATGAGCTCCTTCTTCGCCTGAGCTAGCGGGTTGTAGAACTCCTGTGACTGCTTCAGTTTTTCAGCGGCTGCGAGTTATTCGGCCGTTGGTTTTTTCCTCTTTGATTTTGATCTTTTGGGTTCCTCAACGGCCGGTTCTTAATTTAGTGGTTGAATTTTGAGCGGTTCGAAGGCGATTTTCGCCTCTTCAATCTCCGGTTCTTTGAAGCCGAACTCGAATTCCTCAGCGTCAGTGTGAGCTCTGACCAGGTTGACCTTTTTTATGAGGGATAATTAATTCGGATTACTAAGGCAGAACTCGAGAACGAGACTTTTTAAAAGTTTGTAAAAACAGGTGGCCTCGAACGTGTCCGCGAACTCGGCCTCAACTTCTTTGACAAAGCGCGTTCTCTTGACCTTCAACTTGAATTGGGAGAAGGCGCTCGTTTCCGGAGCACTTCTAACACTCTCGATGTTAATCAGCTTCAATTTTAGAGAGTTGTTAGCTAACTGAAGCTCGTAAATACTGCCAAAAGACAAAAATGTGTCGGCCAAAGTTACACCGTCACTTTAAAATGATATAAAACCACTCTGACCAGCAAATTTTACACGAAAACGATCGTACTTAATCGGCTAAAACTTCAACAGCTACTTAATCTGCGGAAACTCAGAGTGAAACTGAACCTACGTATCAAAAGTTGATATACACACCTGAGAATCTACCTACACCGTAAACTACCCTTTTTAAAAAGAAAATAAGGGGCCTAATATTGGCGTGAGCTGACTTGGCTACAAATCGGGATAAATTAATACATTATCCGTCTATATCAGCACAAATGCATTCGGATTTAAGGCGCGAGGCTAGGTTAAAATTATTGGTAATGTGGTCATTTTGAAGTGAAAAATAAATTTTATCACACAAGTAACTAATGACTATTGTTATTCTATCTTTTCCTGCTGTAAATTTCAGAAATTAGCTGGTACACGAACAAGACCGCGTCAACAACTATTCCGACAACTGCCGCCCAGTACAGCACGCGGTCCGCCAGCGAAGACAGAGACAGCCCGAAGGCGATGGCCTGGGGAATGCACACGTAGCCGTTCTTGAAGGCGAAGGTGACGATAACGTCGAAGATGATGGATAGGATCAGCAGGGCCCTGCAGAGGTCCAGCTCGATGGACTTGTCCACGGAGTTGGAGAGCACCAGGATCGCCAGCATCTGGGCCTGGTTGACCCAGCCCGCGTAGAAGCCGCCGAAGACCTTGATGAGGATGTCCCAGCCGCGCCTGAGCGTTCTGGTGTATGCCAGGTGGAAGAGCAAGAGGCCGTAGAGCATGATGATTGTTATCATCTGGCCGACCCAGTTCTTGAAGCGCTCGAAGAGCAGGATCCAGAGGAAGTTCAAGACCGACATGGCCGTCTGGGTGAGCAGGAGCACCTTGGAGGCCTTCTCCTTCTCGTCCACCTTGACGAAGACGTACAAGATCTGGATCAACTGCAAAGTGTAGATGATGGCCCAGCACAGGGCGAAGGTGACGCCTGGCGGAGTGATCAGGCTCTTGTTGTTATCTGCCGTGTCGCTCGGCCTGTACACATAGCTGATCACGAACTGCACTACTAGTGCTGTGCCTGCAAGTATCTTTAGCCAAAACATATTCTGGAGTGGATGGGTCGCAGGGTCGTCAGCTACGAATCCAGGAAGTAAAGATGGCGGCTTACGTTTTTGTCCAGTTTATTAGGACTTGACCCCGACCGAATTCGGAATTTGTTTAAATCTCGCTTCGGTACGATCTGCTGTTTACTTGTAACTACGTGCAAATTGATATATCCGCATTCCAATCAATCTATGTTTGAATCTAGACAAATTTTCAGAATGAATCTAGAAAAATTTAAGAACGATAAGAGCGGTATATAGTTATTCAGATCTGTTTAAGTATAACTGTGTTTGTAATAAACAAATCAATCAACCATAATTCTATAATTTATTCACATATAGGTTATGCAATCAAGTATAATACCTACTGGATGACTCTCTAAGATATCGGTATATGAGTAAATCCAAGGTGTTTACGGGTCATGTGCATTGGGTCAACTGTTTGGATTTGTACATTACTGGAATACCTACATAACACTGTTTCAGAAGTTTACTGTTTAAACCGCCTCACTCCAAATATGTTCTTCAAAATCCTCGCCGGCCTGGCCCTCGTGGCCCAGTTCGTGATCAACTTCCTGTACATGCCGAAAGACACGTCCGACGAGCACAGCACGCTCATCACGCCGCCGGGCATCACCTTCGGCATCTGCTGGAGCATCATCTACATCCTGCAGGTGGTTCAGATCATGTACATCTTCATCAAGATAGACGAGAAGGAGACCGAGAACAAGGTGCTGCTCGCCACCCAAACCCTCATGTCCGTCTTCAACCTGCTGTGGGTGCTGCTCTTCGAGCTCTACCGCAACTGGCTCGGCCAGATGATCGACATCATCATCCTGTACTTCGTGCTGCTCTTCCACCTGACCTACACCCGGACCCTCAAGCGCGGCTGGGACATCCTCATCAAGCTCTTCGGCGGCATCTACGCGGGCTGGATCACCCAGGCCCAGATGATCGCCATCACCGTGTACTCCAACTCGCTCGACAAGTCCAAGGAGCTGAAGCTGTGCCGCGTGCTGCTCATCGCCTCCGTCGTGCTGGACGTGCTCGTCACCTTCGTCTTCAAGAACGGCTACGTGTGCGTCCCCCAGTTCATCGCCTTCCTGACCTCTCTGTCCGCCCTCGCCGACCGCACCCTGCACACCACCGCCATCGTCGGCATGGTGCTGGACGTGCTCCTCATCATCTGGCAGGTCGGCTACGAGATCTACAGCTGGAAGAAGTTCAGAAGCAACGTCCGTTATACCCAGCTTGTTTACGTATGAGATTTATATATCTTATAATATTTGGATGATAAAAATATGAAAATGGAAATTAGAATTTCATTCTGTCATTAACTATTCTTCTAATGATAGTTCAGATTCTGATTGTTTAGCTTATTTCTTTTATTTACAGTGATAATAAACTAGGAAATAACATAAGATGAATTCTAGGATAAAACTGACAATCCATGACAACCACGTATACCATTAATTTCCAGATGAAATAGTTACGATCAAACTAATGGCACAACCAGGACATTGAATCAACATAGAGATAATCGAAAAGGAGCCACAGCCTTTAATTTAGTATGTCTTATATATTTATGGAATCCATTCCAAACATGATAAAGTTGAGGCAATAACAACAAAAAATATTGCAAATACCTTATAAACCGAATTGCAAGCTCCAACATTAACTCCCGGTATTATTGCAGATGGTATTGTAGCGATGAAGAACCCCATAAATAGTATATATTACGTTAAGTGACTTTTAACATCTTTATTCTTTCTTCCAAGCTCTTTTAGTTCAAAATACATATATTCATGTAACAGAATAAAATAACAGAAAAATAGAGCTAGAGCTTGATATAATGAAATCATATTGGCCCAACACTATTTCCCCGAAATTGAACACGCCATTAATTTTGAAAATTAGGCCATAATATAATTTATTACTGTTGACCACTAATTATACGCTGCTAGTATGAGCATATGAAAAGAAACACCGTGGACAGACTTTTTCTAAATAATTTTAATCATTTAAGGTACTACAGAAATTACTGTCCCAGCAAGTAGTAAGAACCCTAAAGTTAATGTACCGGCGTCAACATCAATTAAATGTTTGGTATAATCATACGGATTAGTCTAACAGGTTCCAACTTCGGAGCAACATGGATCAGGTGGTAATTAGCCCATCTATGAAGTGGATTTTGTTGCAAGTATGCGAGTATGCAAATATTAATATTAAATTTGAATAATTATAAATTACATGAAATGTAGTAAAAGTTTCTAAATACTTGGTAAATACTTGTATAAAAATCAAATGTTGATGGTTGCTGATAAAGGAGTATGTAGTAAATAATGATTGTAAAATAACGAAATATGATGAAATCAGATCACGTCCACATCAATTCCATCTGTTCTGAGGCCTTCAACTAAGTCTCTAACAATGACTGCTCTGCTTCTCCAGTCGTGAGCTTCGAATTCTATTTCATTGTCTTCATTTTTTATTTTAATTATTTTTTCACCTTCGATTATTAACTTAAGTTGATTAATTTAAATATGGCTTTTCACAACTGCTTAGAATTTATTGGTTTTTAACGAACCAACAACAATAAATAAACTGAAATTAGTTTGAACTAAAAATTTTACACTTTATAATATTTTAAAGAGAACCAAGATAAATTTATTTGATATCGTTTTTAGAAAAAGTCGGGTTAGAATTTTAACCTAAAATTTAAATTTTTGAAGTTAAGTTTACTATCAAATTATCAATTTAAGCATTGATAAAACTAGTTTCTTTAAGATAGTCCAACGCAACTTAAAATTCACATAAACCAGCGGCGTCCATAACAATATAATCAGCTTAACCAGAAGGATCTGATAATTATTTTGAGTTGTAAATTTCGGCTTCAAAATCTAGTTTCAAGCACTAAAATGAAATTTCTACCATTTTTAATTTTTTCAATGACTTGGTGAGTCGTTTAAATGAGTTTACAGGAGAAAACAAGGCTTCTTAATCTCCAAGAGGTTAATAATCATTGCGGAATAAAAAGTGTATATGAGTTTATTATAATATCATTATTATTTAAGTTACAGTGGTTCCTTTAGAATAATAACAACTCCAAATACCTAATGCGTCATTATTTAAATATGGTTCCCTTTCTTCTAAATTAGTTTTAGGAATATCAATATTTAAAAATCGATGTGCTATACCTTCGCCTCTCCACTCTGATGACGAACGATCCAAAAAACCTCTAAAATAAGCAATATCACCATTTTCTGTGTAATATGCAAATTAATTTTCTTTGAATTATGTAATATCAAATGGAAATAGTTTAGCGATAATACTTATAGGTTTTGTAAACTAAACAAGTTCAGAAACTGTTCTAACAGTCGTTTATTTTAAGGGGCCTTACTGCTCAATTTCAAATTTATCAGATTGTTATTCGCTCTCACTTTCTGATTCATCTTATTCTAATTGAGTTTATATTGTATTTTAAACTGGTATAACATTCTCAAAAACTTCCAAATCTGATTTAAAATCTCCTAAAGCTTTCAAATAACGACGAGAAGGTTCTGGTATTTCACATTATTTGAATGCATCTTATAATATTTAACGTTAGATGGGATCGATTGTGTGTTATAAATATTTTTCGGTATTACCCCAATGTGGAAGATCAAAAGGTCTTCTAATCATCCAATAGTATATGTCATCTTTAAATTAAGGATTTAATGATTCCCATATATCTGGTCTATATGCGAACTTATCAACTTCTCTTACTGGCTGGCCTTCAATTTCATATTAACCATACTTTACTGTTTCCCAAACTATATCGTCTAGTTCAATATTAACACGTCGCTAATCATCTGATTCGAATTATTATGATATGATTTCTTTTCCACTTACAAGATTTTCAACCGCTCTAATTTTTCTACGAAAATCAAAGTTTAATTAATGAGGTTAAAAAAGTGATTAATTAAATTAGCAATGTGTACAAATTACTACAGGAATATTCTAATAATTATATACAGAAGTTGTGCTATTATTATATCTAACATAGGAATTGTTGCTAGTATAATAATCGGTATCCTCGTATCCAACAACATTTGCTATTTTATCACCACATTTAACTTTTCTTTACAAATGTTTACCTAATTCTTTTGAGTGAGGGTCATATTAATGTTGATTGCTTTAAGAATAATCGGCACATTAGTTAAAATTAGTTTGATTTCCTTAGACAAATACAGCTCTACTTGTTTAACAACAACGTAAACAATAACCCCAATATGTTCCCTTTGCTTCTTAAGGATGATAAGCTTTCATTAAAGCGGGGGCTAAAATTTCTAATAATTCTGTATACGAGCTTAAAGAAGACATATTTTTAGATTATATAGCTTATGAAGACATATAATATATTCCTACAGTACGATTAGCAAGTTTTTTGTTTTAAACTTATTCAAATTTGCTAAAACTGTGCGCAACTCTTAAAGGATCAAATGTGTTATCAGTTTATAAATTCATAGTTGTAGCTATCGATTCTTGTACCACTTCTTCTGTCAAACCAGGTAATGCAATTTTTAGCTCAGGTCTTACCACTGTTTCAGGAAATATAATTGGTAGTAAGTCTACACATTCATGCAATGGTATTTCCTTCTTTAGAACCTTTTCTTTCTTTTCAATTGGTTTTTCAGCGAATGGATTAAATTCGTCACTAGACTCTTCATTTCCTTCGGCTTAACTTTCATCAACTTAATCAAAATTAATTTAGTTCTCTGAAGAATCTGATTTATTATAAAGTACTGTGGTGTCCGAGCCAACTTTGATTTTAACAAATGTTTATGTAATAATTGCGCTTGAAAATTAAATCACTGTATTTATGCTAATTATAACATATTCAATTAATTCTGCGGTTCATTTCTTTTTCACTTCATCCTTCAAATGACGAAGCACACACGAAGCCGACGGATCACAATACAAGAGCGTCGCATAATGATGAGAATGTGAGAAACAGAATCACAAACTGTTGCAACCAAGAAATACATTGCTTGTTGCCTTCAATGTAGTCTCCAAACTGCTTATTCCATTTTTAAGCACTTTGAAGTTACAGGCAAGCTAGAAGCTTCTCATGCCGATAATAGTGTCAGAAAATTTGACTAAGCTGAGATTTTCGCGTTGTTAAATATCGCCAGAGCCATAGATTCGAAACTCGACGAATCATAGCTGAAAAATACTAAGCCCTTCGTGGAATTTCCATGTCTCTAACAACGGTATCTCGTCTCCTGGCCAAATTCAGTTTAAGCTTCTATGTTGCTAAGATAAAGCCAAAACTTACCGAAAAGCATAAATTGGAAAGTTTGAACTTTGCTCGAATGAACCTATGAATTCAATTGTCAATTCTTAAGTTCTCAGACAAGTTACACTTCCATCACTTAATAGCATAACTTGAAGTTGCAACAAGATAACGCCCCGACCCATTTTAGTAAGTATATGAAAAACTTTTATACTGCTAACAACATTGAGCTCTATCGCTTTCCAGTAATGAGTCCAGACTTAAATCCACTTTTTCACTGCTGGAATCCACCGAAGTCAAACATTTCCCCTGAAGAATGTACCACATATGACTTATTAAATGAAGAAGTAAAGAGGGCGTTGGAGTAAATCTCGTTAGATATCATCAATCATTTGATTGACTCTATGCCCAAAAGGTTAGAAGAAGTAATAAAATAGAAAGGAGACGCTACTAAACATTGAGTTAATATATAGTTAAAATTAATACAAAAAATAGTTTTGAAATAGTTAGTATTTTTTGAAATCAAAGTTGGCTTGGCGACCACAGTAGTACTACACATGTGTATACTTTATCAATGATAGATGATTTTGGCATTACATAGCAAACTAAGTTTTATAAATTTTCGGTGTTAACTATCTATCCTTAATCATTTGTTTCTTAGAGCAATCCCGTGGAAACATTAATTGTTAGTTTTCTCATTTCTAAAAACACTTATTTGGCCCCATGAGGAATACAAACATTTAGTTCTTTTATAAGCTCTTTTTAATCTGGTTTATAAAGTTCAGAACTAAAATCTTATTATTATTTTTCTTCTTAAACTTTTTCTGTTACTTAAAGATCAAAGTTTTCTTCATCAAAATCAGATAATTCTTCTCCAATTTCTTCATTTAATTCATTTAACTATCTTTTAATGTATACTATTTTACCCGAGTTTTAATTATAATATTTGTATATTTTATAGTCATTGTACACTTTAACTCCTAATAATTAGTTTTCTTCTTCTTTTTATATTACTTAACCAGATAATTTTCTTTCAAACAATTTATTCTCCATTATATATTAAATAATTTAATAAATTGGATTATCTGCAGGAATATTTATATTTTCATAAAGTTATCTTCTTTATTAAAGTAACTTATCGGCTATTGCTTTGTATTCTTAGTTATTTAAATTGATTATATTTTATTAATCAACACATTTCGAAATAGAGTCTTATAATCCTAGTTAATACAGTATTTTTTAGAAAAAGTCATACATTAGTACAATTTGCAAATCAATTGGAACAACTTTGATAACTTATGCCAACTTACGTATTACTAAGGATTGTATATATTCATTGAGTTATGTAAAACATTTAATGTCAATGAAGTTATGCAAACCAATCATGGTAGTTAATATTTTAATTGCCTCCAGTTAATTGCTCACATTTTTTACATAATCTGGAATAAAATATGGTTTTTTATCTATTATGTACTTATTACCTGTTATGTCTAGTTACTTGTCAAACTTTGATTCGATTCCATTAAGTTACTTGAAAACGCGACTAAACATTTCCTCTTGGTACATAACATTCTTTTCTTATTAATAATCAATTGCTTTAACTTATTAAACAGGATACACTAAATGTTTTCTTAATTGGGTTTACTGAGTTTGGGTTAATTTCTGATTTAAAATAGATTATTATATTTTATAATTAGTTCTAAACTTAAGATCATCAGATATTTCTTAATAATACTTTTTTGAAAAGAATGGCATTGATTATTCTTTAATATCGAGATTAGACATTTTTGGATGTGGTACTGATATTCCAAAAGGGTGCAAGGGACTAGGTCTTGTTGAAATAATGTTTTAATCATTACTATTTTTTTGCATAACTATATCAGTTTGAGTACATTAATAGAATTATTTTATTAGTTATTTTTCTTATGTCGCGTCTATAACTGTATTTGGCTACTGCGTTTTGTCTAACTGTGTTTATATCTATTATAACTCTTTGACCATTCTTTAATTGATATACTATTAAAATTCGGTTTTACCTTTAACTTGAGTTAATCCAAACTAATCCATACCAGTAGTTTAGCTAATCTGTGCACACTCTTATAATTATGCTTTAGTATCAGTTGAAAATCTACTTGCACCAAAATAGCGTTTTAGTTGTTACTTTTTAATATTTGAAAGTTAATTGATAATTATTTTTGGTTTATAGTCTTTAATTTCGTTTTCACCCACCAGTTGACCTTCCAAAGCTAAATTATTTAGTTTACTTTTTTCTTGGTAAAGTAGCTGGATTAATCTTTTTCTGCTAACAGCTACAGGGTTTCCATTAATGAATAATTGCCTTAAATTGTCTAAATAGCTTAAAAACTCTACTTCCTCTTCAGATTTTATCAAATTATCGGACAAGTCTAATTTTACTAATTAGTTGAACATAGTAAGGTACTCGCATTATTCTATTCTGTTACCTCTCAACATTAAACTTTAAACGTAGTTAATGTTATTTTTTAAGTGTTAAAGTGAGCTAATATTGTTGTACGAGCAGTCGAGAGTTGTGAGTCTTTTGCTGTTCCAGAGGTATTGCAAGCGGCAGATATTATTTTGTGAAATATTGAGTGTTTTAATATGTTAAAGAAGTAGGAATGACGAGTCCATTACGAATAGGTTGCAGCTGTTCATGTTTAGTTCTTATATGTTCCACGAGTGTTTTTCAACGAGTAATTTCGCGTGTGTAGTTATTTCCGTTGATTGTTCGTTTATTTCCATGATGAGTTGAGTTTCTTCGAATGGGATGTCTGACAGGAGGATGGACGACGCCGTTTCTAGTGGGTAGTTGACGGTCATCTTTTAGATGCTGTATTTGGTCGGTCCGAAGTAAATTTGTGGTGAGTAGTTGCCTTTGATTGTGAGCTCTTTCAGCGTGCTGAGTCTGGACAGATCCAACTGGTAGAAATTATTAACAAGCGTTAACTCCACAGTTTGTATTTTGCTCAGTGTGTTGAGTATCTTTGCGTTTATAACGGGGGCCTTTGGTGGGACGAGGTCGTCAAAGGGAGATTTGGCTTTGTATTAATTCGTATTAGAAAATTGTTCCTCGTAGTACGCCTGAGTGTTCACCAGTTTTAGCTCCTCGGAGGACATTTAGCAGTTCGTCACCGGTTCGTTTTAAAGGAGGGATTTAATGAGGGACATTATGG